>JASVEL010006006.1:0-582170 GCA_032618575.1 Nicotiana noctiflora | reverse complement strand
GCCATTTCATCTGGTTCAAGTGATAGAAAGAATGGAGTAGGTGACACCTTCATTTGTTTGAAGGGAAATAAGTGTTCCTTAAAAATAACATTCCTACTGATAACAAACTGCTTGGAATGTAAATCATACAATTTGTAGCCCTTATTTGTTGGAGTATATCCCATGAACACTACATGTAGAGCTCTGTTTGAGAACTTGTCCTGCCTTATGATATTCACAACATAGCATAGACATCCAAATACCTTCAAGTGGTCCAAAGAAGGTTCAGAATTGAAGAGCCTTTCATATGGAGACTTAACCTTTAGAATAGTAGATGACAACCTATTTATAATGTGCATTGCTGTGAGAACACTCACCCCAGAATTTTAAAGGAATGGCAGCTTAAAACCCTAAAGCCCTTGTTACCTCCAGAATATATCTATGCCTTTTTTCCACAACACCATTCTGTTGTGGAGTATATAAACATGTTGTTTGATAAATGATCCCTTGTGATTCTAAGAAGTGTCTCATATATGAATTGACAAATTCTGATCCATTGTTTGTTCAAATAGCTTTAACATGCTAGTTGAACTGTGTATGAATCATAGAAATTAGTCTTTTCATCAACCAAAAGGTTTCATCTTTGGTGTTCATCAGAAATAACCAAGTGCTTGTAGAGTAGTCATTAACAATAGTAAGAAAATATCTTTTATTATCATAAGTAGGTACCCTGTAGGGTTCCCATACATCTGCATATAAAAGTTCAAATGGACACATTGTTCTACTGATGCTAACAAAAAATGGCAATCTATTTTGCCTAGCTGATGGACAGACAAATCAATCAAAACATTTTGTCTCTAATCCTTCCTTTGTGAAATGCTGCTTGAGCTTGTCAATTTTCTTAATGGCTTCCATGGGCATGTGTCCAAGTCTTTGATGCCAGACCCTCAATTATATTGAGCCCTGTTTATTCTGTGTTGAAGTCTGTATTTATTTTGTGTTGAAGTCTGTATAGTTGTGGTATTTACAATTGGTGTAGGAGATTTCCTCTTATGGAGAAAACTCCTAAGTATGTATAGTCCATTAGCTTTACTACCAATCCCTGACACCTTGCCAGTGTGGAGGTCCTAAAACACATAAAGATCAGGAAATGATGCAGCCAAGCATTGCAACTCCTTAGTAAGTTTGGAAACTAACAATAAGTTATACTTAAAATTTGGAACATGAAGCACATCACTAATTCTGCAATTTTTGAGAATATTAGCTGATGCTCTATAGGTGATTTTAGCTAGATTTCCATTTGGTAATTGAACTGAGCTACTACTGTCTAATGAGTGATATGATTCAGCAAGTCAATAGTTGAGGTCATGTGATTTGAGGTTCCACTATCTATAATTTAGTCTCCATGATTCAAAAAGGTCATTAGACAAGTGATATTACCTGACTCTAGATCTGCTGCATTAGCTTTCACCTCTGTAGGCCTGCTATTCAGAAGTTGCGAAATCTGTTAGTACCGCTCTAGAGTGAAGGTTTGAGCAACATGAGTTGTAACTGGCATGCATTCTGCAGGTGCAGTCTGTTCAACTACTATGTTGGCTGCAACTTGTGTGTTGTACCTCTTCCTGGGCTTGTTATCATTAGGATATCCCACTATTTTGTAGCAAATTTCCTTAGTATGGCCCCTCATTTTACAGATATCACAAAAAAGGTTGCAATTCCTCCTTATCTTTTGCTAGTTTCTAGCCCTATTAGCCATTAATATTGTCATTTCAGTACTATCTAACAGAAGCACTTGCCATAGTTCTTTGGCTCTCACGTTCCATCAGCATAGAATATGCCTTGTTCATAGATGGTACTGGCACCGTCATCAGGAGTTGACCACGAGCTTGTTCATAAGACTCATAAAGTCCCATAAGAAAAAAGCTTTGGATGCTCCATAAACTGAACAAATTCACGTGAATTTGCATCATCTTGACCAGGAATTAGTGCTAAACTATCAAAGTCCGCCCAAGGTACTCTCAATTTTGAGAAGTGGAAATTGAGCTAGTACATTGTCTAGCTGTAGCAATTTCCCTATGGATTGGAAAAATTCTAGAGCAATATACTTTATCAAAATGTTCCTTTAAATCATCTCAAACCTCACTAGCATTCGAGGACTACACCAAATCACTTAGCAATTCTGGTGAAACACAATTCATAACCAGGATAGGACAATCGCATTACATCGATCACAGAGATCAGTGAGATTTGTACCGTAATTCTCCTTTTTGCATGTACCATTGATGAATCCCAGCTTGTTTCGACCTAAAATTTTCAATCCGCATTGCTCGACTCCACACAGAGTAGTTTTCTGGCCCTTTAAATTGTAGTTAAATCAATATTGCTCCTGAATTGTCGTTGGAATTCAGGTATAGAGGGTGATTATGATCTTAGCTTCTCCGATTCAGTGTTGTCAATGATTGCCATTGTTGATCCTCCAAGTGAGCTTAGTGAAATCGAAATTGAGCATGGAACTAAGACCTCACTAATGGTCGTGTGGCTCTGATACCAAATAAATTAGCTACCATGGATATTTGCTATGGATTGGAAGCTGTAGATCTGAGTTCAGAGGAAGAGATAGAAGGAAATGTCGAGATATTTTGAGGAGGAAGTAGCACTGTTTTATTGCTTTCTTAACTAACTGTATATGTACAAGTACAATATATACAATTCATCAACTCTAATTCTAACTAGAGTTAAATTAAGCAAACCTCAGTT
Organism: Nicotiana noctiflora; assembly: GCA_032618575.1. Lineage (NCBI taxonomy): Eukaryota > Viridiplantae > Streptophyta > Magnoliopsida > Solanales > Solanaceae > Nicotiana > Nicotiana noctiflora. The sequence goes on along the minus strand of JASVEL010006006.1, from coordinate 579,434 downwards.
ACACTAACCCAACTGCAAGTAGGTTAGTTACATCTAATCTAACAAGTTAATGATGCCTAACCACCACAATCATCACTAGTCTCAACATATATGAAGAAGTGGAAAGCAAGAAATAATTTTTGCATAGTTAAACAGTGGATAAGAAATGATCTCTCCATAATCAATGCTTATATTAGTAATCCTTTACTAATACATCTTATTCAATATTATTCTTATATACGCTACCAGACGATCCCTTATAGTAGGTCTAATGGCAGTCTGGTGCACTAAGCTCTTGCTATGCACGGGATCTAAGGAAGTGCCATGCCACACGGGTCTATCGTGTGCATCATTATCCAGCATTTCTACAAGATGCTGTCATCACGGTTCGAACACGTAACCTCCTACTTACATGATAATAACTTTACTAGTTATGCCAAAATAATAAGTATAACTAATTTTAAAACTTTTTCAAAATAAAAACGAAAAAGGGCCAAAATTATCACTATTATTTGCTAAATGGTTTATAAATACGCTTTGTCCACCTATCCGTTAAAAAAAATACACTCCGTCCATCTATTAGTTCAAAACAATATACGAACTTAGTTCTATTTACACATATACCCATGCGATTAACGGCAGAACTGATAGAGGGTATTTATAAACCATTTAGCAAACGATAGGGATGAGTCTTTCATTTAATAACGTGACAATTTTTAATTGGACCATGTGGTAATTTTTGACTGGAAATTATTTCAACTCATTTATCCGACCCATTTATAAAAATGGGTAATACCTATCACACCCATTCCTACTCATCTAATCTCTCCCTTTTTTCTTCTCGAATTGGGATACTGCACATATACAATAACAAATTAATTAAAGAACAGATAAAACCTAAAATCAAATAACCCGAAATTCAAACCAGATTCTGAAATTTCTCCAATCAAACTCAACATAAGTATTGAAACTCTTAAATGGAAAATCAATATATACATTTAGGTTGTTAAGTAAGAAGACAAGGAGTAAAACAAAACAAAAAAGTATGACGAAAAAATTGAGCCCAAATGCTAAAATTGTCCAAATATATCAATCAAATCTAGGAGTAATATTGAAACATCGAAAGGGACAAGTGATGAAAATCTTTGGATTGTTCATAAGAAGACAAAAGACATATACATCCCTATTGTTTGCTAAATAGTTTATATATACCCTCCGTCCATCTATTCGTTCAAAACTACATACTCCATCAGTTCTGTCGTTAGTCGCGATGGTATTTTTGTTAATAGAATTAACTTTATATTTTTTTTGAACGGATATATGAACAGAGAATATTTATAATCCATTTAACAAACAATAGAAATAATTTTGATCTTTTTCGAAATAAAAATGAAAACACGTTACTATACAAGTGTGCTTGGGGTACAATTGAATCAGCATAGGACATTGAGCAGACTGGGCATTGGACTTGCAGAATATGACTTTACCAAAACGTACAACCTGCAGTCATAATACGATGTCGTTGAGTTAGTGGCAACGCTGCTCCCAAGGCCCAAAGGGCGCAGCGGGTAGGGCCCAAATTAAAAATGGTCCCGAACCAAGCAGGCACTGGACAATGACTAACCTGCCACGTGTCCTACTATTACTACGTACTACGTAGATATATCAGAAATTCAGATAATACATTGTACCCGATTTGGACCACTTTTTTTTTTTTTTAACTCTAGATAATATATTGTATAGATAATACTCGTATTATTTATTAAAAATTACCCAATAGTTTAAATTAAGTTATATTGATAAAATATATTTATAATTGATGTATATTAGCTAAAATTTAATATTAATTTGACAAAATATTTGTGTCCTAATTTATGCTCATGTGTTGATCTTATGACATACTCCTAAATACAAAAAGAAAAAAAAAGAGAGTTAAAATCAAAGTTATAAAGGTAAAATGATAGAGGTTAGTTCATAGGAGTACATGATTTCAAATTTTTTGGCAGAAATAATAAAACATCATAATTTATAGACGTAAACCAAACTAGTAGTGCATGTCAACAGTTTCCTAGAAAAATAGCCATTAATTTTGTCTGCTACTATTATTTTATTTATAGTAAATTAAGGAAAAAGTAATAGTATATGATATGATTAAAACCTATTTCTTAACTCCTTGCGCTAGTAGGTTTGTTACTCCATTTTGGTACAACTATTACACTTATTTCCCAAATTATGTTAGAATCAAGTTATATGAATTCTCATAAATTATGTCATTTAACTTAATTTCATATCCGGAAAATAACAACTCAAAAAAAAGTGAAGTATGTACTTGTAACTCGTAAGAACAACATGGGAAAAAATTAAAAAGAATCGTGGAAGAGTGATAACTACTTTTTATCCTTAGCGCTAGGTTCAGATTCAAGTCTTAGTATAGAGCTGTCTTTGCTTGGCAATATTTTACCTCTTAGTATAAAAATTTTCAGTACGAATCCACATTTACAGCCTATTTTGGCCAAGGATTTTTTTTGGGCCAAAGGTGTTATTTTCCAAAAATTAAGGTATTTGGCCAAGCTTTTAAATTTTAATAGGAAAACAGTGTATTCGAGGAGAAGCAGAAGCAATTTTTGAGAAGCACAAAAAAGAAGTCTTATCTCCAATTTTTTAAAGAAAATAGTTTTTAAGATCTTGACTAAACAATATTACTACTCAAAAGTATCTTCTAAATTAATTATTTGAAAATAAATTTTTTATTACCCAAAGTACTTTATTTAAAATACTTCTCAAAATAGACTAATTTAAGCTAGTGTTTGGTTATAGATTACCAAATTTGTTTTGAAAAATCATATTTGGATGAAGATTAGTTTGAAGATGAAAATGTATTTGGATATCAATTTTGAAAAAATATGTATTGCAAATCATAGTCGTGAACATAAATAAATTTGATACAAAATTATCATTTTTATAATAAACTAAATAATACAAAAGTTTAGATCAATTTTAAAAAAATATAATAATACTATTTTGGTTCAAAACTAACTATTGATTTGATTTTGAAATTTTGTAAAAATATAAATAAAACGTACAAACCAAATATATATTTACCAAATAAAACTCAAATTTATTTGACAAAATCTATTACCAAACAGAGTCCTAAAAACGCGGGAAAAGAGGCTATTAATCAAGTCTCAATGTAACTACACAATTGGGAAAAAAGAGTTGGCAAGAAAAAAACAGTTGTCACGTGTTGAGAGTGGAGCCCACAAAGATGGTATAGTGGCAGAGACAGTAATTAAGAGGGAGATGAGGTCACCTATTGGTCAAAATACCACCACCCACCAACAGGCAAAAAAAAATGACCATTAAAATCCACGAAAAATATAGTTTAGAAAAGGAAATACTCTACTCCTACCTAAAATAAATAAATAAAAATGGAAATTATGGCGCGTAAAGAAAAGGAGAATAAATGTGTGCCGGGTATAGATGAGCCAACCCTGTTGCCTGCCGCGAAGCAGACAATTAGTAAGAGAGGGTACACTCATTTAACTTAACGCCCACTTCACTTTTCCCCTACCCCTCCGTTACTATATTTACACCCCCTATTTAATACTTACTTTATGTCTTTCTCAGTTTTCTTTTAATATTATATTCAAATATTTATTGAGGTCCAATTAATTCGACTTTATTCGTGTAAAATTCATTAAATAAAAAAAACCACTTTATTATTTTCTCCCTCCACTATTAGTTATTCAATATTAATTTTTCTTTCCTTTTAAAAAAAATTAATTATATTTTTATAATTTTTTCATAATAATGAAAACATTTTCAAAAGTCCTGAAAATGATTTGAAAAACGATAAAGGTAAAGTAAAATATCTTTTTTTGTCTATTTCTTGATTTAGTATAGTAAATAAGTAAATTTTAAAAAATATTTTAGTATATTGAACAAGTAAAAGTGAATGGGAAGAAGTAATACTTTTTAATTTTAAGCTCATTGAAATTCCGTATTAAGAATTAAAGAATCATATTTATCCCATTACTATCGTTAGTGATTTTACTTTAGGTCTCTAAAGAATGACAAATATTCACTACTTTAAGTAATAAACTTTTAAATTTTTAATGCATCTTTAAGTAACAAACTTTGATAATCTTTATGCTTCTTTTTAAGCTTTCATTTAATAAGCATTGTAATGGGAACAATAATGTCAAATTTGGAGAAAACAAATTAATTTGAATATTAAGATTTTAAATAGTTTAATTGAATGTTTCATTGTAATATTGAGAATTAATTGATAGAAAATTCTAGAAAAATGTTTCATTTGCTATGACTAATTAATAAAAATATAAACAAATAAAACAATACGGGTAAAGGTAATTTGTTTTCGTTGATAGTGAACTAACCAACTATGCAAATAATTCAAGATAAATAAAAAGCAAAAAAACAGCAAATATTTCATAATTAGCAGGCCGCCAGGCCGGTATATTAACGCCGTTAGTAACAAACCTTAAAGTACAGTTCTCAATTGCTCTACTTTCCCGTCAAAATCTGTCGTCATCCAAACAACCTGGTCCCACAGTTTTTAATTTGTTTTTTAATTTTTACTTGATGTACCTATATGAAGACCCAACTAGTAGCCTCATTGGTCAAGTTTCTTCAAAATCAAAAGATTTTTCGTTTGATTTGTTTTTAAAGTTAAAAGTGTTTTGTCCAAGCTTTTAGAATAAATATATTTTGAGGTGAAGTAAAAAAAAATTGGAGAAGTAAAAAAAATATATTTTTTCCAATATTTTTTTAAAAAGTACTTTTGAGAAAAATATATTGGAAAGTAATTTTTAAAAGTTGGTTAAATACTAATTTCTATTCGAAAGTATTTTTCAAATTATTTAGCCAAACATAAATTATTTTTATTAAAAATACTTTTGATAAAAAATAATTCTCAAAATAACCTAATTTTTTCAATTTGGCCAAACATGCTACAAGTCGTATTAATAAAAATAGTATGAATTATCTTAAAGTTAAAACTTTCATTAAAAAATAAATAAAATAAGTACCGATTAATCTCTAAATAACATCTTTAAGAATGTACCTCCCACAGAAACATTCCCTTATCATCTATTTTCAAGTTTAAATTCGAGACATCTACTTAAGAATGAAAGGTTCTATTTATTACATAACAATCAGATTACATAGTTACCGTCAAAATATGTGGTGCAGTGGATGAGATTGTTATTTCCTTAACAAGATGTTAGATTTGAGCCTCGGTATAAAAAATACTTTGGTAAAGAAAGCTTCCTCTAAATGGGTCCCTACACAATACAAATTCGAATAAATTTAATACGGGTAACGGATACCGAGCCAGAAAAAAAATCAGATTACATAGTTAGAAACTAACCATAGTTAAAAGTGAGTTGAAGCAAGCGTTACAAACCAACTAACCAACCAACCCCAAATTGTCTAAGGCTCTGCTCCCTCACACTACACAGATGAAAAAAGGAGACAAGCACGTTCTCTGCAGTAGGCGATAGAAAGCAACAAATCAAGCCATATATTTAGCTGTTTTTTCTCTACTCTGTAACGGCGTTTTCTCCATTTCTCTCTCAGTCTCTCTCCCCTCATTTTTTTTCACCTCACTCACAAAAAAATAAAAATAAAAGAAAATTATTAGCTGCCTGCTACTCCCTCTTCCTCTGTTGCAGTAGTAGTACTATTATTTGCATTTATTTTTTTCAAGTACTATACAGTTTAACTCTGTTGTTATAAAGGGGTGGTGAATTTAGCCAGTTTTTGGGATGTTCTTTGTGTTAGTTTCTTGATTCAGAATTTTGGGTCTCTTTTTGTTTTGCTTTCTTGATTAAATTATGGAGAATAATGGGTGTTATCAGTCTCAGCAGCAAACCAATTTTTCAGCTAAAGGTTTGATTTTTATTGCTTTTTATAGTGTTTGAATTGTAATTTGTGAATTTTGGACTTTATTTTTAATTTTTTGAGGAAATGTTTCAGGTAAAGATGATCTGTACCAAGAGTTATGGAAGTTGTGTGCAGGTCCATTAGTTGATGTACCAAATGATGGAGAAAGAGTTTACTATTTCCCACAAGGTCACATGGAGCAAGTAAGTTTTTTTTTTTTTTTAAATTTTTAATTTTTAGTAATTTTTGGTTTTTTTCTGTTTTTGGTCTATATGTTTGATTAAAAGTTAAGTTCTTGGTTTGGAATTTTGGAGTTAAATTTTGGTGTCAATTATTGGATTTTTCTCTTTTTGAGTATCTATTTTTGGTTTTTTTACTATTTATGGGGATTGTAAAAATTGTGTCTTTACTTTTTTGTCCCACCTTTTATTTATTTATTTTTGGTTTGGATAGTTGGAAGCATCAATGAATCAGGAATTGAATCTGAGAATTCCATCATTCAATCTTAAACCAAAGATCCTCTGTCGTGTTATTCACACTCAGCTCCTGGTATGTTGCTCTTTCCTTTTTTTGATATTTAAAGATATTTACTTTTACAGTAAAAGATGTATGCAGCCTTGCCCCTACATCCCCTACATTGGGAGAGGGCAGAACACCTGTTTCCATAGACCATCGGTTGGTGAACGGAGTATTTTTTATCAGTATATGTACTTATATTGTAGTATTTCATCCAAACAGTGACATATTAATTGTGGGGATCAAGCATTTTTTTTTATGAAACAAATTTGATGAGAGATTTTTCAACGTAATTGTTGTAGGCTGAGCAAGATACTGATGAGGTCTATGCTCAAATTACTTTGATGCCCGAAGCAGCCGAAGTAAGAAGTTAAAAGAACCACTTTTCATTCTTTGGAAATTTATGTTGTATGTTTTAGTATTCAACTCAATTTGGCGTTCATTGAATTTAGCAAGCCGAGCCGACTAGTCAAGATCCATGCCCGCCCGAGCCTCAGAGGCCAAAAGTTCATTCTTTTTGCAAAGTTTTGACTGCATCGGATACGAGCACGCATGGTGGATTTTCTGTTCTTAGGAAACATGCTAATGAATGTCTTCCACCCCTGGTAAATATTAGCTGATCTTGTCATATATAGGCTACAGTTTGTCTCCTTTTGACAAATTGATGCATTAGCTCTTTTGCTGTTACCTTTGTTAGGACATGAACCAGAAGATTCCAACACAGGAATTGATTGCGAAAGACCTTCATGGCACCGAGTGGCACTTTAAACATATATTTAGAGGTAATTCTTCTGGTACAAGGATATTTCAACATTTCGTGTGAAGGATCGAAAACTCACTCTTGATATTATAATTAACAGGCCAACCTCGGAGACATTTACTTACCACAGGTTGGAGTACCTTTGTTTCTTCAAAGCGATTAGTTGCTGGGGATTCTTTTGTATTCTTGAGGTATCTCTCTTTAGTCCTGGTTTCTACGAGTGTGATAATTAATTGCATAATTTTCCATGACCATTGCATGACACCAGAGGAGGAGCTAGGATTTTAACTTTATGGGTTCTAGATTTTAGAACGATGACTTCAATTTCAATTGTTGATTACTGGGTTCTAAATTTAATGTTTTTACATATATACTGATTTTCTAAACACAAAAATATTGTTTGAGCAAAAGCTACTGGGTTCAACCGAACCCATAGCTTGGCTTCTGCATTCGCCGATGCATGCCATATTTCTAGAAAGTTAGTGTTGATTTGTTTATATTAATTATATTCTGTGGATATGTTGGCTTCCAGGGGTGAGAATGGTGAACTACGAGTTGGTGTTAGACGGCTTTCTCGCCAACAGAGCTCGATGCCATCATCAGTGATATCAAGTCAGAGCATGCACCTAGGAGTCCTAGCTACAGCATCTCATGCTGTTACAACCCAGACCTTGTTTGTTGTTTACTACAAGCCGAGGTTTGTCACATACATTTCCTTTCAATTTACCAACCATGTGCAAAGTAGAGTTCACTTTTCACTGCCAGAGAACATACTTTATCTTTCATATGTTCTTTAAATTTTTCTGCTGTGACGAAACATTTCAGAACCAGTCAGTTTATCATAGGCCTCAACAAATACTTAGAGACTGTTAAGCATGGATATTCAGTTGGCATGCGATTTAAGATGCAGTTTGAAGGAGAAGAGAGTCCTGAGAGAAGGTAGGGAGATATAAATGTCAACAAGTCTTTGATGTAGATGTTAATTTGCCAACTGCTTAGTACTGACCTGTATCGCGTTTTTCTTGGGCTATTCTCGTGCTATTTCTCAGATTTACAGGCACTATAGTTGGGGTTGAAGATCTTTCCTCGCAGTGGAAAGATTCTACATGGCGATCATTGAAGGTTTAGATAATTTGGTTAATTATTTAGGTTCAGCAATATTTATTAGGTTCGGTTGGTAATCATCATTTTTTCCCTCCATTCCAGGTTCAATGGGACGAGCCAGCATCCATTTCACGGCCCGACAGAGTTTCTCCTTGGGAAATAGAAGCTTTTGTGGCTTCCGTTCCAAATCCACTTGTCCCCCCAATGGCTGGGAAGAATAAAAGGCATCGTCCACATATTGAAACGAAAATTTCAGGTTATAACGAAAATTCTTAACAGCATGGTGTTTTACTTGTCTTTTGCTTATTTAATTTTCGTTTTCTTAATTAGTTTGCCTTTTTCCTGCTAGAACCTGCATCCTCAATTGCATCAGCGGTTTGGAATCCTTCCATTGACTCGCCTCAATTTAACACCACTGGCATCAACAGCAGTACCCTAATGTCTCATACAGACAGTGGTTGTGGTTGGCGGCTTCCTCATTTAAATACTTCTTCAAGTATGCTTGTGGATGAGACTGAAGACAGTAAAAGTGCTTCAGCTTGGTCTGGTTTTCCAAGCGTTTTGTCCTCGCAATTTAGTAAAGGGACTAATCAGCAGATTCTTAGTCCTACCGACGAGAGAAAATGTGATACCATCACAACCTGTAGATTATTTGGTATTGACTTGAAAAGTACCTTAATCAGCACTACCGAGGCACCACTGCCAAAACCAGCCAATATTTCTAATGTCTTTACCGACAGAGCATCTCCAAACTCAGTGCCTGCTGGTGATTCAGATCAAAACTCCGATCTTTCAATTGATTTCAAAGATCAAAAGCAAGGCCAGTTGCAGTTACTCCTAAAAGAGGTTCAAAGCAAGCAGAATTGTTCCACCCGGAGTCGCACCAAGGTAATAAATCAAAAGCCAGAAAATTGCAGTGTTACAACTTTACGAAAGTCTTGAAACATACTATTAAAACTAAACATTTTTTTGCTTGTGGATTTAATTGAGTAGGTTCAAATGCAAGGGGTAGCTGTGGGTCGTGCAGTGGATTTAACCGCTCTGAAAGGATATGATGAGCTTATAAAGGAACTCGAGGAGATGTTTGAAATCCAAGGAGAGCTTCACCCACGAAGTAAATGGGAGATCGTGTTTACAGATGATGAAGGAGATATGATGCTTATGGGTGATCATCCATGGCTGTAAGTTCTCTTTTCCGCCAATTCAAGACTGAAATATAGAACCTAACCAATATACTATAAGATGTCTGCTATTTCCATATCATAATACTGTTTGCTCAATTACTAAACTGCAGAGAATTTTGCAATGTGGTGAGGAGGATTTTCATTGTTTGCAGTCAAGATATGAAAAAATGGAGTGCAGGAAACAAACTTCTATCGTGTGCAGTCAATGAAGCGATTGCTTTCTAAGTTGAATCATTTTTTTCATCTCTTTGACTCGAGTCTCCAAATATCGCCTCTAAAGCAAAAGGAATGTTAACATAGCACGACGTAAAACTCCCTTTTCATTCTTTCGTGTTAGGTTTGTTGGAAAGATTCACCGTTGTAAGATCCATCGAGGTTTTAGCTACTTCATGCTCGGTTTTAAGAGCTGCTAAGTAATTTAACTGGTTGTAGTAGGAATCAACTAGTATAGAAATAGTATTAGAAGTTGTGAATAGTTAATGGTGTTTCTAATGGTGGAGTCTGATGTTTTGTTTAGTGTTCTATGTATTCTGTAAATATTTATGTCTCATTGTAAGAAGTTAAGCATTCTGTATCACAATGCATTGTCCTGTTATTCTGTTTCAACTTAATAAAATGAGATACTGGATTTTTGCTTGATGCCTATCCTTTCTCAGTGTAATCATTAATGATACATTAACAATTAAACTAGTTTTATTTATCAAATAGCACATGTTCATACAAAATGGAATTGAGGAAATATAAAAAATAGTTAGAATTTGTTTAATGCAAATGTTTTATAGCAGCATGATTTTTGTGTAGACAAGAGATGACATTGTTCTACATTATAGTAAGAATCATTTTCTTTAACATTATAATGGTCAGCCCCATGAGCCAGCCCATCATTTTAGAAATATAATTTTATATTTTTTCTTTAAGTTCTAACCTAAAAAAAGATAATTATTTAAAAGTTAAAAAATATCTTGTTGGAAAAAATTTACAAAACTTAATAACTTTTTATATTGTTTCAATATATCATAATAACTACTAAAAAAAAGTAAAAGACAAGACTATATTTCATTCACCAAAAGTCAAAACTTAAAACAAACTATTCAAGCAAATGTTCATGATGCTTATGAGATACCCAACACATAATCTTCGTCAAAACATATTTGAATCCGCTTGTGGCAAGGTTGTCACATATTCACTTTCATCTACAATTCTTATGCAATATTAATTAATTAAATAGTAAAAATAATTAAATTTTAAAAATTAATAATATTTAAATGCACATTAAAAATATATATTACCAGTTTGAGTTTGGAAAAATCTGTGCAATCAATTTCGAGTATTAACAAGTGTTCGGACATTTTCATAAATGCAACTTTTGTACTTTGTAAGAATACGCCACCGATGTTATGTATTGATTCCGATGCTACAATGGTAATAAGAATACTAAGTATATCATGCACCATCATTGAAAGATCAGGATATTTTCTAAAATGATCTTTCCAATACATGACAACATCCATCTCTTGCAACTTCTCAAGATCACGTGTTCGTTCCTCTTAATAAAGATCCAATTCTGACTTTCCATCTCTAAAGACAGTATACTTTTTATTTTTATATATCTTAAATAAATATTTTATTAGGCCCACGGGCCGGCCTGACCCAATCGCACTCAAGTCTCACGGGCCGCGGGCTTTCTCGGGCCCGGCTTAAAAGCCTCGTTTTTAAACGGGCTCCAAATATTTTAGTCCAACCCTACTAAATCACGAGCTGGGCTACATGCCAAACCCATATTGACCGCTCTAAGACTCTCAATCCATTAGTCCTTATGCTGACTACACCAATAGTAATCACTGCTTCTTCAACCTAAGATTTTGCTCATCTCCTTTGTAATTTACAACTACAATAATTTTGTCAAATTATTATTGTTAGTTAAACACCTCAAGGTTAATTGCATGACCAATAAGTTTCAACTCATCAACGTGAAGTTGGACAATAGCTATAGATATATTTGTCTTATTTTCAATGCACTCATTTTCTTTCATTACTTCAATTCATTTTAAGCTTTCTATTTGTATTGCAATTTAAAAAAAATATATTGGTAATTCATCACTAAGATCCTTAATGAAATGATCCAAGATATTCATAGAAGAGCACAATCCGTAATTCAACGGTTAATCATGATTAATTGATATGCATTTTCATTTAATTAGATGTAAACACTCGATCCGAATAAGCATTTACAATCGTCAAAATGACCAAATATTAGCTGACTAAATTTTTTGCTAAAATGTGTTGGTCCGTCGTTCTAATTATCTGTGTATCCTTGAGTATTATATAATTAATCTTGATCAAATTCTAGCTTTGTATAATAACATTCAAATAATCTCACCGTCATTCTAAGTGATATTACAAACTTCTACCGTATTTAATCAATAATGACCCTTAAGTATTATTTCATTTATGTTGATTAAACTCTAATTTTAATATAATAGCATTCATATAATCTCACCGTCTATATGAAAGAAACTTCTTCGATATTTAATCAATAATGACACTGTTAAGGTGCTGCTTATGTATTTGGCAAATTATTCTGAAAATAGTTAAATAACATACAACTTAAATGCAAATTTTATACAAATTTTATACAATATATCTTTTGTATATTATGTATCTGATTTATTTATAGTAAAAATAATATTCATACAACAAATTTTATATATACAATTTATCCATAATTTTCACATATTATTTTCACCCAGTTAAATGCAACTACAATAACATACAACTTAGATACAAATTTTATACAATATGCCTTTTGTATATTTGGTATTTGATTTATACATAGTAAAAACAAATTTCATACAACTGATTATATATTATACAACTTATCTACAATTTTCATACATTATTTCTACTCAATTATATACAACTACAATATCATACAACTTAATTATAATTTTTACACAATGTTGTTAAGCTTTCATACAATATATATATATATATATAACAGAATACAATTTTTTTATATTTTACCACAATTTCGTAAATATAATCCATATCATGTTTTCTTCTTCTTCGAGTTTCAAAACCAAGTCTAATCTTCACCAAAATCCCTCAAAATTGAGATATAAACTCCAAACCATATTCCCAATTGTTTGCAATAACACCCAATCCCAATAAATAATAATTATTGAAAACCCAAATTCGAATTCAAAGCTTCAAAGCTTTTTAATGGCTGTCAATGGTGGAATTGCTGCTCACTTTTCTATTGCTTTACATTACTGAAATTAGGGATTGAGAGATAGAGAGAGACGTAGAGAGAATTCCCAAAGCAATACCATCCAATTCAAACAAATAATATTTTTTGAAAACTCAAATTCGAATTCAAAGCGTTAAAGCTTTTTAATGGTTGACAATGGTGGAATTCCTGCTCTCTTGTGCAAACTACGTGATGATAGGCTATAATTACATATTTTGGTCGCTTATTACACTCTAATTTGCTGCACTTTAATTTAGTTTGAGCTTTAATCACTAGTGTCTTGCGCTAATTGTGTGTTTTATGCTGTGTAGGAATGATTCCGAGCTATGTGGATGTTATAGAATGAATTCGAGTGATTTGGAGCTTTGAAGTCTCAGTAAAATAAGCCGGTGTCGTGTTTGGGGGTCAACAGATGATAGTTAGAGCGCATGAAGAATCGAGTAGGCATATCATGCACTGTCTAGTAAAATGGATATAACTTTTTTCTCAGAACTCCATTTGGGATCCACAATATATAGTTGGAACTCAAAAGGCTACAATTTTTATGTTTTATATTTTTCTAAATTCTAAACGTAACATGATAAAGAATGCGATTGAAACTGCAACCGCGAACCTGACATGGGCACAGACAAAATATAACCCAACTAGCACGGTCTTAGCGTGACCGCGCTAGTCCAGACGAAAAAACACATCTGAAGTGTACTTTTGGAAGTTCAAGACCAATCCCCTCAACCTATAAAAGGTTTAGTTCATCCAAAGGAGTAAAAAATATTAGTTCGGAGGTTTGAGAACAAGGCAAGAGAGGCAAGGAAGCAACTTGGAAAATAATCTTATCTCCCTAATTTGTTCTTCTATCAATGACTATGAATTCTTTTGTAGTTTTCATCATTGTTATGAGTAGCTAAATCTTTTAATCTAAGGTTTTGGAGAAACCCGTTGGGGATGAATTTGTTGTTATATTAATATAGTTTTGAATTAGTTGTTAATCTCTATTTGTTCAACTACATTTTAATTTTGGTTAATTGAAAGGATCCTCAATTAGCCGTTCCTATTTATTATGCGTCTGTTTGAGAGGGAGTGCATATTTAGGTAGTTGTTTTAATAACATCACTCTTGGAGTATATGCGAGAGTCATAACCGAGGGTTTAGAGGTTGGATTAGAGATAACGATACCTCGGGTACGATCTAAGTGAATTGTAATGCGAATCTAGCTAGCGTAGTTTGAGAAACTGCGTCTAGTAAATTATCATAATTACTTGAGAGAGATTTATGATAGCTGGAGAGTTCATGATTGATAGAGGCAACTAATAAAGCTATAAGAAACATACAACCAAGGACATCAACAACGGGGGAAACCATTACCTTAGACCTTTATTCCAATTGTTTAGCATAATTAGTTTTCAGCTATTTACTTATTTTCAGTTTTAGTTGTTAGAAATACCATCAACTGTTAATTGCAACGTTTGGGGAAGTTGATTATATCTTGTCTTCTTGATGATATTAAACAAATACAGTTAAGCCTTAGTTCTCTGTGGGAACTCCGGACTTTTAGATCGGATCATATTTGCAGCAACCGCTTATCCTTTAGGATACGTTAGAGTGATTTAGGACACTAATTAATATTATTAAATTCCCTTAAAATATACATAAATGGTAATTAGCTATATAAAATATAATTATAGTAAAACTTGAATAGAGAAAATAATATAGTTTCATATAGTATATAAAAATATAAAAATTCCTTCTACATGGCATCAAATGGGTTTGACCCAAATGGTATAACCAGTTTTCACACTGGTCAATGAAAAATAGCCACTATTTACGAAATCAATGAAAAATAGCCACTATTTTGATGCAACAGGGACCGGTCCCGTATAATATACGGGAGTTCTAGTGCATTTGTGTATGAACTCCAGTATATTATGCTGGACCGATATACTTTGCTAACTCCTGTAAAATTTGCGGGAGACTGGAGCACTAGTGCTCTAAACTCCAGTATATTATACTGGACAATTATACTGCTGGAACTCCCGTAAAATTTGCGGGAGTTCCAGCATAATTATGCTTGAACTCCAGTAAAATTTGCGGGAGTTCCAGCATAGTTATCCTGGAACTCCCGTAAAATTTACGGGAGTTCAAACATATTTATGCTGGAACTCCAGTAAAATTTGCGGGCATATTTTTCCAGATTTTGAACAGTATTTTCGCTCAGATTAAAGTGGCTAAATTTCGATGACTTTTGAAACTTGGCTATTTTTCAACGACCAGTGGTAAATATATAAAAATTCCTTCTACATGGCATCAAATGGGTTTGACCCAAAAGGCCAGCCCAACCTAAATCAACTTTGACAAGATTGAGCTTAAAAATTTTCAGCCCATTAAGTATGCATCTATTAAGCCCAGCTCACTTAGCTCGCGGACTCAGTAGGGTTGGCCTGGCCTTGAATAAAAAAAGAAATTTTACCACCTATAGAATATGTTAAGACCTAATTATAACATATAAATATCTTTTCAAAATTTTACATAATATAATAACCTTTTCTATTTTTGTAGCAAAAAATCAAAATTTAATGATTTCCTATATTTAAGCCTTATTTTTCTCAATCCAGTATAACTCTCCCTGATATTCTTTTCTCTTTCATCTTAATACACTTTTTCACAAATTCATATCTGTGTATATGTACGGTTGTATACTACTTTATTTCAATATTTTAAATATGATTAAATACAAAAAAATACAACTACATACATAAATATATTAGCGCGAAAAATAATGATGCTCCAGTTATATATTGTTCCACTGTTAACAACATTTAATTACAAATACATATGCATACAATTAAATACAATCATGAAAATGCCGCGTTCCATGAAAAGAATGTAAAACATATTTATAGGCATTGTAGTAGTCACCATAAATGAGTATAATATTTGGGTACTCTTTCTTTAACTCTTGAATGGCTTGTCGCAAATGATCATTGAAGAAGATTACTAAATTATTGAAATCTTTCAAGCAATGGTGCTCATCGTAAGCAAACCTATGAAATCAATCACGAGCATGCCACCTTTTTAATATAGAAAAGAATACATATGGATTTGATATATTTAAGTTAGTTAACTATAATAATGAAAATTAATTTTTTTTATATTTCCTTCCATTTTTATCTTATTTATCTTCCCCAGATTTGTGCTTATCCATTACTATTTTCACGCTTAATACATATTAATACACTTAAATATAGTTTGGCATTTATAGCAATCTCAATTTATGCGGCGGATCTTAATGTTGTATTATTGAATACAACTTGTTTAATACACTAAATACAATATAGAATACCGTAAAATATTCCTATATCATGTATTATTAGAAATAGTTTCTATTTATTGCTAATTAGGTCTTTATGAATGTTCTTTATGAAAAATTCTCAATAAAAAATAAATTAAAATTACTTAATCACTAATCAACAATAGTCATTTAAAACAAAATTTTCACAGAAAATATGCATTTTCTTCTTCATGTAAAGCATTTGTCTCTCAATTCCTTTAAGAAAATGCTAAGTTCAAAAGTCAAAAACTTAATCATTAATCAACTACATCGGCATGTAGTGCCTTGTGGTGTTTTTTTTGGAGTTGTTTTGAGTTTATTTTTTCTGAGAAAATCATAATTTTAAAAAATAGTTTAATTCCCTAAATAGTAACCTTCACATGTAAAATGAGACGGCACTAGCTTGGTACTCACGTGAAAATAGCATTAGCTAGCCAGTCTTCGTATTGGTAATTGAAAAATAGCTAACATTTACAAAGTTATTAAAAATTAGCCATTATTTTGCTGTAACACGAAAAATTCCAGCATAGTATATTGAATTGGTGCACTTGTGTATGAACTTTCAAGTTCCAACATATTATGCTGAAACTCCAGCATACGGGAAGTTCCAGTATAATATATTGGAGATTAGAGCATCTGTGTATGAACTTCCAGCATATTATACTGAAACTCCAATATATTATACTGGAAGTTCACATGTAAAAAATTCGTAACTCAAATATTATATGCTGGAATATTTTTCAGATTTTGAAATAATGTTTTTGTTCAGATTTATCTTAAATGAAAAGTGACTAAATTTCAATTACAATTCCATCAAATGTAGTAGACAAAAGGTCTCAGTTATCAAGCCAATCTTTTTTGGACCACTAGAGGATTGTCTTTAAATGGCACAACCACTTATTTTTTTGTGCAATTATTTTTCAATCTTGTTTCTCTTAAATATTGTTGCGCTTAGTTATTTCCAACTTGACAAAGATTGCAGATTTGGATTTTGGATTCCATCTTGAAATAAAAAAAATGCAGCCTCCCGCTATGTATGGAGTTCGAAGAAGGGTCGGATCACAAGGGTCAATCGCATGCAACCATATCATACATTTTTGTAAGTAACTGTTTCTACGGCTCGAACCCATGACCTTCTAGTTACATGATAACAACTGTCACGTCCCAAATTACCCCCAAGACGTGACTGGCACCCAGCTAACACCACTTGCCGGGCGAATATAACGACCCGATTTATCATTTTAAGAATTTACGCCTCGTTCAGTGACTTAAGACCCTGAGAAGCTTTGTAATATGTATTATGACCTGCATGTGAGGTCGAGTTTGGTTTTCGGAAGATTCAGAATTTAATTTAAAGAATAGTTCTTATTTTGGAAGCTTAAATGGAAAGAGTTGACCAGAGAGTTGACTTTTGAATTAATGACTTTGGAATCGTGTTTTGATGATTACAATAGCCGCGTATGGTAGTTTCGAACGTATGCATATATTGAGATTGATTTGAAAGGTTTCGGATGGTTAATGTAACTTAATTTAGAATGTTTTGTTGTCGTTTCTTCAAGAATAAGTGGTATCAATTAAGCAAATGAGATCCAGATTCAGCTTTGATTGAAACATTAGATCCGTATCAAATTTTTGGAGCGATAGCAAAAAGAATTGTTCAATTCAGACATTGTATGAGAGAGTTATGCCCTTTTTCGTATCGGGAAAGTTTTGGCTACTGGTTCTAGAGCCACAGGCAGCGGCCGGCGCCACCTGTGGAGCCCGAAACGTAAAATGCTATAAAACGGGGGTTTTTGGCCATTTTCGACAAAAATAGATTTGGGGGACCTTGATTTGGGCGATTATTAAAGGGGTTTTCACAAATTTGAATGAGGTAAGTATTCTTTATCATAAATCCTTTATAGATCATGATTCTATACTCATTTACATCATGAATTATAAATTTATGGAAGAAAAATCAGATTTTTGTAAAACTTTCCAAAAATAAAAATTAGGATTTGAAGGTCTATTTGACATCAGAATTCAATAATTTTTGTATGGTTGGACTCGTATCGGAATGGGTCGTCGGATTTTATG
Source organism: Nicotiana noctiflora (assembly GCA_032618575.1). Taxonomy (NCBI): domain Eukaryota; kingdom Viridiplantae; phylum Streptophyta; class Magnoliopsida; order Solanales; family Solanaceae; genus Nicotiana; species Nicotiana noctiflora. Next base: position 561,336 of record JASVEL010006006.1, on the reverse strand, counting down.
AGTTTAGTCTAATTCCGAGACGTAGGCCCCACGAGTAATTTTGAGCTAAATTTCGGATTTTAATTCGGTAAATATATAAATTTATATGGAATTAGTTCCTACGATTCGTGTTGAGTATTTCGAATTATTATGATTAGATTTGAAGCTTCAGACGAATTCGAGGGGCAAATGCATGTTGGAACTTTTAATTGGTAGCAAAGCGAGGTAAGCGTTTGGTCTAATCTTAGCTTGAGGGATTAGGAGTTGTGTCCTATTTGTCGAGTACGACGCATAGGCATGGTGACGAGTATCTATATGTTGGTGTCAAGCATGCCCGTGAGTCTTATACTTTGATTAATGACTCCGTTTATCTATGCTCTATATTATAATTTCTATTGAGGAATATGACTTGTCGAAGTATTATTGTTAATTAAACACGGTAGAGTATTGGCTCAAGTTGAGAAATTGTTGAACATTATAAAGCATTAGCTCAAGTTGAACATTGGATTATTGAACATTATAGAGCATTGGGTCAAGTTGAACATAGAATCATTGAACATTATAGAGCATTGACTCAAGTTGAGAATTGAACTGTTGAACATTGTAGAGCATTGACTAGAGTTGTGAAGTAAATGTGAAAGAAGAAAGGAGGGAGTTGATTGTTGTACTATTGTTCCCTTACCGGGATGTTTGTTTAATATTATTATTTCCTTGCCGGGATGTTATTGTTTTGATGTTGTTTTCCCTTGTCGGGATTTGATTGTTGTATTATTGTTCCCCTTGCCGGGATTTTATTGTAATTTCAATTATTTCCTTACCCTTATTTCTTGTGATTGTTGTTTGGATGAGGAATAATGTTAAAGCACGAAAGGTGATACCGTGTATGATTTTGTGAGAAAGATTGTAAAGTACGAAGGGTGATGCCGTGCCGCACGATGTACAATTCCGTGCCGATTACATTAATTTTATAGTGAGGATGAGAGTAAAAGTACGAAGGGTGATGTCGTGCAGTTTATATTGATTATTCTCACTCATAGGGATGTGAAAGTTACTATTGTTGATCCCTTGCCGGGATTTAACTGTTAATTGTGTGATGTCGTGCAGTTTCTTATTATTTGTTATCCCCTCGCCCCGTTTGGTTGTAATTATGTCACGACCCCAAACTCGGTCGTAATGGCGCTTAACATGAATGCTAGGCAAGCCTAACCATTTACTCTCTCAATCCGAGCACAAAGCTCAAAACTAATTAATCAAATATTAATACTCTTAGTTGAAATACTCAAATAAAACAATACAAAATATTGATATAAACTATAACTCCCAAAGACTTGGGGTCACAAGTCTATAACCTCTAAACATACTGGATAACAATATCCTGAACGAAAATATACAAGTCTGGGAATGTATATATAAACAAAACTGAAATAGGAAGAGTAGTTAGGTCCCGCGAACGGCAAGCAGCTACCTCAACAACTCTGATAAGCTCTGGAAATAAAGACCGCTCAGCTAAGCCTTAGGTGCAACTGAATCTGCACACAAGGTGCAGGGAGTAGGGGTGTGTACTAGTACTTAGTGAGTAATAAGCATATAAAATGTCCGAAGATAAGAAATCCACGAAATGCCACAAAGTAAAGCTAAATCTAACAGTTCGACACCTTACTACGAACCAACAACAACAGCTAATAACAGCTAACACAAGTAAATAACAATGCATGAATGCAATACAATGCATATAACCCGATCCATTTAACGTCGACGACGCTCACTGGGGTATGTACAGAATCCGGAGGGGCTCCTACAGCCGAAGCGCAATATCATCATATCATTACTGCTGCGTGCAACCCGATCCATACTCAATCCACAGTATGCATATGAGTTACATAATCGATTCAATTAATTTTCCAGTTTCCAATTTATTAAGAAGAATATACTTTAGATATTTAACTTTAGGAAAAGTGACTTAGCATTTCATAACAGTGATTAAATACAGGACTGAGATTAATAATTATAAAAAGCATGCTATCACAATGATATTCATTCTCTGAGGATGCCACAAATCGGCACAAGGCCCCAACATGGCAATAAGCCCAGATATATTCAATACAGGGTGCGTATCAATCGCCAATATAGTAGAATTCTTGTTTGGGGTTTCAAAAAATCCCACACCTGCCATGGGGTGCGAGTCATGCCCTAATATAGCATCACAATGTGATAAACCAGAGTTTCAAACCCTCAAGCCATCATATATACCAACTACTCACCTTTAATCGGTCGTAGACTGGTCCGCAATGCCTTTTCCTTTTCTATCGACCTCCTCGCGCGTCGAATCTAGTCAAAACCAAAGTAAATACATATATATGGGTCAAAGAAACATAACCCAATCAAAAATACTCGAAAAGTACTAAAATTCACAAAGTTGGTAAAATCCGAGCCCCGGGCCCACTTCTCAAAAAATTTTGAAAATCACACCAACGGATTCCTCATCTCGCCACGAGTCCATACATATAAAGTTTACCGAATAGAGCTCACATGACCTTTTAAATCCTAAAAATTCATTTTCAAAAAAATCAAGCCCTAGTTCTTCACAATTTCTACCCACTTTCATGAATTTGAGTGCTGATTCTTTCATAAAATGGTGTTTTCTAGTGAAGAGACTTACCTCCAATCACCCGTTTAAAACCCTCTTCAAATCGAAAAAGCTCTCTTTATGGAGTAAAAATAGTGGAAAAAATGATGTGGGCCGTGGACCAAAGGGTTTTATAACATTCTGTCCGACTACTATAGCGACCCCTATGCGATCATCACTACCCCTGCGATCACATAGGCCAGAAATCCAGGCCCTCAAATTCCTCTTACGCGATCCCAGAAGACTCCTTGCGTTCGCAGAGCACAACGTCCTCCTACTATGCGAGCGCATACACACCCACGTGACCGCACTGAACCATCCCCCATATCTATACGATCGTACGCCACCTCATGCGATCGCATAGAGCAAGTCTGAGCATCCCCTTCAGGGCTTCTACGTGATCGCAACCAGACCTACACGATCGCATAGAGTAAAATTCCTCTCCAATTTTCTGCTGCACTTTTCATGTTCAAAATCTCCCGTTAGCCACCCGAAATCACCCTGAGGCCCTCGAAACCTCAACCAAATGCACAGATATGTTCTATTACTTCATACAAACATGTTCCAATCACAAAAACACATCCAACAACACAAGAATCATCAAATTACCACGGATTCAAGCCTAAGTTAAACTAAAACTTCGGAAACTTGCATTTGATAAAAAACCCGACCAAAATACCTCCGAATGACCTTAAACTTTGCACACATATTCAAAATCATCTAACGGGGCTACTGAAACTCTCAGAATTCCATTTCGACCCTCGGATCAAAATCTCACCTACCAACCGAAATTCGCCAAAATTCCATCTTCGCCAATTCAAGCCTAATTCTACACTGGACCTCCAAATTCAATTCCAGTCGCACTCTTAAGTCCCAAATCATCCCCCGAAACTAGTCGAATCATCAAAAATCTATTCCGAGCCTTCTAACTCATAAGTCAACATTCGGTTGACTTCTCCAAACTAACCTTCTCATAAAGAGACTTATTCTCTCATTTCTACCCGAACTCTATCCGAATTACTTCAAATTCTCCAAACACATAATGAAAGCTATAGAATCACATGTTTTATGATTTTATATCAGTGTTAGAGTCCATCGGGTGAGTTAGGAGTGAATTGGATTGAAAATGAGGCATATAGCATTTTTGAAGGAAACTTGAACAAGGAAAGTCAACCTGGAGTTGACTATTTGATTATAGGGCTCGGAATCGGATTCTGATGATTCGGTTAGTTCCGGGAGGCGATTTGTGACTTAGGGGAGCAATCGGAATTGAATTTGGAGGCCCGGTGTAGAAATAGACTTGAATTGGCTAAGGTTGAATTTCGGCGAAATCCGAACGGTAGGTGAGATTTTGATCCGGGAGTCGGAATGGAATTCCGACAGTTGCAGTAGCTCCGTTAGGTGATTTTGGATGTGCCTGCAAAATTTCAGGTCATTCGGGCATCGTTTGGTCGGGTTTTTGATGGAATGTGTAATTCGGAAAGTTTTAAGAAATTTAGGCTTGAATCCGTGGGTAATTGGTGATTTTGATGTTTAGGATGGTATTTTTATGATTGGAACAAGTTCGTATCGTGTTTTGGGGTATGTTGGTGGTTTTCGTTGGGGTCTCGGGGGCCTCGGGGTAAATCCGGACCATTATCCGGCACTTTGAAACAAGAAAGGGTCTGCTGTAAATTGCAGATCACTGGGCAGTGATTTAGCCTTCGCGTTCGCGAGGGCAAGGCCCGCGTTCGCGTAGGCCAGGTTCAGCATGCATCGCGTTCGCGAGGGAGGTATCGCGTTCGCGTATTGGAAAGGCTATGAAGCATCGCGAACGCGTGGGTGAAGGTCGCGTTCGCGTAGAGGGAAGTCATTAGGCATCGCGTTCGCGTGGATCGTGGCCGCGTTCGCGTAGAAGGATCTCCGGATGGCTGAAGAAAATGTGCATCGCGAATGCGTATGGCATGTCACGTTCGCGAAGGTTATTTTGGGCAGAGCGTCGCGTTTGCGTGAGAGGCGTCGCGAACGCGATGAAGAAAATAGGCTGGCAGTGAAGTTAAAACCAGAACTGGTCAGTCGCGGGTTTAATACCCAAAACCTCCATTTTTGAGTTCCAAGAGAAGAAATTGACGGGAGATTGCTGGGAAATCATCGGGGTTTCGTTGGAGGTAAGTTTTGTGGCTTAATTTCATCATTTTAACATGAAATCCTTGGTTAAATCCCTGTAAATGGAAGATTAAAGGTGGGTTTGAGCCCTAGGCCTAAATTGAAGAAAAACACTAATTTGAGTGGGCAAATGGAGTCCGATTTTGGTAAATTTTATATGCCTAGACTCGTATCGAGATGAGAATTCCGAAATGTGACTTTTGTAATTTTTCGAGAAGCGTACCGAAAGTCGGGTTTTGGCAACTTTGCCATTTTTGGTGTAAATCGAATTGTATTGATTGGGTGTCGTCCCATTGGCCTAATTTGTTGTATTTCTACTGTGTTTGATCAGATTCTACGCGTGCGGAGCTTGATTCTCGTGGCAAGGGCATTACGGAGTAGTCGTCGCGCCGTATTGAGGTGAGTAATAGATGTGGGTGATGACCAGCGGGTTCGAAACCCCGGTATACCACTTTGTGACGCTGTATAGCGGCGAGACACGTACTCCCTTGTGAGTGCGGGGTCGATTGTGATTGGGGACTATGGCTTAGTCCGACTTGTTGATACTGTGTTATGACATTGGCTATTCTTGAGCCGTCGAACCTCCTTCTCGGATGGTTGCATACTATATATTGAAATATTGGCCACTCTTGAGCCGAGGAACCCCCTTCTTGGGCGGTTGAGCATACTTGTGGGCCGTGAGCCAGTTATTGGATCCCGCGAGGATCGTTATCGTTGTCTTATCATATTGACATGCTAGATACTACCAGTCCGTAGCTATTTCTGTTATCATGCTATTTCCAATCTCTGGAACTTGGTATTACTGTTTTCCAACTGAAAAATGAAAAAAAGGTTTTCAAAACTACTTTTGAGCCTGCGAGGCTGTATTTGCATATTAGCTGACTGGTAGTGGATCGGGCTGCGCGCCGCAGCGGTATACATGTTGGATCGGACTACACGCCGCAGTAATATTGTGCTTGGGCAGTAGGAGCCCCTTCGGAGTCTGAACCCCCATAGTGAGCACGGGTACCCAAATTGGATCGGCCTACGCGCCCTAGCGGTCATATCATGCATTGCATTGCATTTAGCTACATCCGCTAGTTGTTATATTGTTTTACTGGTACTTGTTGGTACATGTACAGTTGATATTGATTCTGTGACAGGGTATTTGTTTACAGCTTTACATAATGCTTTATTGCATATTTCTTATTTGTGATGTCTTACCCTTGTTTATTACCACTGAGTCTGGCAGTACTCATTTTACTCCCTGCACCTTGTGTGCAGATCCAGGTACCTCTCAGCAGTGATCTGGTAGCTGTTCGAGGCGACATCTGTAGGATATTCGAGGTAGCTGCAGAGTCCGCAGGACCCGATATTCCTTCTTACTGTCTTTTGATTCTGTATTGATATTTCCTTCCGCACTTGGTATCTTGTAAACCATTATACACTTATGTTCATTAGAGGCTCATGACTCTTGACCCTTCGGTCTATGGGAGTTGGTATATTTTGGGACTTGGTTCCCCGCTGTTGGAATATGTATCACTGTTGTTTCATATTTTGATATGCTTAAATGGGATAGAATGAGCTTCTAGCTCCGTTCTTGTTATTGATTGGTCAGGCTGGCTTAGCAATGTGCTGGGCGCCATCACGATCGAATTTGGGGTCGTGACAAGTTGGTATCAGAGCCTAGGTTTACTAGGCCTCATGAGTCTTGAGCCGGTTAGTAGAGTCTTGTGGATCGGTACGGGGATGCCCGTACTTATCCTCGGGAGGCTGCGAACCTTTAGGAAACACTTCACATTTCTTGGAATTCATATCGTGCGTACTTGATTCATCTTGAGATATAATTTTTAAAATTCCTTCCACACGCCTGTGTATGCATCGAGCGCCCAGTAATATGATTGCCTTATGGCTTGTGATTTCCCCGGTCGAAGGGCGAGATATAATCTCCATGAATTCATGTTGGGCCAGTCGGGAGGACTTGAGGCCAGATCTTTGTCTATGGCTCTAGCACCAAGGTACTAATTTAGCGAGCCGGTATTATGAAGTTCATACGATCGGTATTGATCTTTATTGTGATTTGATATGTAGCCCTAGCTACCGCTGCTGTAGCGACATCTCGGACGAGGGGTGGTCGGCGGACCCCTGCGGCTCGCACACCCGAACCCGGTTGTTTAGGGACTTCGGACGCCAGAGGCGGTCCCCGCTCGGTGGTTGCACCGGTTATTCCTCCAGCTGCACCGGCTCCGGCTCCAGAGCATTGGTTGAGGTTATGCCCGACGACGAGCGGCGTTGTCTCGAGAGATTTGGTAGACTTCGGCCACCCCGTTTCGGTGGCGTTGAGGGCGAGGATGCCCGGGGTTTCTTGGACAAGTGTCGGAGGATGTTGCGGACGGCTCTGGTATTCTTGAGTCCGGCGGAGTTTCATTTACTACCTTTCAGTTCACCGGTCCCGCATTTGATTGGTGGGAAGAGTTTGAGAGGCGTAGGCCTGCAGGAGCCGCACCTCTCACATGGCAGCAGTTCTCTACTCTCTTTCTAGAGAAATATGTACTTCAGTCTTGTCGCGAGGAGCTACGTCGCCGGTTCGAGTGGTTGGTTCGGGGCGACATGTCTGTGACCCAGTATGAGCTCGGATTCACACGGTTGGCTAGGCATGCCACATGGATGATCCCTAATGATAGGGAGAGGATCAGGAGGTTCATTGATGGCCTCGACTACTCTATCCGCATTCTTATGACCAGAGAGAGAGTTTTGTCATCATCATTTGAGCAGGGTCGTTGATATGGCACGCTCCATTGAGGCGGATCGTCGCCGAGAGAGAGAGGAGCGGGAGGCCAAGAGGCCTCGTGGTTCGGGCCAGTTTCAGTGGTGCTCCATCTAGAGGGCATTCCCAGCAGAGGAGAGGTCGCTCATCTAGACCTTCTCATTCGAGCCGCCCAGAGCAGAGCGGAGGTTCTCATGGTCGTGGTCGATAGGGGTTTCGGCAGGGTCGGTCATCGCTTAGTGCCCTTCCGGCCCGGGGTACAACACCTACTTCTTCGGCCCGGGGTTCTTCTGGCGGTGAGGGGTTCCCTTCGGTCCCCTTCTCCGGCACCGGGTGCATGTTATGAGTGTGGTGAGTTTGGCCGTATGAGGAGACACGGTGCCCTCGACTCCGTAGGGACGAGGACTCGGCGGAGGGATCGGCCCTCATCTTCGGCACCATCTCGGTCTAGTAGAGGTGGAGGTCGGTCTTCTCGTGGTCGCCCCAGAGGCGAGGAGAGATGCGGTGGAGGCCAGGCACGGTTCTATGCACTTCGCGACGAGGCGTGATGCGGTTGCCTCCGATGCGGTGATTACATGTATCATTTCGTCCCTCACAGAGATGCTTATGTTCTATTTGATCCAAGGTCCACATATTCTTACGTGTCCTCTTACTTTGCACATCACTTGGGTGCGACTCGTAGTAGTCTTGATTTACCTGTTCATGTATCCACCCCCGTGGGTGATACGATCGTTGTGGATCATGTCTATAGATCTTGTGTTATATCTATTGGGGGTCTGGAGACCCAGGCAGATTTGTTATTGTTGGGTATGGTGGACTTTGATGTTATATTGGGTATGGACTGGTTGTCTCCGTACCATGCTATATTGGATTGTCATGCTAAGACAGTTACGTTGGCCATTCCTGGTATTTCTCAGATTGAGTGGCGGGGTTCGACCGATTTCGTCCCTAGCCGTGTCATTTCGTTCTTAAAAGCTCGGAAGATGGTCGAAAAAGGGTGTTTATCATACTTGGCTTTTGTGAGAGATGTGGGAGCTGAGTCTCCTAGCATTGATTCTGTACCTGTTGTGAGGGACTTTCCAGATGTATTCCCCTCAGACCTGCCGGGCATGCCGCCGGACGGGGATATTGATTTTGGCATTGACTTGGTGCCGGGCACTCAGCCCATATCCGTTCCTCCTTATTGGATGGCACCAGCTGAGTTGAAAGAACTGAAAGAGCAGCTTCAGGAGCTTCTGGATAAGGGTTTCATCCGCCCTAGTGTGTCCCCGTGGGGTGCGCCGGTATTATTTGTTAAAAAGAAAGATGATTCCATGCGAATGTGTATTGATTATAGGCAATTGAACAAAGTGACAGTGAAGAACAAGTACCCTCTACCGCGCATAAATGATTTGTTTGATCAGTTACGGGGTGCGAGGGTGTTTTCTAAGATCGATCTTCGTTCAAGCTATCATCAGCTGAAGATCAGGGACTCGGATATTATGAAGACTGCATTCAGGACCCGATATGGTCATTTTGAGTTTCTTGTGATGTCGTTTGGGCTGACCAACGCCCCAGCAGCATTTATGCATCTGATGAACAGTGTGTTCGGGCCTTATTTGGATTCATTTGTGATTGTGTTCATTGATGACATTTTAGTCTACTCCCGTAGTCGGGAGGAGCATGCTCAGCATTTGAGTATTGTGTTGCAGAGATTGAGAGAGCAGAAGCTATATGCTGAATTCTCCAAGTGCGAGTTTTGGCTCGAGTCCAGTAGCATTTCTGGGACATGTGATGTCTCTTGATGGTATTCAGGTTGATCCAAAGAAGATAGAGGCGGTGCAGAGTTGGCCTAGACCGTCCTCAGCTATAGAGATTAGGAGTTTTCTTGGCTTGGCGGGATATTATCGCCGATTTGTTCAGGGATTTTCATCCATTGCTTCTTCTTTGACTAGATTGACCCAGAAGGGTGCACCATTCGTGTGGTTGGATGAGTGCGAGGAGAGCTTTCAGAAGCTCAAGACAGCTTTGACCACAGCTCTAGTGTTAGTATTGCCATCAGCTTCAGGTTCATATACTGTTTATTGTGATGCCTTGAGAGTGGGGATAGGTTGTGTGTTGATGCAGGAAGGTAAGGTGATTGCTTATGTATCTCGGCAGTTGAAGCCACATGAGAAGAACTATCCTGTTCATGATTTGGAGCTAGCCTCCATTGTTCATGCATTGAAGATTTGGAGGCACTATTTGTACGGTGTGTCTTGTGAGGTGTATACCGACCATCGTAGTCTCCGGCACTTGTTCAAACAGAAAGACCTTAATTTGAGACAGCGGAGATGGCTTGAGTTGCTGAAGGATTATGACATTACTATATTATATCATCCGGGGAAGGCCAATGTGGTGGCCGATGCTTTGAGCCGGAAGGCGGTCGGTATGGGGAGCTTGGCATATATTCCGGCTGAGGAGAGGCCATTTGCTCATGATGTTCAGGTGCTAGCCAATCGGCTAGTGAGGTTAGATATTTCGGAGCCCAGCCGGGTATTGGCTTGTGTTGTATCTCGGTCATCTCTATATGATCGTATTCGTGAGCGCCAGTACGATGATCCACATTTGGCCGTCCTTAGGGACAGAGTTCGGCATGATGATGCTAGAGATGTCACCATTGATAGTGACGGCGTATTGAGGATGCAGGGCCGGGTATGTGTGCCCAATGTTGATGGCCTTCGTGAGTTGATTCTGGAGGAGGCCCATAGCTCGCGCTATTCAATCCATCCAGGAGCCGCGAAGATGTATCAAGATTTGAAATAGCACTATTGGTGGAGAAAGATGAAAATGGACATTGTCGGACATGTAGCACGGTGCCTCAACTGTCAGCAGGTTAAGTACGAGCATCAGAGGCCCGGTGGTGTATTTCAGCACATTGATATTCCTGAGTGGAAATGGGAGAGGATCACTATGGACTTTGTTACTGGACTCCCTCGGACGGCGAGGAAGTTTGATTCCGTATGGGTGATTGTGGATAGACTGACCAAGTCAGCTCACTTCATTCCAGTTAGTACTACCTACTCATCGGAGCGGTTGGCAGCGATCTTTATTCGAGAGATTGTTCGGTTGCATGGAGTTCCGGTGTCTATCATATCCGACAGGGGTACTCAGTTCACTTCTCAGTTTTGGAGAGCATTTCAGCGAGAGATGGGTACGCGGGTTGAGTTGAGTACTGCATTTCACCCCCAGACAGATGGGCAGTCTGAGCGTACTATTCAGATTCTGGAGGATATGTTGCGAGCATGTGTGATTGACTTTGGTGGTTCGTGGGATGAGTTCCTACCACTTGTTGAGTTTGCCTACAACAACAGTTATCAGTCGAGTATTCAGATGGCCCCGTATGAGGCATTGTATGGCAGGCGGTGTAGATCCCCCGTGGGATGGTTTGAGCCTGGTGAGGTTAGATTGATAGGGACTAAGTTAGTCCAGGATGCTCTAGATAGAGCAAAGTTGATCCAGGAGAGGCTTCGTACAGCACAGTCTCGTCAGAAAAGTTATGCGGACCGTAGAGTTCGAGAGTTGTCTTTCATGGTTGGTGACAGAGTATTGTTGAAGGTTTCACCTATGAAGGGTGTCATGAGGTTTGGGAAGAAAGGAAAGTTGAGTCCTAGGTACATTGGTCCTTTTGAGATGCTCATGAGGGTTGGAGAGGTGGCATATGAGTTAGCCTTGCCGCCCAGCTTATCCAGCGTCCATCCAGTATTCCATGTGTCTATGCTCCGGAAGTACATTGGAGATCCGTCTCATGTATTAGATTTCAGTACCATTCAGCTTGATGGCGATCTATCCTATGATGTGGAGCCTATTGCTATTTTGGGTCGTCAGGTGAGAAAATTGAGGTCTAAGGAGATTGCATCAGTTAAGGTTCAGTGGAGAGGTCGACCCGTGTAGGAGGCCACTTGGGAGATCGAGCGGGAGATGCGGAGCAGATATCCTCACTTGTTTGAGACTTCAGGTATGTTTCTTGACCCGCTCGAGGACGAGCGTTTGCTTAAGAGGGGGAGAATGTGACGACCCGGCCCGTCGTCACGAGAATTTCCACCCCGTTATGTTGTAATTTTATGTTTTATGCTTTTATAACAGTGTTAGAGTCTATCGGGTGAGTTAGGAGTGAATTGGATTGAAAATGAGGCATATAGCCTTTTTGAAGGAAACTTGAATAAGGAAAGTCAACCCGGAGTTGACTATTTGGTTAGAAGGCTCGGAATCGGATTCTGATGATTCGGTTAGTTCCGGGAGGTGATTTGTGACTTAGGGGAGCAATCGGAATTGAATTTGGAGGCACGGTGTAGAAATAGGCTTGAATTGGCTAAGGTTGAATTTTGGCGAAATCCGAACGGTAGGTGAGATTTTGATCCGGGGGTCGGAATGGAATTCCGACAGTTGCAGTAGCTCTGTTAGGCGATTTTGGATGTGCCTGCAAAATTTCAGGTCATTCGGGCGTCATTTGGTCGGGTTTTTGATGGAATGTGTAATTCGGAAAGTTTTAAGAAATTTAGGCTTGAATCCGTGGGTAATTGGTGATTTTGATGTTTAGGATGGTGTTTTTATGATTGGAACAAGTTCGTATCGTGTTTTGGGGTATGTTGGTGGTTTTCGTTGGGGTCCCGGGGGCCTCGGGGTGAATCCAGACCATTATCCGGCACTTTGAAACAAGAAAGGGTCTGCTGTAAATTGCAAATCACTGGGCAGTGATTTAGCCTTCGCGTTCGCGAGGGCAAGGCCCGCGTTCGCGTAGGCCGGGTTCAGCATGCATCGCGTTCGCGAGGGAGGTATCGCGTTCGCGTATTGGAAAGGCTTGTGAAGCATCGCGAACGCGTGGGTGAAGGTCGCGTTCGCGTAGAGGGAAGTCATTAGGCATCGCGTTCGCGTGGATCGTGGCCGCGTTCGCGTAGAAGGATCTCCGGATGGCTGAAGAAAATGTGCATCACGAACGCGTATGGCATGTCGCGTTCGCGAAGGTTATTATGGGCAGAGCGTCGCGGACGCGTGAGAGGCGTCGCGAACGCGACGAAGAGAATATTCTGGCAGTGAGTTTAATCCAGAACTGGTCAGTCGCGGGTTTAATACCCAAAACCTCCATTTTTGAGTTCCAAGAGAAGAAATTGACGGGAGATTGTTGGGAAATCATCGGGGTTTCGTTGGAGGTAAGTTTTGTGGCTTAATTACATCATTTTAACATGAAATCCTTGGTTAAATCCCTGTAAATGGAAGATTAAAGGTGGGTTTGAGCCCTAGGCCTAAATTGAAGAAAACCACTGATTTGAGTGGGCAAATGGAGTCCGATTTTGGTAAATTTTATATGCCTAGAATCGTATCGAGATGAGGATTCCGAAAATGTGACTTTTGTAATTATTCGACAAGTGTACCGAAAGTCGGGTTTTGACAACTTTGGGAATTTTGATGTAAATTGAGTTGTATTGATTGGGTGTCGTCCCATTGGCCTAATTTGTTGTATTTCTACTGTATTTGATAAGATTCTACGCGTGCGGAGCTTGATTCTCGTGGCAAGGGCATTGCGGAGTAGTCGTCGCGCCGTATTGAGGTGAGTAATAGATGTGGGTGATGACCAGCGGGTTCGAAACCCCGGTATACCACTTTGTGATGCTGTATAGCGGCGAGACACGTACTCCCTTGTGAGTGCGGGGTCGATTGTGATTGGGGACTATGGCTTAGTCCGACTTGTTGATACCTGTATTATGATATTAGGCTATTCTTGAGCCGTCGAACCTCCTTCTCGGATGGTTGCATACTATATATTGAAATATTGGCCACTCTTGAGCCGAGGAACCCCTTTCTTGGGCGGTTGAGTATACTTGTGGGCCGTGAGCCAGTAATTGGATCCCGCGAGGATCGTTATCATTGTCTTATCATATTGACATGTTAGTTACTACCGATCCCGTAGTTATTTCTGTTTTCATGCTATTTCCAATCTCTGGAATTTGATATTACTGTTTTCCAACCGAAAAATGATAAAAAGGTTTTCAAAACTACTTTTGAGCTCGCGAGGCTGTATTTGCATATTAGTCGACTGGTAGTGGATCGGTGCGCGCGCCGCAGGAGTATATATGTTGGATCGGACCGCACGCCGCGGTGATTTTGTGCTTGGGCTGTAGGAGCCCCTCCGAGTCCGAACCCCACGGTGAGCACGAGTACCCAAATTGGATCGGGCTACGCGCCGTAGCGGTCATATCATGCATTGCATTGCATTTAGCTACATCTCCTAGCTGTTATACTGTTTTGTTGGTACTTATTGGTACAGGTACAGTTGATATTGATTTTGTGACAGGGTATTCGATTACAACTTTACATAGTGTTTTATTGCGGATTTCTTATCTGCGTTGTCTTACCCTTGTTTATTACCACTGAGTCTGGCAGTACTCATTTTACTCCCTGCACCTTGTGTGCAGATCCAGGTACCTCTCAGCAGTGATCCAGTAGTGCGAGGCGACATCTGTGGGATATACGAGGTAGCTGCAGAGTCCGCAGGACCCGATATTCCTTCTTACTGTCTTTTGATTCTGTATCGACTTTTCTTTCCGCACTTGGTATCTTGTAAACCTTTATACACTCATGTTCAGTAGAGGCTCATGACTCTTGACCCTTCGGTCTATGGGAGTTGGTATATTTTGGGACTTGGTTCCCCGCTGTTGGTATATGTATCACTGTTGTTTCATATTTTGATATGCTTAAATGGGATAGAACGAGCTTCTAGCTCCGTTCTTATTATTGATTGGTCAGGTTGGCTTAGCAATGTGCTGGGCGTACGCCACCTCATGCGATCGCATAGAGCAAGTCTGAGCATCCCCTTCAGGGCTTCTACGTGATCGCAACCAGACCTACACGATCGCATAGAGTAAAATTCCTCTCCAATTTTCTGCTGCACTTTTCATGTTCAAAATCTCCCGTTAGCCACCCGAAATCACCCTGAGGCCCTCGAAACCTCAACCAAATACACATATATATTCTATTACTTCATTCAAACTTGATCGTAACATAAAACACTATCATAAACATCAAAATCATCGAATTACCACGGATTCAAGCCTAAGTTAAACTAAAACTTCCGAAACTTGCATTTGATCTAAAACCCGACCTAAACACCTCCGAATGATCTGAAACTTTGCACGCATATCCAAAATCACCTAACAAAGCTGCTGCAACTCTCGGAATTCCATTCCGACCCTCGGATCAAAATCTCACCTACCATCCGGAATTCGCCAAAATTCAACCTTAGCCAATTCAAGCCTAATTCTACACCGGACCTCCAAATTCAATTTCGATTTCGCTCGTAAGTCACAAATCATCCCCCAAAACTAGTCAAATCATCAAAAATCCATTTCGAGCCTTCTAACTCATAAGTTAACATTCGATTGACTTTTTCAAACTAACCTTCTCATAAAGAGACTAATTGTCACACCTCCTTTTTCTCTATCCACTATTTACCCGAAGGTAATGTGCCACTAGTTACTACTACACCCCGGAAAGGGATATAATAAAAACAGGGAAGGAGTTTTTCCAATTAAAAGACATTCGGAATGAGATTTATTTATTAATTTTCAGAGTCGCCACTTGGGAAACTAATGGTGTCCCAAGTCACCGGTTTAATCCCGAACTGAGGAAATTATGACTCTGTTTAATAGACCGCGAAACTAGAATCCGGATAAGGAATTTTGTTAACCCGGGAGAAGGTGTTAGGCACTCCCGAATTCCGTGGTTCTAGCACGGTCGCTCAACTACCGTATTTGTTTTTATCTAATTTCCTTATATGCTTCAATTTTTCAAGTGTTTTTAATGTCCCGCTTTGTTATTTTTAAAGACTTACGACGTCACGAAAATGCATTGCGAGTCACACCATAACCAGTACGCCTGCGACTTTAGTGCATTTCAGTTTTCGCGGGGATTTGAGATTTGGGTCACATAAAATGTGCACCCGTATTAGGAACGTAATTGTATTGATCGTGCCTATAATATCTACGTCTTTATTAACTTTGGGAAAGACCGTAAAATTCGCTAAACGGTCCTTCCAAGTCTAGAATTTTACGTTGAAATCTATTTGGGGGCCCCGTGTATTTTTCATTTTGGAACGAGGCTCATCCCTTATTTTTAAGGTCCAATCCTATTCATATACTATATTTTCTATTTTTGTTTTTTTTTTCTAATTCATATCTGTTTTTGTGTTAAATTTTTAAGCAATAATATTGGAGTCCAGGCCATTATTCATTTTTGGGCCTGGACTTTAGACTGCTTAACAGTCCATTATTGAAGATAATTGGGCATTTAGAGCCCAATGTATACTATTGTTCCTACTCGAGGGTACATGTACCATATTAACCAGATCTGGGCCTTTATACATGACTAGGCCCAGACTATACAAGCAAAAACAAGTTATTATTTCAACAACAACACTTGAACAATTTATTCAACATTACTACATAATCATTTCAAACGATACCAAATGACATTTTTTGATCACTACTGATTTCAAATTTTAACAGCTAATTGAGCATTCTAAAGCAGTAATTAGTAACGGTATTGTTATTCTATATGGCGGGTCAGATATTCAAGTAATTATTATGCTACTAGCTGCAGGATTATTTTGTCACTTTATTTTAACTAAAGGAAAACAGTGTTCTGAACTAACTAACATGCTTGAACTACTGAAAATTACAAAGTTTAAAAGCGGATTTGTAGTTAACTCATATTCAGTAGATATAAACAATAATACAAATTGAACTACCTTATTCCTTATTGAACCAGATTCAGAGTTTAATTAGCATGAGTAATTAGATACCAGTTCATAGGTCCAGTTTCAGAATAGCATTCTTATTTACTTAAGTGTATTAGTTTTGTATTAGTTTTTGAATTAGGTGATAAGCTATTAACTATGTTTAACTATATTATTATCTACTACTACTTTACTCTAATCTAACTCACATAGTCTATTATTTATTACAACCAATCCTAATGAATTACAAAGGATCTACGATCTACAACTACAATCAATAAGAAAACAAACAGAAATAACTTTACGGAAAATCCATTTAACTTCATTCCTTCGTCATAATTTCAATTACATCTTCAGGAAGCAGATGTGTACCTAATCAAATGAAACAAATTGATGAGTTCTAAGGAGATGAAGGACAAGAGAAGTCAGCAATGGTAGAAGCAGAGTATCAACAGCAAACAGTAGCAGGAAATAACACAGCAACTCCCAAACTCAATAGACAAACAACAATCAACTCGAGAAAATCAGAAATCCAAGCTAGTTGAGATAACACAACTGAGAAACACCAGCAAAGATCCCAAGAACAATTTTCGACTCGAAGCTAAGCAGAAGAATAATATATGTGAAGTTTTGAACTCTTAATACTGTCCCTAAGAATTCGTTCAGCCTCTAAGAATTTTTTCCATACTTAAGAATTTTTCGAACCCAGAACTGTTCCACCTAAGAATTTCTGAACCCCTTTTTCAAGCTTGTAAAAGCCTATTTATAGAGTAATTTTGGGGAGAATTTCAAATTAATTAATCCTATTTCCCTCCTCAACTCTTTTTAGTTAAATACGTTAAGGTCTAGCAAAATTGTAACGAAATGCCCGTGAACCCTTGCTAGAAGGTTCTGGGCTGTTATTTTGTGTTCTATTGGGCATGTTTTACCTAATTACCCCACTTGCTAAGGTTTATTACACAATTACCTTTTAGCTCTACCTAGTATACCCCTTATATTCAAGTATTTTCAGAAAAAGCAAGAAGTAAAGTCATTTATATCCCTATAGGCTCTATTTAATCTACAAGAATACCATTTACCTTTCCCCTTTTACCCCTTGTATTTTATTATAATTACCCGACCTATATCAGTTCTGTCAAAACTAGGGTAACTTGAATGTATTTAACAGATAGCCCCCCTAAGACATGTCTTAAAACTTAACCAATCTCAGACTATAGGCCTTTTCAATATTAGCCACTTTTACAAAGATAGCCTCTATCAGAACTCATAACATGTTTGCAAACATAGCCACAAAAGCATTTACACATATAACCTAAATACACATAAGCACTTAGAAGTTCAGAAGAAACTAACATACAAATGAATTTGCAAATACAGCCATATTCATGTTGTTTTGCACAAGAAACCCTAATTATGACTTAACTTTCAAATTAATCAGAACTGAGAGGGACAAATTGATAATGGTTGAATTCCAACTAATTAAAACCCTAATCGAGATAGTATCTATTGAACAATCACATAAAAATAGCTAATAGCACATAATTTACAAGTAGCTAATATCATAACTTAAGAACACTTAGATGATTTCAGGCACGCATGAAATGAAATTCAGGGATAATAGTAACAAGTACGAGCAAGATATAGAACAGTGATAGATTCAGGTTTTTAGACATGCATAGGAATTCTCTAAGTTCTAAACAGATAAGCACATAAAAGAATCAAGTTTCAGAACAAGTGAAAACATAAAAGATACTCAACAAAACAGCTTTTTAAAGGGCTTTTTTCATTTCTTTTTCCTTTTCTTTCTTTCTTTTCTTCTTTCTTTCTTCTTTTTCTCTTCGTTCTTTTCATTTTCTTGATTTTTCCAGTATTTCAGAGACTCTTGGTCTCCTGAGTATCAGATCTCCCAAACAGGTTCTTGGGGTTTGATTTGAGTGTGTGAGGGGTGTTTGGGGACTTGGGGTAAGGTTTTTGAAGTTGTATTGTTTTTGGGTGCTCGCCGGGGTAGGGTTCCGGCGAGGTTTTTTTTGAATATTCGACGGGTTAGGGGAAGATTCGAGAGAAAACCACCTAGGTGGGGTGGTAGATCATCTAAAGACGGTTGGATGGTGTTAATTTGGGGACCTGGTTCGTACTTGGGTGGTCGCCGGCTAGGGTTTCGGTGACCGAAATTTCAAGACTGTGGGGAACAGGTAAGTCTTTGGACGGAGTTAATGGGGTTAAGGGTTGTTTAAAGGTGAGGAGGGGTGTTTGGAGGTTAGCCTAAGTCGGAGAAGAAGGCTGAGGAGTGACCATCGGTAGGGTTCCGGTGGTCTTGAGAGACGGGGGGAGGAGGAGGGGAATCTTAGGGCGGCTAGGGTTTGGCATAAGGATATATGTGTGTATATTGAAGAGATTGAACGGGGAGGGTATAATATATATCAAAATGACATTATTGATCCTCAACCGTTGGATTCAATCAAATGAACGGCCAGGATCATCTAGCCTCAAATTGACACCGTCTATTTTAATGAGGTGTCTCATTAGGTCTATTAGATTAAGTGTTTTAACGGTTGAGATCAATTACCCAGACTACGTTGTTTCATTTATATGGTTCATCAGCCTCGTCCGTTTGATTAGGTATAATGGACGGTTGAGATTGATCCCCTAGACGACGTCGTTTCATTAAGAAAGGCACCGCCTTACTTGGTCCGTTGATCATTCGTATCAACGGCCTAGATTTAATCATTTATACGGTGTCGTTTGGTTTAGTTGTTGCGCAGACCGGCCAAAAATGGCCTGGGCCTGGTCTGTGTAATATGTTTTGGGTTGAGTACGTTACATGTATTTGGCCCAAATCGATATTTCTTATTGTATTTTTGTATTTTGTTATTTTTGAATTGTATTTTATTTAATTTTCTTGTATTTTCTTTTTGTATTTTGTACTTTTTCCTTTGTACTGATGTATTTTCTTTTATTTTCCTATTTATTTTTATATTTTTCCTTGATTATCTGATATTTTTGTATTTTTTACTTAATTTTCCAATTTCCTAGTGTTTATTCTATAATTTTGTGACATTTTTCTAATTAATTCTTTTTTTTGTATTTTTATTTCAATTTTATTCTAATTAACAAACACTAGTATTTCACACACAAATCAAACAATTATAAACAAAAATCATTTTGTATATTTTATTTTATTTTAAAATTTCATTGCTTGGGGCAACAATCACGTGCTCACAGCTAGTATCAATCTTATGCACTCGGTGATTAATAAGAAGCTGGGCATTGCGAGAGCTAGACCCACCTCGATGTTGTTGCAGCTTGCTTCAGAGATTGCCTACATATCCTGGGCTATACAGGAATCAGGTCAGTGTAGTTCGGAAATGTCTGGTGGTTTAAAACTACCAAGGAAACCGTGAGTTCACTGATATTGCTGTTGTTATTCCTGTTACTACCGACTGACTCCTTATTACACTGTGGTAAGAAAAATAAAGAAGCTAGCCTAAGCGATGGTCTATGAATTACTAAAAGTCCTATCTATATCTTGCGTCTTGTGTTGCCTTGATCATTCATCTTGCATCTTGCTCTTTGTTTACATCTTTAATTCTTTGATAAATCTTCTGTTTCTAACTTGCTTCAAACATATTGCTTCATTCCGCTTGTATGACTTCAAAAATGTATTTCTTCGTTCTCCGGATTGGTACCTGCTTATTGCAAAAAAAAAGAAAACTTTTTCCTCTGCCCCACTATGGGGCTTTCAATCTATTATGATATTACTTTGTTTGAATTTTTTTTTATTTTGCAGAAAGTATTCCCTTGTTATACAGGTGGGCGCTTGAACAGAAATTAAAAAATGCAGAAAATATTCCCTTGTTATCCAGGTGGGCGACTGATGCATTACAGAAACTTGAAAAAGTATTCCCTTGTTATCCAGGTGGGCGCCTGATTGCAAAAAACTTGAAAAAGTATTCCCTTGTTATCCAGGTGGGCGCCTGATTGCAAAAAACTTGAAAAAGTATTCCCTTGTTATCCAGGTGGGCGCCTGATTGCAAAAAACTTGAAAAAGTATTCCCTTGTTATCCAGGTGGGCGCCTGATTGCAAAAAACTTGAAAAAGTATTCCCTTGTTATCCAGGTGGGCGCCTGATTGCAAAAAACTTGAAAAAGTATTCCCTTGTTATCCAGGTGGGCGCCTGATTGCAAAAAACTTGAAAAAGTATTCCCTTGTTATCCAGTGGGCGCCTGATTGCAAAACATGAAAAAGTATTCCCTTGTTATCCAGGTGGGTGCCTGATTGCAAAACTTGAAAAAGTATTCCCTTGTTATCCAGGTGGGCGCACGATTACAAAAATTGAAAAATTATTCCCTTCCAAAAAACTTGAAAAAGTATTCCCTTGTTATCCAGGTGGGCGCCTCATAGCAAAAAACTTGAAATAGTATTCCCTTGTTATCCATGTGGGTGCCTGATTGCTACTAAAAACAAATAAAAATTTCCTGCCCCAGTTTGATAACTAGGTGTAACATTTTCAATTTTGAAATAAATGGTAATACCTACCTTATTATCCAGGTGGGTGCCTGATTACTAATTCTTTCGTCATGGATTCCATCGTATATTGTTGCTTTCATTAGATTGTTCTTTCTTATTTTTTAGGTGGGTGTCTGATTTGCCGAACTTTGCGCTCCCTTGTTTGTCCACATTGGTCATATTCACTTTAAATTGATTAGTAAGAATTTGAATCTTTTGTCCCTGTTCTAATCAATGAACAACTTGTTAGTATAAAAATGGTGGTTAGCTGCTGGCATTCTTGTTGGCCTTGCTTCCACTTTTGAATTTTTTTCATCTTGCTTTTGTACTGCCTTGCTGTGACTTATGGCTGTTTTCCAACAATTCTCTGAACCCAAGCGCCTGATGCAGAAATGAAAAATGCAGAAAATATTCCCTTGTTATCCAGGTGGGCGCCTGATGCAGAAATGGAAAATGCAGAAAATATTCCCTCAGTTTGATAAGTGAGTGTAACTTTGAAAAATAAAAGATAATACCTCCCTCGTTGTTCGGGTAGGTTCCTGATTATTGATTTTTCCATCATGGATTCTCTCCTTTGTTGCTGCCTCCTCTTGATTGTTTTTCCCACATTGCTCATATTCACTATAAAGTGATTAGTAAGAATTTGAATCTTTTGTCCCTGTCTTAACCAGTGAACAATTTATTAGTTATAAAATGATGGTTAGCAACTGGCATTCTTGCTGGCCTTGCTTTCACCGTCTGCCTCATCTTGCTTCGTATGACTTTGCCATTTTTCCTGATCGCCTTTCCAATTCTTCCTTGTAATTCCCTTTTGTTTTTCTCTTTTTGTTTCTTTTCTGTTTTATTCCCTTTGGCTATCTGATCGCCATGTTATTTTATTTCCTTTTGTCCTTTGAAGGACCCAATATTATTATGCCATCCAACATGAGAAGCTGGTAGTTAGCGTTCAACTGGCAACTAGTTTTGAACAAGTAAATGAAATGCAATGACCTGAATTTAGGATAGGGATATTTTGAAGTAAAACACAGAACTTATTTGGGTATGAAGGCTGATTCCTTTGACCATTCCATGCATTTGGATATCCGATCCAGTCTGTCAAATCAAATCGTTGCTAACTTAATTTCTCCTTTCATCAACCCAAACCTTTCTTGTCTTGCCATCTACTTTTCATCGGGTCATTCCTCACTTTCGTCCTCATGGTGCCCATGAGGGGTTTCACCAATAAGACTCTCTCATTTTTATTTTTCTCTCACCTCACATTCGCCTTACGGTGCCCGTGAGGGTTTTCACCAATAAGACTCTCTCATTTTTTTATTTTATCTCAACTCACATTCGCCTTATGGTGCCCGTAAGGGTTTTCACTAATAAGACTCTCTCATTTTTATTTTCTTTATTTTTTCTGTCTCCAAACTCCCGAGTACTGTCCATGATGTGTTTTTCCTTTATTTCCGTTGTATTGTCATTTTCTTGAAATTAATCAGAAGGTCTTCCTTTGGACCGTAATGTGGCTTTTGGATAAGTTTAGAAAGAAGGGTATAAAGGCTCAAATTTATAACATGGGTTCAAAATAATTACAACTCTCGGAATCATAAAAACATAACTTCTGTCCCAGTTTCAATTTTTTGGGGAAACTTGGATTTATTTCTGTCGTGACTGTACCTCATTGAGGCTGCCGACGTACCCTTTCAGGATCAAGTCAGACGTAGTTCAAATCATAAGATATCTTCGTAATTTGACTTTCTCCGATTTTTCTTTTTGCATATATTTTTTCTTCTTTTTTTTCTTGTTTTTCAAATTTTTTTCTTTCTCTTCCTTTTTTTTCTTTTCCTTTCATTTCAACCTTCTCTTTTTCTTTTCTTTTCATTTCATCATTCATTTCGACTTCATTATTGATTCCGAGAGAGGGGTATGAAAGAATAATATAATAAGGCTCGAAAGGGGTAGCAATGGGTAAAGTATTTAGATAGAGAAATAAAATGCCTTCATCATTTCAATTTCAAAATTATGACAAATACAATTGTATACATGAAAAGGAATCATACATAGTATCTCTTGACTGCATCGGAATTAATGGCAGTCTCTACACATTTCCCTTCCACATTTCAACTTCTGTGCAACCCATGTTAAAACACAACATGTCCTTTCCAGCTGAGTGTATTTTCCTTTTGCTTCGCCCCAGTGTGGTAAAATACGTCTTAGACCCAATTGTCCAACCTCAAATTTCCATGGACGTACTTTCTTATTATATGCTCTGGCCATCAAGCGTTGGTACAACTGTCCGTGACATACTGCTGCTTATTTTTTTCATCGATCAGGCTCAATTGCTCTAACCGGGCTTTTATCCATTCATCATCAGTAGTTTCAGCCTCAGCTATAAACTGGAGAGAAGGTATTTCAATCTCTAGAGGTATCACTGCCTCCGTTCCGTATACCTGGAGTACCGCGTGTAATCAAAGGAATAAATATGGACAAATATTCACAACAATATTGGAAGTTAAGTGCTGCTCCTCTACCATTTTCGAAGAAATTCAAGGTGCTCAATATTCTAAAATACGATGGAACCTACGATCCACGAGACCACGTGACTGCATTCACAACTAGAGTAAATGGCAATGATTTAACCAAATAAGAAATTCAATCAGTATTGTCCGTGATAATCACCTTGGGAATTCCGAAGTGGCATATGATGTTTTTATGTACGAAATCCACTACTGCCTTCTTTGTTACTGCTTTAAATGTCTTCGCCTTCACCGATTTAGTGAAATAATCAATGGTTACCAGGATAAACCCGTGCCCGTTAGATGTTGTGGGTTCTATCGGACCGATGACATCCATGCCCCAGGCGACAAAAGGCCATGGTGCTATCATTGTATGCAACTCATAGGGTGGGGAATGAATCAAGTCCCCGTGTATCTGGCATTGATGGCATTTTCGTACATATCTAATGCAATCTCGCTCCATTGTGAGCCAATAGTATCCAGCCCTTAGTATTTTCTTGGCCAAAACATATCCACTCATATGAGGTCCACAAGCTCCTGCATGTATTTCAGCCATGATTGTAGTGGCCTGCTGTGCATCTATACATCTCAGTAAACCCAAATTCGGGGTTCTCTTGTATACAATCCCTCCGCTGAAGAAAAATCCACTTGCTAGTCGCCTTATAGCCCTTTTCTGATCTCCCATAGCTTGCGCTGGGTACACTCCTATCCTCAAATATTCTTTAATATCGTGGAACCACGGTTCACCATCAAGTTCCTCTTCTACTGTGAAACAATAAGCATTTTGATCACAAACTTGTATTTGTAATGGATCTATATAAGCTTTGTTCGGATGGTGCAACATGGACGACAATATGGCCAAGGCATCTACAACTTCATTGTGCATTCTTGGGATATGCTTGAACTCTATGGACTGAAATCTTTGAGATAGTTCATGTGGACACTGTCGGTATGGTATAAGTTTCAAATCTCTTGTCTCCCATTCTCCCTGAATTTGATGTATCAAGAGATCTGAGTTACCCATGACCAAAATCACCTGAACACCCATGTCTAGTGCCATCCTCAATCCCAAGATACACGCCTCATATTTGGCCATATTGTTGGTACAGAAAAATTGAAGCTGAGCGGTGACGGGATA
This sequence comes from Nicotiana noctiflora, assembly GCA_032618575.1. NCBI lineage: Eukaryota > Viridiplantae > Streptophyta > Magnoliopsida > Solanales > Solanaceae > Nicotiana > Nicotiana noctiflora. The sequence goes on along the minus strand of JASVEL010006006.1, from coordinate 536,949 downwards.
ATGTCGACCCGTTTCTGAAATGAGTACTACTCCAATACCAACTCCTTTACTGTTGACGGCTCCGTCGAAATACATCTTCCACCCTAGCTTTTCGCCCTATTCTATTTCTTCAATATTCATTGCCTCCTTATTCGGAAAATATGTCTTTAATGGCTCATATTCAACATCCACGGGATTTTCTGCCAAGTGATCGCCCCCGATGTCACACCTCCTTTTTACGCACATAAGGTAATGTGCCGCTATTTACTACTACACCCCGGGGAGAGATATAATAATAATCAGGGAATGAGTTTTTCCACTTAAAGGACAATCGGAATGGGATCAATTTATTTCATTTTTTAGAGTCGCCACTTGGGAAAATAATGGTGTCCTAAGTCACCGGTTTAATCCCGAACCGAGGAAATTTATGACTCTGTATTACAGTCTGCGAAACTAGAAACTTGGATAAGGAATTCTGTTAACCCGGGAGAAGGTGTTAGGCACTCCCGGATTCTGTGGTATCAGCACAGTCGCTCAACTGCGATTTTTGTTTTTATCTGATTTCTTTATATATTTTAATTATGTGCTTCTAATGTTCCGCTTTTCAATTTTAGAAGAATTGCGACGTCGCGAAAATACATTTCGAGTCACACCGCAACCAGTACGCCTGTGACTTTAATGCGTTTCAGTTTCGCCGAGAGTAAGATTTGGGTCACATAAATGCGCACCCGTATTTAGGAAAGTAATTTATTAAAGTCGTGCCTAAAGATTCTACGTCTTTGTTAACTTCGGGAAAGACCGTGAAATTCGCTAACCGGTCCTTCCGAGTCTAAAATTTCTATTACAATTAATTGAGGGCCCCGCAATTGTGTATATAGTGTGGCGAGGCTCATCTCACTTTATTAAAGGCCAATCCTAGCATAACTATATTTTCTACTTATTTCATCCATTAATTTTAAATCGAAATGGAATTTTATTACTTATAATTAACAGTCCGATCAAGTGAATTAAACTGTCTATTTTAAATTTGGGCCATTTGTAATAACAATTACAGCCCAATATAAAGCTGCCTGCACAGATATGGTCATCGTCTCCTATTCGTCTTGTGAATTGAATTTGAACACATATGATTGATAATGTACTTATTAATATTCTATCATAGGACCTTCACTGAAGTAACAAATCTGGAAAAAAAATTTGCACTTCTCAAAGAATACTTTAAGAGATACAAGCAGAAATATTGATGGCAACGTGGGCCCGTGCTGAGCTTCGGCTCAACCTAATAGGACTAAACCCCTTTTTCAGACAATACGAGTAAAACTGCATTAATCTACCAAGTTCATCGCTTATGTCGTTTCTGTCAATGATAGCAATACTAAATTAATTGCAGTGCTTTGGCGTCCAGCACAAATTATAATTCAGAAAAATAATACAACTCAACAAAACAAAATCTACTTATAAAGAAGTTTTACAACAGAATCATTTGAGTAAGAAAATGAAGATTTGCAATAAAATCAAGTCATATCTTCGATTCACTTTATAATATCACAAGTACATCAGAAGCCAAGTATGTACCTGGAATAGATGAGACAGATCCATTAGATTAATGAACAACAGCAACTATGGAGGATTCAGCAACAATATTTCAACAGTAATTCTCAGCAACAGCAGTTCAATGAGATCAACAGTTAATAGAGCCATGGCACCCAGTCCCCACGACTAGGTAAGCCTAACACGTTGCGGAATATACAAGTTATAAACACTTAAATAAGAAACAGCGGAAAAATAGCATAAAAGATATGTAATTCGTGCCGCTTGGCACATACATCCGTCACACAATGAATAAAACACTACCAAGATCCGGAACCCCACGGTAACACAGACTAAAAGAGAAATACAACCGTGGCTCTATGTGTAAAGAGTATCTAACAACGAAATGAAGAAAAATGTCAACTAGTACTACTAGAATAGAAGGAAAGCCTCCGGATCTGCGGACGTAGCAGATCATACCTCGAGGTCTCCAGAAAAGCTGCGGAAATCACCTAGCACGAGCCTGCTCTGATGTACCTGGATCTGCACAACAAAAGTGTGCAGAAGAGTAGCATGAGTACACCACGGCGGTACTCGGTAAGTGCCAAGCCTAACCTCGATGGAGTAGTGACGAGGAAGGTCAGGGCCCTACTGAGAAACAATAATATGATGATGATAACAAAATAAACAGTTTAAATGATAATAATTTCCGAAATAACAATATTATGATGATTACTGCAACTGTCTACAATTAAGCTAACAACAAATAACCAACTCAAATAAACAAATCCAGGATCTCTGGGAATTGAACCCACAGTCCCATTCTCAGTACCTCTGGGTCTCCGGGAATCGAACCCGCAGCCCATGTCTCAATAATATCTCAATAACTCAGGATCTCCGGGAATCGAACCCGTAGTCCACATTTCAATAAATCTCAGGATCTCGGGAATCGAACCCGTAGTCCACATTTCAATAATCTCAGGATCTCGGGAATCGAACCCGTAGTCCACATTTCAATAATCTCAGGATCTCGGGAATCGAACCCGTAGTCCACATTTCAATAATCTCAGGATCTCGGGAATCGAACCCGTAGTCCATATTTCAATAATCTCAGGGATCTCGGGAATCGAACCCGTAGTCCATAACCACAGCAAGTAAAGGAATACACAGAGAGAAGTATAATATGCTTAATGATAACTTCGCCGATGAACAGCGCCAGCGATTACCAAGAAAACTCAAGTAAGTCAATTAAGCAACTAGACAGTTAGGTTCTATCTAATCATGCTTTTCTAACTACTACCGGGTAGGAATATCGAATTTAACAACGAAAAACAGGAATATCACTCATTGAACATTTTGAGTAAAGTATGTGTTCAACAACCAGCGCATGTACACGCCCGTCACCTCGCGTACAAGGCATTTAAAGTATCACAATAATATCCTAGGGGTGACAGCTGTAAACGCGTGATTTTTGACCCTCCCCGAGATTTTCTATATTTTTAGCGTAAAATATTTAGTTTAGTTTTAATATAGCTATTTTAGCTAAATTTGACTCTTTTACTTTATTTTTACCTCAAAATGAAAAATAACAAAATATGGTTTTATTAATGTTTCGTAGTCATTTTAAACTTGAAAAATACAAAAATAGTACTTTATATTTTTTATCTTTTTATAAAAAAACGAAAATAATAAAATAGTTTCATTAATATTTTGTAGTTATTTTAAACTTGAAAAATATAAAAAATAATACTTTATATTTTTATCTTTTTATAAAAACGAAAATAATAAAAAATAGTTTCATAAATATTTTGTAGTTGTTTTAAACTTGAAAAATATAAAAAAAAATAGTTTTATTTTTATTATAAGTATTATAGTTATTTTGATTACCTAGGATTAATTAAATAACACCATTTTCGGTTCCGGGCGAAGAATAATATTCGGGTTCAAACTACCCGGTTTTATAATTTTCGGACCTAGCCCGTAATAAACCGAGTCCACTACACTAAGGGGGACAATACATAATGGATGGGGAATAAGAACAAAGACAAGAAGAAAAAGACAAAGGGATAAAAACAAGAAGAAAAAAACAAAAAAAAGGCATGGAGCTTATTTTAAAAAAAAAAATAATAAAAAAAAAAATAATAATAAAATACCATACTCTTCTTCTTTAAAAAGAAGAAGAGAGAACGGATGGAAGGGGGGATTGAAAACAAAGAGAAGAATTGAGAACAAACAAAGGAAAACAAACAAAGAAAGAAACGAGAAACAAAGGAAAAAAAAGAGATTGGAAAGAAAGAAAAGAAAAAAAACGAGAAAGAAAGAAAGGAAACAGAATTGAAAAACGCAAAAGAAAGAAGAGAAAAAAGATTGAAAACAAAAAAGAGAGAGAGGATTGAAAATAAAGGAGAAAAGAAGAGAAACGGATTGAAAGAAGAAGAAAAAAAACGAGAAAAAGAAGGAGAGGATTCAAAACAAAGAAAGAACACTAAACAGAAAGAAAACGAAAGAAGAAAAGAGAAGAAGAAACACGGCAGAAAGAAGAAAAGAGAGACCACTGTTCGGTCATCTCTTCATTTTGATTCGAGTTACAACTTCAGTCGAGGTCGTCGTTTGATTCGAGTTCTGTCCGGAGAGGTCGAGGTTTGAGATCGTCATAAAAGGTTCGTTTTCTCGTTGTGTACGTTGAAAAAATATGCAGAAATAAAGATGCATGTTCTTTTCCGATATTGTTCTTCTCGCTAATATTTTGGATCGTTTCGTATTTGATTTAGTTTCGTATGGTTCAGACTATTTTTGTAAATATATGATTTTGTTGAACATGCAATGTCGAAGTTAGCTAATGAAAATGACTAATCCTTCATATGCTCGCCAACTAGTTATGCTTCCATTGTTTATGTAATTGTTCACCATAGTCTTGAATTTGCTCACTTAGTTAGCTACTCGTATGTTTACTCGAATTGGTTATAGTTGAGCACGATGTTGTCATTATGGAAATTGGTTCGTTATTCTTTAACTGAACGACGTAATTAGATTAAAGGAATCGGGGTGCATTTCATGTGACCCGACTCCAATTTTGAACAAGGTTAAATAAAGCGTGTCGTGAACCACAAGTGCATTTCATGTAGTGTGGCTTGCAACATGTTTTAAATAATCTTGAATTAACTCTTAAATAAATATAGCGGAATGTAGTTTGCTTTTAAATTAGAATTAGAGGTGTGCCTCGCCTAACAAAATTATACAAATCGCGGGGCCCTCATAAATGTATATGTAAAATATTTAGATTTCGAGATGTGCCGTTTCTTAGCGAATTTCCCGGCCTTCTCAAAAATGTAAATAAGTAATCGCTCTAGGCGCGTATTTTAATAATTTTACCTTCTTAAATACGGGTGTGCATTTCATGCGGCCCAAATCCAAATCCCAAAATGTTGAATAAGAATGTGTCGAGGATCCGGGTGCATTTCATGTGACGTGATTCGAAACATATTTTTAGGCAACATTCTCTTTCGTAAATAATAATAATAATAAAAGCGGTAAAGGGATATTAATTTGCATTAAGTATATAACTGTAAAAATTAGATAAATAAGCCGAATATGACAGTTAAGCGACCGTGCTAGAACCACGGAATTCGGGAATGCCTAACACCTTCTCTCGGGTTAACAGAATTCCTTATCCGGATTTCTGGTTCGCGGACCGTTAAATAGAGTCAAACCTTTCCTCAATTCGGGTTTCAAACCGGTGACTTGGGACACCATAAATCTCCCAAGTGGCGACTCCGAATCTCTCAATAAATGAATCCCGTTTTGGTTGTCCTTTAATTGGAAAAACTCTCTTTTATATTTTGCGCCCTCGCGGGCCTGCGTAAAAAGGAGGTGTGACAATTGCTTCTCCCTATGAGTCTGAAGCACTATCCTCAGATGCTGCTCGTGCTCTTCCCAACTCTAGGAATATACCAAAATATCATCAATGAAAACAATTTTTATCGCTTTGATATTTTTTTGAACTGTACATATAAATTGTGCCGAAACCAATCTCCTCTCCGAGTCTTCTAAATCATGAAGAAGGGTGCACTTCGTGTGACTTCTTTTCTGTATAGTGTCTAATTCCCACCTTAGAACGAGGTTTGGATAAGTTGCAAAACCGGTGAAGCTTCTGTATTCCCGGGTTGCTGCCTCCTCCTCGGCTCGAGTTGTCCGTTCGGGTAAGCCAGGTCTAGAACAATAAACCCGGGTTTTTAAACCTAGAATAACAAAGCTTCATGCCGGATCCCTAGTAGGAACGTTTATTTGCATCATGTTGCATTTGACTTAGGGGACTCAATACAGGGGTTGGGTCCGTCTAGGACAGGTAACCTGAAATGAAAAGACCATCCTGCTGCATCCTGTTTGTTTTACGCATTTATTTGCTTCAGACTTGCAGGCTAACCGTTTTTTTTATATTGAGGAAAATGAAAAAAAATAGTCTCAAAATAGTTGGTTTTTTTTTACTTACTTAAAAAGAAAAAAAAACGTTTGTTGTAAAATAAAAAATGTGTGATAAAAAAAAATAGTTTCAAAATAGTTTGTTTTTTTACTTAAAAAGAAAAAAAAACGTTTGTTGTAAAATAAAAAATATGTGATTTCAAAATAGTTTGTTTTTTTTTACTTAAAAAAAAATTGTTTTGTTTTACACTTAAAAAAAAATGTGTGAAAAAATAATAAATAGTTTGTTTCCTTTAAAGATGTAGTTTGTTTGACCGAACTACGCAGGTTTGATTCTCACCGTTAGGTGAGATACGTAGGCAACCCTCATCGGGTCCAACCACCCCTATCAAAAATTCAAAAAAATGTGTATTTAGTTTTAAATAAATCGAAAGTGATGCTGTTTTTTGAAAATAGCCGAATGTTTCACATTTACCCTAGCAATGTCCTCAACTGCTGTAACGACCCGGCCCGTCGTTACGGGAATTACCACCCCGTTACCTTACATTTTCATATGTTATGCTTTTAAAACAATATTAGAGTATATCGGGTGAGTTAGAGGTGATTTGGATTGAAAATGAAACAAATAGCATGTTTGAGGAAAGCTTGAATATGAAAAGTCAACCAAGAGTTGACTATTGAGTTAGAGTGCTCGGAATCGGATTCTAATGATTCGACTAGTTCCGGGGGATCATTTATGACTTAGGAGAACAATCGGAATTGAATTCGGAGGTCCGGTGTAGTTTTAAGCTTGAATTGGCGAATGTTGAATTTTGGCAAAAACCGGATGGTAGGTGATATTTTGATCCGGGGGTCGGAATGGAATTCCGACAATTTCTGTAGCTTCGTTATGTGATTTTGGATATGTCTGCAAATTTTCAGGTCATTCGGACATCGTTTGATCGGGTTTTGGATCGAATGTTAGTTTTGAAAGTTTTGAAGAAACTTAGGCTTGAATCCGTGGTTAATTGGTGATTTTGATGTTTAGTATGGTGTTTTTATGATTGGAACAAGTCCGTATCATGTTTTGGAGTATGTTGGTGGTTTTCGTTGGGGTCCCGGGGGCCTCGGGATGGATTCGGACCATCAACCGGGCAATTAGAACTTGGAAAAACTCTGCAGAAAACTGCAGGTTCTGCCCAGGTCCTCAAGCCTTCGCGTTCGCGTGACTGGTGTCGCGTTCGCGAAGGCCAAGGCTGGTTGTGCTTCGCGTTCGCGAGAGAAGGCGTCGCGTTCGCGTAGGGTCGGGATGTTGTGCTTCGCGTTCGCGGGAGGCCCATCGCGAACGCGTAGAGGAAATCCGAGTGGCTGGGAAGTTTGAACATCGCGAACGCGTGGGGTGCGTCGCGTCCGCGAAGGGTTGCAGGTTTTGAGCATCGCGAACGCGTGGCCAGCGTCGCGTTCGCGAAGGGTAAGGCAAGGCTGTTCATCGCGAACGCGTAGAGGGTCACGCGAACGCGATGAACAATGGGTTCTGGCAGTGAATAAAAATCCAGAAGCAGAGAGTTACGGGTTTTCAACCCAAAAACACACATTTGAGCCCTAGAGAGAAGAAAACTCGAGGAAATCACCGAGAAGTCATCGGGTATCGTTGGAGGTAAGATTCTTGACTCAAAAACATCAATTTATGGTAGTATTAACATCAATCTTCATGAAATTGGGTTGAAATCTTGAAGAAATGTGGCCTAAGTATTAAAAACGGGATTTTTGGATTTGGAGGGTCATTTGAACTCCGATTTCGATAAATTTTATATGCACGGACTCGTGGCGAGATAAGGATCGCATTGGTACTAATTTCGGAATTTTCCGAGCAGTGGGGCCCGGGGTCGGGTTTTACCAACTTAGTGTAATTTTGCGAATTTCATATAAATTGAAGTGGGTTATGATTCTTTGACCCGTAATTGATATAATTATTGTCATTTGACTAGATTCGACACACGAGGCATCGCAATTCAAAGGAAAAGGCATCGCGGACGATTCGACGACCGGCTAAAGGTGAGTAGTTTGTGTATATTGTAGCCCGAGGGTTCGAAACCCCGGCTTAGCACATTGTGACGCTAATAGGGCGTGGCTCGCACACCGTGGCAGGTGCGGGATTGATTGGTGATTGGGGATTGAGACTTGGTCCATCCCAGGATATGAATAATATGTGTTAGTGTTGGAAATACACGGTATTTGCTATATTGTGGGCTGTAAGCCTTGTTTGGGGCCTTGTGCCGATCTGTAGCGTCCTTAGAGGACAGTATTTATGTGATAGCTATAATTGCTTAAATCACCGATCTCAGTCCTGGAAATTGTAATCACACTTTTGAAATGCTAAGTCACCGGCTTTTGCAAAAATAAATAAAGTTAAAGTATTTTTCATAAATTATGAATTGAGAACTGGAAATAAGGAAAAATGAATTGTTTTGTGACTTAATTGCTTATTGTGGACTGAGTGTGGGATCGGACTGCACGCCGCAGTAGTTGATATGAGGGTCGGGCTGCACGCCGCAGCAGTATTGCGCTTGGGCTGTAGGAGCCCCTCCGGAGTCTGTACACACCCCCAGTGAGCGCCGTCGACGTTAAACTGGATCGGGCTACACGCCATAGCAGTTATGTGCATTGCATTGCATTTGTATTTGTTGGATTACTTTGTGGTAGCTGTATGGAATTATTGTTGCTAGTTCGTAGGAGATTCGGACTGTAGTGTAGCTTCATTTTGTGGTATTTTGTGGATTTCTTACTGTCAGCTACATGTATATATTTGTTACTCACTGAGTACTTAGTACTCACCCCTACTCCCCGCACCTTTTGTGTGCAGACTCAGGTACACAGGAGCAGTAGACGGACATCTCCAGCGTTTACATTGTCACATCGAGTTGTTGAGGTAGCTGCCTACGTTCGCAGAGCCTAGCTTCTCCTCTCATTCCAGCTGTTATTGTATATTTTGTATTCAGACTTGAGTACTTCTATATCGTACTCTCTATTTCCTGTTGGGGTTTTGTTAGAGGCTCTAGACTTGTGACTCCGGATCTTTGGGAGTGTCAGTACTTTTGTTCAGTATTATTATTATTGGAGTTCTTAAACTCATATATTCTTTTCGGGTTGTCCATTTGTGGACTGGTATTGTGTTATAATTAAACTGTTGGTTTGGCTGGCCTAGCTTGATTGTTGGGCGCCATCACGACCGGATTTGGGTCGTGACAAGTTGGTATCAGAGCTCTAGGTTATTAGGACTCGCGAGTCATGAGCCGGTTTAGTAGGCTTTCGTAGATCGGTACGTAGACGTCCGTATCTATCTTCGAAGGGCTACAGAGACTTTAGGAAAAACCTCATTTTCTTGAATTCATATCGTGCGATTTGTGTTATCATGAAATTAAATTTTTCCATATTCTATTCTCTCGCAGGATGGCGAGAACACGAGCTAACGGACGTGGCGGACGACCACCATTGGCACCCGGAGGCCGTGGTCGTGGTAGAGGTAGGGCAGCAGCACCAGCACCAGCACGACTTCGCCGACCCACCGGCAGATCGCACTCGAGACCGTATTCCGACGGCGAACGCTCCGGCAGCTCAGGTTCGGGCACCGGCAGTGCCTATTGTGATACCGGGTCTTCAAGAGACCTTGGCTCAGATATTATCAGTGTGCACAGGATTGGCACGGGTAGTTGCTGCTACTGCTGCAGCATCATCTTCACAGCAGTGGGAGGGAATCGGACCCCCGTGGCTCGACACCCGAGCCGGCTCAGCCCGCTTGCACCAGATGCACCAGCTCTAGATTATGTGGTTCCGGCTATGCCCGACGACGAGCGGCGTCGCTCGGAGAGATTCGAGAGGCTACACCCTCCGACATTTAGTGGAGCCGAGGGCGAGGATGCCCAGGGTTTTCTTGACAGATGTCAGCGTATGCTTCGCACCGCGGGTATTCTAGAGTCCGGCGGTGTTTCATTCACTACTTTCCGGTTCACAGGTGCGCTTTCCACTGGTGGGAGGATTTTGAGAGGCGTAGGCCCGCGCCCCTCACTTCACTTGGCAGCAGCTCTCCACGGTATTTTTGGAGAAGTACGTGCCCCGGCCTCGCAGGAGGAGCCGCGACGTCGGCTCGAGTGGTTGAAGCGAGGAGAGATGACAGCTAATCGGCATGAGACGAGATTCACACGACTGGCCCGTCATGCCACGTGGATGGTTCCTACCGACAGGAGAGGATCCGGAGATTTATTGATGGTCTTATTTATCCCATCCGCATATCGATGACCCGGGAGAGAGTTTCTACAGTTACCTTTGAGGAGGTGGTTGATGCGGCCCGTCACATCGAGACAGATCGCCGCAGAGAGCGAGAGGAGAGAGAGGCCAAGAGGCCTCGTGGCACTGGAGCTTCAGCGGTGCTCCGTCTAGGGGCCAATTTCGGCATAGCAGAGGTCGCTCCTTCGGATCTCATCAGTCTGGACGTGCGGAGTCCGGCCGGGGTTTCATCCGATCGTGGTCGCCGAGCGCCGCAGGGTTATCGTGGTCGGCAGTGGCCGCCAGCAGAGTCGCCCGCACCGAGTGCTCTTCCGGCTCGCAGCTCGCTCCCGTTTCCTCAGACACAGATTCATCGGTAGCGAGGGGTCCTCGGCAGCCCCTTCTTCCATCTTCGGGCCGTTGTTTTGAGTGCGGTGATTTGGGCCATATCGAGAGAGAGTGTCCTCGCTGGCTTCGTAAGAGGTCACGGCGGAGGGATCGACCTTCGTCTTCTACTCCCGTTTCTTCCGCGCCGACGGTCGGCTAGGACCGGTGGCCGGTATCTAGAGGTCGCCCCAGGAGGCGAGGATCGTACCGGTGGAGGCCGTGCTCGTTTCTATGCTCTTCCGGACGGGAAGGATGCTAGTGCCTCGGATGCGGTCATTTCAGGTATTATCTCAGTCTGCCACGGGATGCTTCCGTCTTATTTGATCCCGGATCCACCTATTCTTATGTCTCTACTTACTTTGCACATCATTTGGGTATGACCCGTGGTATTCTTGCTTTGCCCGTACATGTGTCCACCCCGGTGGGGGATACTGTTGTTGTGGATCAGGTATATCGATCCTGTATTGTTACTATTGGGGGTCTGGAGACCCGAGTTGATTTATTACTACTAGGTATGGTAGATTTCGATGTTATCCTAGGCATGGATTGGCTATCTCCGTATCATGCAATTCTGGACTGTCATGCCAAGACAGTCACGTTAGCTATTCCAGGTAATCCGCGGATCGAGTGGCGTGGCTTGACTGATTATGTGTCCGACAGGGTGATTTCGTATATAAAAGCTCAACGAATGATTGGCAAGGGTTGTTTGTCTTATTTGGCCTTCATTAGAAATGTTGAGGCTGAGACACCCAGTCTTGATTCGGTCCCCATTGTGAGGGAGTTTCCGGATGTTTTTCCAGCAGACCTGCCAGGCATGCCGCCCGATAGAGATATTGATTTTGGTATTGATTTGGTGCCGGGCACTCAGCCCATTTCTATTCCTCCTTATCGTATGGCACCAGCAGAGTTAAAAGAATTGAAGGAACAGCTTCAGGAACTCTTAGATAAGGGTTTCATTCGTCCGAGTGTGTCACCTTGGGGTGCACCGGTGTTGTTCGTAAAGAAGAAAGATGGCACAATGAGAATGTGCATTGATTACAGGCAGCTGAACAAGGTAACAGTGAAGAATAAATACCCATTGCCTCGTATTGAGGACCTATTTGATCAGCTACAGGGAGCTAGTGTATTTTCTAAGATTGATCTTCGATCGGGCTATCATCAGGTTGAAGATCAGGGACTCAGATATTATGAAGACAGCGTTCAGGACGCGATATGGGCACTACGAGTTCCCGGTGATGTCTTTCGGGTTGACTAATGCCCCAGCAGCATTCATGCACTTGATGAATAGTGTATTTCGGCCGTACCTTGATTCTTTTGTGATTGTGTTTATCGATGATATCTTGGTATATTCACGCAGCCGGGAGGAGCATGCACAACATTTGAGAGTGGCATTGCAGAGGTCGAGGGAAGAGAAGCTTTATGCAAAATTCTCTAAGTGTGAGTTCGGCTTGATATCGTGGGTTTTCCGGGACATATAAGTGTCCAGCGATGGCATTCGGGTTGATCCGCGAAGGTTGAGGCGATGCGGAACTGGCCCGCACCTTCCTCGCCTACGGAGATTCGTAGTTTTCTCGGTTTGGCGAGGTTATTACCGTCGGTTTGTTCAGGATTTCTCATCTATTGCTTCACCGTCGACTAAGCTGACACAGAAGAATGCTCCATTTGCGTGGTCCGACGAATGTGAAGAGAGCTTTCCTGAAGCTCAAGAAGGCTTTGACCACAGCCTCCAGTACTTGTGTTACCATCGGCCTCGTGGTCATATACGGTGTATTGTGATGCTTCCGCAGTTGGACTCGGTTGTGTGTTGATGCGAGGAGGGTAGAGTTATTGCATATGCTTCTCGTCGACCGAAGCCCCACGAGAAGAACTACCCCGTTCATGATTTGGAGTTAGTCGCTATTGTTCATGCCTTGAAGATTTGGAGGCATTATCTATATGGTGTATCTTGTGAGGTATATACAGTACCACCGCAGCCTTCAGCATTTGTTTAAGCAAAAAGATCTAAATTTAAGGCAACGGAGATGGCTTGAATTGCTTAAAGACTATGATATTACTATCTTGTATCATCCCGGGAAAGCCAATGTAGTGGCCGATGCATTGAGCCGGAAGGCTATTAGTATGGGCAGTTTGGCGTATATTCCAGTTGGGGAGAGACCCCTAGCAGTTGATGTTCAGGCGTTAGCTAATCAGATGGTAAGGCTGGATATTTCTGAGCCCAGTCGGGCGATGGCTTGTGTAGTAGCTCGTTCTTCTTTATATGATCGTATTCGAGAGCGCCAGTATGATGATCCACACTTACTTGTCCTTAAGGACGGAGTTCAGCATGATGATGCTAGAGATGTCACTATTGATAGTGATGGTGTATTGCGGATGCAGGGCCGGATATGCGTGCCCAATGTCGATGGCCTTCGTGAGTTGATATTGGAGGAGGCCCACAGCTCGCGGTATTCTATTCATCCAGGAGCCGCGAAGATGTATCAGGATTTGAAGCAGCATTACTGGTGGAGAAAGATGAAGAAAGATATTGTGAGCCATGTGGCTCGGTGTCTAAACTGTCAGCAGGTCAAGTATGAGCATCGGAGACCTGGTGGTGTATTCCGACGTATTGATATTCCGGAGTGGAAGTGGGAAAGAATAACTATGGACTTTGTTAGTGGACTCCCTCGACAGCGAGGAAGTTTGATTCAGTTTGGGTGGTGGTGGATAGGTTGACCAAGTCAGCTCACTTTATCCCAGTGTGTACTACCTATACCTCGGAGCGGTTGGCAGAGATATTCATCCGTGAGATAGTGAGATTGCATGGAGTTCCTATTTCTATTATATCCGACAGAGGTACCCAGTTCACATCTCAGTTCTGGAGGACATTTCAGCGAGAGTTGGGTTCACAGGTAGAGTTGAGTACAGCATTTCATCCACAGACGGATGGGCAATCTGAGCGTACTATTCAGATATTGGAGGACATGTTGCGTGCTTGTGTCATTGATTTTGGTGGTTCATGGGCTGATTATTTGCCTTTGGCGGAGTTTGCTTACAATAATAGCTATCGGTCCAGCATTCAGATGGCACCGTATGAAGCTTTATATGGGAGGCGGTGTAGATCTCCAATCGGTTGGTTCGAGCCCGGCGAGGCTAGGTTGTTAGGGACGGAGTTAGTCCAAGATGCCTTAGATAAGGTGAAGGTGATTCAGGAGAGACTTCGCACAGGCTCAGTCGCGTCAGAAGAGTTATGCGGACCGGAAGGTCCGAGATGTGTCTTATTCAGTAGGTGAGAAGGTGTTGCTGAAAGTTTCGCCTATGAAGGGTGTTATGAGGTTTGGAAAGAAAGGGAAGTTGAGCCCAAGGTTTATTGGACCTTTTGAGGTGCTTAGGAAAGTTGGGGAGGTGGCTTATATGCTTGCTTTGCCACCCGGTTTGTCGGGAGTTCACCCGGTGTTCCATGTATCTATGCTCCGGAAGTATGTCGGAGACCCGTCTCATGTGTTGGACTTCAGCACGATACAGCTAGATGAGGATTTGACTTATGATGTGGAACCGGTAGCCATTTTGGGTCGACAGGTTCGTAAGCTGAGATCTAAGGATATAGCTTCAGTGAAAGTGCAGTGGAGAGGTCGTCCCGTGGAGGAAGCAACTTGGGAGACCGAGCAGGAGATGCAAAGCAGATATCCACACTTGTTTAATACTCCAGGTATGTTTCTTAACCCGCTCGCGGACGAGCGTTTGTTTAAGTTGGGGAGAATGTAACGACCCGGCCCGTCGTTACGGGAATTACCACCCCGTTACCTTACATTTTCATATGTTATGCTTTTAAAACAATATTAGAGTATATCGGGTGAGTTAGAGGTGATTTGGATTGAAAATGAAACAAATAGCATGTTTGAGGAAAGCTTGAATATGAAAAGTCAACCAAGAGTTGACTATTGAGTTAGAGTGCTCGGAATCGGATTCTAATGATTCGACTAGTTCCGGGGGATCATTTATGACTTAGGAGAACAATCGGAATTGAATTCGGAGGTCCCGTGTAGTTTTAAGCTTGAATTGGCGAATGTTGAATTTTGGCGAAAACCGGATGGTAGGTGATATTTTGATCCGGGGGTCGGAATGGAATTCCGACAATTTCTGTAGCTTCGTTATGTGATTTTGGATATGTCTGCAAATTTTCAAGTCATTCGGACATCGTTTGATCGGGTTTTGGATTGAATGTTAGTTTTGAAAGTTTTGAAGAAACTTAGGCTTGAATCCGTGGTTAATTAGTGATTTTGATGTTTAGTATGGTGTTTTTATGGTTGGAACAAGTTCGTATCATGTTTTGGAGTATGTTGGTGGTTTTCGTTGGGGTCCCGGGGGCCTCGGGATGGATTCGGACCATCAACCGGGCAATTAGAACTTGGAAAAACTCTGCAGAAAACTGCAGGTTCTGCCCAGGTCCTCAAGCCTTCGCGTTCGCGTGACTGGTGTCGCGTTCGCGAAGGCCAAGGCTGGTTGTGCTTCGCGTTCGCGAGAGAAGGCGTCGCGTTCGCGTAGGGTCGGGATGTTGTGCTTCGCGTTCGCGGGAGGCCCATCGCGAACGCGTAGAGGAAATCCGAGTGGCTGGGAAGTTTGAACATCGCGAACGCGTGGGGTGCGTCGCGTCCGCGAAGGGTTGCAGGTTTTGAGCATCGCGAACGCGTGGCCAGCGTCGCGTTCGCGAAGGGTAAGGCAAGGCTGTTCATCGCGAACGCGTAGAGGGTCACGCGAACGCGATGAACAATGGGTTCCGGCAGTGAATAAAGATCCAGAAACAGAGAGTTACGGGTTTACACCCCCAAAACACACATTTGAGCCCTAGAGAGAAGAAAACTCGAGGAAATCACTGAGAAGTCATCGGGTATTGTTGGAGGTAAGATTCTTGACTCAAAAACATCAATTTATGGTAGTATTAACATCAATCTTCATGAAATTGGGTTGAAATCTTGAAGAAATGTGGCCTAAGTATTAAAAACGGGATTTTTGGATTTGGAGGGTCATTTGAACTCCGATTTCGATAAATTTTATATGCACGGACTCGTGGCGAGATAAGGATCGCATTGGTACTAATTTCGGAATTTTCCGAGCAGTGGGGCCCGGGGTCGGGTTTTACCAACTTAGTGTAATTTTGCGAATTTCATATAAATTGAAGTGGGTTATGATTCTTTGACCCGTAATTGATATAATTATTGTCATTTGACTAGATTCGACACACGAGGCATCGCAATTCAAAGGAAAAGGCATCACGGACGATTCGACGACCGGCTAAAGGTGAGTAGTTTGTGTATATTGCAGCCTGAGGGTTCGAAACCCCGGCTTAGCACATTGTGACGCTAATAGGGCGTGGCTCGCACACCGTGGCAGGTGCGGGATTGATTGTGATTGGGGATTGAGACTTGGTCCATCCCAGGATATGAATAATATGTGTTAGTGTTGGAAATACACGGTATTTGCTATATTGTGGGCTGTAAGCCTTGTTTGGGGCCTTGTGCCGATCTGTAGCGTCCTTAGAGGACAGTATTTATGTGATAGCTATAATTGCTTAAATCACTGATCTCAGTCCTGGAAATTGTAATCACACTTTTGAAATGCTAAGTCACCGGCTTTTGCAAAAATAAATAAAGTTAAAGTATTTTTCATAAATTATGAATTGAGAACTGGAAATAAGGAAAAATGAATTGTTTTGTGACTTAATTGCTTATTGTGGACTGAGTGTGGGATCGGACTGCACGCCGCAGTAGTTGATATGAGGGTCGGGCTGCACGCCGCAGCAGTATTGCGCTTGGGCTGTAGGAGCCCCTCCGGAGTCTGTACACACCCCCAGTGAGCGCCGTCGACGTTAAACTGGATCGGCTACACGCCGTAGCAGTTATGTGCATTGCATTGCATTTGTATTTGTTGGATTACTTTGTGGTAGCTGTATGGAATTATTGTTGCTAGTTCGTAGGAGATTCGGACTGTAGTGTAGCTTCATTTTGTGGTATTTTGTGGATTTCTTACTGTCAGCTACATGTATATATTTGTTACTCACCGAGTACTTAGTACTCACCCCTACTCCCTGCACCTTTTGTGTGCAGACTCAGGTACACAGGAGCAGTAGACGGACATCTCCAGCGTTTACATTGTCACATCGAGTTGCCGAGGTAGCTGCCTACGTTCGCAGAGCCTAGCTTCTCCTCTCATTCCAGTTGTTCGTTTATATTTTGTATTCGGACTTGAGTACTTCTATATCGTACTCTCTATTTCCTGTTGGTTTTGTTAGAGGCTCTAGACTTGTGACTCCGGATCTTTGGGAGTGTCAGTACTTTCGTTCAGTATTAATATTATTGGAGTTCTTAAACTCATATATTCTTTTTGGGCTGTCCATTTGGGGACTGGTATTGTGTTATAATTAAATCGTTTGTTTGGCTGGCCTAAAGGACGCCGGAAGGCCGTTTTTGCAAAAATGGCCACTTTGAAATCTTTTCCTTTTGAATAATAGCCTTGAAATACCCTTGTGGAAATGTTGAAAGGCACCCCTTTAAAAATCAAAAAATGTGTGTTTAATTTTGTCAATAAATCGAAGTGACGCTGTTTTTGAAAATAGCCGAATGTTCCGAAAGGACACCGGAAGGCTGTTTTTTGCAAAAATAGCCACTTTGAATCATTTTTAATAATTTGCGGGCACAACCTTGAAATATTTCTTGTGGAAATGTTGCAAGGCCATAGCCGCAAAATCAAGTCCGGGTTCACACCCTTTTTGCAAAAATAACCAAAAAATGTCAAAATTTTTATTTTTTGTTATAAACAAGTCGGGTAATGCTATTCTTGCTTAAAATAAGCCGAATGTCCCTCAAAAGGACGTCGGAAGGCCGTTTTTGCAAGAATAGCCACTTTGAGTCATTTGTAAATAATTTTGGACACAACCTGGAAATATTCCCTCGCGGAAATGCGAAAGGATGTATCCGCAAAAAAATCCGCAAAAATCAAGTTTTGAGTCATCACTCAACTTTACAAAAATAACCACTTTATCAAACAAGCCATTACATGGCCGAAATTTTACTCAAATAGCTACATTTTTGCATTTGAACTTTCTCAGTCTTGTGTTGGCCTGTGTCGGTGCTGAACGATGCCCCATAGGCCCCAGGATAAAATTTTGAATTTGCATCTTCTTACATAAAATTTTGTAAAAAGAGCCACTTTGTCTAAATAAGCCATTACATGGCCAATTTATGAAAAAAATAGTTTTGTGTTGGTTTATGGTGATGCCGAACGATGCCCCATGAGCCACAGGATAAAAAAAAATCAAGTTTTATCTTTCTTAAATAAATTTTGCAAAAATAGCCATTTTGTCAAATAAGCCATTATGTGGCCAATTTTGTAGAAATAGTCATAAGTGACACCAAAAATATTCTTATTCTTGTAGAAATTTCCTACACAAGTTTGTAGTTGGAGTCGGCTTGTACAATTTTTATTCAAAAAAAAATAATCAAATAAACATCTCTTTATTTCTTGCATTAATTTGCAAGAACTACGCTCGGTCCGATTCATGCGGGGTCATGATACGTAGGCAATCTCCATAAGATTCGACCACAACTGTATATGTATATATATGAAAAAAAAAAAGAAAAAAAAATGAAAAAAAAAGAAAAGAAAAAAAAAGAAAAAAGAAGTAAGCAAAAAATATTGATGAGGACTTACTGATTCCATTTCTACCATATTTTATTTTGAATTGTTGAGAATTGAGGTGGTTGGTTTGTGGTGAACCGGAAACAGAAGATCCAGGAAAACCCGATTATGATCCAAGATAGTGACACCAAGAATATCGCATAGAGTCCTTTACCTGCACGCCAGGATGGACGCTTTGTGGGGATGTAGTGACTAAAGCTGAAAATGTCGAAGCAAATAAGTGGCCTTGGTAATATTGATGCGAAGCTTAGTGGCCAAAATATCGTGCTTGGTAATCGGGAAGACTCTCCATTCCTTGGTCAACCAGGAATGGATTTTTTTGGTGGCTTATTTTGTTGTCATTTCTGTCGTCCAGATTATTTTAGGGTTGTAATCGGGATATTGTCATGTAACTCAAACCCTTTTTGTCGTTCTATTTTGTCCAGTTTTCTATTGGTCGTAATACCTCATTTAGTATTGTGTAGGTCTGTTCCAAGGGTGTGCCCTAGTTTATTGTGTTTGTTTTGTCGTATTAATTCATTTCTAGTTCGTCTGATGCAACTCTCTTGTTTGCCATTATTTCGAGTCATTTTTCTTTGATTTAAGTCCTTCTTCTTTATAGTCATTTTTATGTCAACACTAGTGACATGACATGCACGCATAATTGTGGCCTAATCTTAAAAGTTAATCATGAAGGAATTGGAAGATAATCATGGCATTTAAAAAGAAATAATGATTTGAGATTATTTGGAACCCGAGTCACGTGAAATTTGGGGCGGGTAAAATACAAAGAAAGCCTTAAGGGCAAAATGGCCATGCTGACATGGGGTTCGCTCGTGATACTGAAATGGAAGTGTCGTCCAACAATACTTTAAAATGACGGATGAAAAAGGCAAATGGACGATATGGTTATCTCTCCTAGCACAACCAGAAGATGTCGTGAATATGTTGTTTGTACTTGGCATGTTTTGAAGATTGGAATGACGAAGGCATTTTGTTCTGCTACCCAAACACTTTATCCTTCGTTAACCCTTCGAGCCTTATTTTGATTTCTTTCATACCCCTCCTTCGGAATCGGTACCAAAATTAGAAACACAAATGGGGAAGATAAAGAAAGAAAAAGAGAAAAACAAAAACAACCAAAAAGGAACGAAAAAGAAAAGAAAAAAAAAATGAAAAAATGATGAAAAAAAATGAAAAGAAGGAATTGGGAACTACGTTTGACCTGATTCCTCAAAGAGGATACGTAGGCGCTTCACAGCTCGGTCATAGTGTATATAAAGAAATAAGAATTCCCCAAGTAAGAAATTGGGGCAAAGAAAAATTGTGTTTATTATAAATAAATTTAGGTCCGAAGGTTGTAAATTTTGAACCCAAAATTGATTCTGTTTTGAGCCTTCAATACCCTTTCTTTCTAGCCCTATCCGAATCCCACATTACGGTCCAAAGAAAGACCTTCCGATCAGTCTTCAAAATAGGCCAAGTCAAACGAACACGAGAGTCTCATCAAAATATGACACTCTGATTCCCAGCAGAAAAGACTCTGATTCCCAGCAGAAAGGAAATACGAGA
Source organism: Nicotiana noctiflora (assembly GCA_032618575.1). Taxonomy (NCBI): domain Eukaryota; kingdom Viridiplantae; phylum Streptophyta; class Magnoliopsida; order Solanales; family Solanaceae; genus Nicotiana; species Nicotiana noctiflora. The sequence goes on along the minus strand of JASVEL010006006.1, from coordinate 517,170 downwards.
GAGTCTTAGCAGTGACACCCCAATCCCCAGCTAAAAGTAATACAAATGAGAGTCTTACCGGTGAAAACCTTCACAGGCACCATAAGGCGATGAAAGCCGAGAGAAAATCAAAATGAGAGAGGCTTGAAAGTGAAAACCCTTCGGGCACTACAAATCGAATAAAGGTGATAATCAGATGGAAAGCTTGCGACCAGAATGCGAGTCAACAGTCCGAGGGGATCAACAGAAGTTTAGTCACAATAAACAAAAAGAAAAAAAAGAGGCATGAAGCCAATCCAAAATGCAGAAGTTGATGAAAGATGTGGCATGCTCAAGACATGGCCGAGGTCACAAGCACTGTATACCTAGTCTTGATTCGAAAAGCAGCACCTGCAACTAGCAAGTATCAAGGTTCAAATTTAGAGTCCGCATGAAGCACCAACCAATACTCAAGATCAAGCTTCAGAAGACTTATAGATAGGAATCTTGTAACTAGTAGCTGATAGGTTTAGTTAGTCTTTCTCATGTTTTGATTTTTGATGTAATAGTAGGACCACGGACCGGAACTTCGATGGAACGGAACCTCGACGGAACGACACCTCGACTGGCTCTCCACTTCGGTATACCCCTTCCTCACTCACTTTCGAACTACACGTGGCCTGATTCCTTTATAGCCAAGGATATGTAGGCAGCTCAGATACAAGGGCTCGGCCACATTCCTCTTCTTTTAGTTTAGTCTCTCTGAATAAGGGTCGGGTCAAAACACTTGTCTAGTCGTTCTTTGTCTGAAAACTCTTTGTGTTTTCAGTCAAAGAGGGGCAGCTGTAAACGCGTGATTTTTGACCCTCCCCGAGATTTTCTATATTTTTAGCGTAAAATATTTAGTTTAGTTTTAATATAGCTATTTTAGCTAAATTTGACTCTTTTACTTTATTTTTACCTCAAAATGAAAAATAACAAAATATGGTTTTATTAATGTTTCGTAGTCATTTTAAACTTGAAAAATACAAAAATAGTACTTTATATTTTTTATCTTTTTATAAAAAAACGAAAATAATAAAATAGTTTCATTAATATTTTGTAGTTATTTTAAACTTGAAAAATATAAAAAATAATACTTTATATTTTTATCTTTTTATAAAAACGAAAATAATAAAAAATAGTTTCATAAATATTTTGTAGTTGTTTTAAACTTGAAAAATATAAAAAAAATAGTTTTATTTTTATTATAAGTATTATAGTTATTTTGATTACCTAGGATTAATTAAATAACACCATTTTCGGTTCCGGGCGAAGAATAATATTCGGGTTCAAACTACCCGGTTTTATAATTTTCGGACCTAGCTCGTAATAAACCGAGTCCACTACACTAAGGGGGGACAATACATAATGGATGGGGAATAAGAACAAAGACAAGAAGAAAAAGACAAAGGGATAAAAACAAGAAGAACATCTCCTTTAAAAAGGAGAAGAAAGAACGGCAGCAAATGATTGAAAAACAAAAGAAAGAAAAAACGAAAGAGAAAGGAAAAGAAACGAAACAAAGGGAGAGAACAAAAACAGAAAGAAGAAAAACGAGAGAACAAAAACGAAAGAAAAAAAGGAAAACTATTGAAAACAAAAAGAAAGAAACGAGATTGGGAGAAAGAAAAGAAAACAGAAAAGAAGGAAAACAAAGAAGGATTGAAAAAACAAAAGAAAGAAGAACGGAAAGAGAAAGGAAAACAAAAGAGAGAGAGAGGATTGAAAATAAAGGAGAAAAGAAGAGAAACGGATTGAAAGAAGAAGAAAAAAAAACGAGAAAAAGAAGGAGAGGATTCAAAACAAAGAAAGAACACTAAACAGAAAGAAAACGAAAGAAGAAAAGAGAAGAAGAAACACGGCAGAAAGAAGAAAAGAGAGACCACTGTTCGGTCATCTCTTCATTTTGATTCGAGTTACAACTTCAGTCGAGGTCGTCGTTTGATTCGAGTTCTGTCCGGAGAGGTCGAGGTTTGAGATCGTCATAAAAGGTTCGTTTTCTCGTTGTGTACGTTGAAAAAATATGCAGAAATAAAGGTGCATGTTCTTTTTCGATATTGTTCTTCTCGCTAATATTTTGGATCGTTTCGTATTTGATTTAGTTTCGTATGGTTCGGACTATTTTTGTAAATATATGATTTTGTTGAACATGCAATGTCGAAGTTAGCTAATGAAAATGACTAATCCTTCATATGCTCGCCAACTAGTTATGCTTCCATTGTTTATGTAATTGTTCACCATAGTCTTGAATTTGCTCACTTAGTTAGCTACTCGTATGTTTACTCGAATTGGTTATAGTTGAGCACGATGTTGTCATTATGGAAATTGGTTCGTTATTCTTTAACTGAACGACGTAATTAGATTAAAGGAATCGGGGGTGCATTTCATGTGACCCGACTCCAATTTTGAACAAGGTTAAATAAAGCGTGTCGTGAACCACAAGTGCATTTCATGTAGCGTGGCTTGCAACATGTTTTAAATAATCTTGAATTAACTCTTAAATAAATATAGCGGAATGTAGTTTGCTTTTAAATTAGAATTAGAGGTGTGCCTCGCCTAACAAAATTATACAAATCGCGGGGCCCTCATAAATGTATATGTAAAATATTTAGATTTTGAGATGTGCCGTTTCTTAGCGAATTTCCTGGCCTTCTCAAAAATGTAAATAAGTAATCGCTCTAGGCGCGTATTTTAATAATTTTACCTTCTTAAATACGGTGTGCATTTCATGCGGCCCAAATCCAAATCCCAAAATGTTGAATAAGAATGTGTCGAGGATCCGGGTGCATTTCATGTGACGTGATTCGAAACATATTTTTAGGCAACATTCTCTTTCGTAAATAATAATAATAATAAAAGCGGTAAATGGATATTAATTTGCATTAAGTATATAACTGTAAAAATCAGATAAATAAGCCGAATATGACAGTTAAGCGACCGTGCTAGAACCACGGAATTCGGGAATGCCTAACACCTTCTCCCGGGTTAACAGAATTCCTTATCCGGATTTCTGGTTCACGGACCGTTAAATAGAGTCAAACCTTTCCTCAATTCGGGTTTCAAACCGGTGACTTGGGACACCATAAATCTCCCAAGTGGCGACTCCGAATCTCTCAATAAATGAATCCCGTTTTGGTTGTCCTTTAATTGGAAAAACTCTCTTTTATATTTTGAAGTATCACATAATATCCTAGGGGTGAAAGTCCCCCACACGAGGTTAGACAAGCCACTTACCTCAATTTCGGTACAAAACCGCTAAGAAATAACCCTCTTGCCACGAATGTCGGCCTCCACAAGTGTAGTATCTGATAAAAATCAATAGAATCACATCAAAATAGGCCAATTGGGGATTACCCAATCAAAATAACTCAAAATACACCAAAACCCACAAGTTGCCAAAACCCGACTTTCGGTACGCTTATCGAAAAATCACAAAAATTATATATTCGGGTTCCTTATCTCAATATGAGTCTAGGCATATAAAATTTACCAAAATCGGACTCCATTTGCCCACTCAAATAAGAGATTTTCTAACATTTAGGCCTAGGGCTCAAACCCACCTTTAATCTTCCAATTTCAGTGAAATAATCACGGATTTCATGATAAACCAACGAATTAAGGTCAAGAAACTTACCCCCGATGATTTCCCGATGATATCCCAGCGTTTCCCCTTCAAAATCCTCTTTTGGAGCTCAAAAATGGCGTTTTTGTGTATGGGGGTCGCGGGTGTTATGTTCTGAACTTAAGCTCACTGCCAGACATTTTCCTTCATCACGTTCGCGTTGCCTGGCATGCGTTCGCGATGCTCTAACCCATTTACCCTTCGCGTTCGCGTGACACCACTCGCGTCCGCGATGCACAGCCGGCTAACCCTTCGCGAACGCGGCGCTGCTCCACGCGTTCGCGATGACCTTATTCCTCATCCAACCCACTTTGCTCTTCGCGAACGCGACCCTGGGATCGCGAACGCGGTGCCTCTCCTTCTTCCACTACGCGAACGTGACGTATTGGACACGAACGCGATGCTCTGCAGCACCCAGCCTACGCGAACGCGAACAAGGCCCTCGCGAACGCGATGGCTTAAATCTTGCCCAGTGATCTGCAGTTTTTCTGCAGACTTTTCATGTTTCAAAATGCCGGATGATGGTCCGAATTCATCCCGAGGCCCCCGGGACCCCAACAAAAACCACCAACATACCCCAAAACACGATACGAACTTGTTCCAATCATAAAAACACCATCCTAAACATCAAAATCACCAATTACACACAGATTCAAGCCTAAGTTTCTTAAAACTTTCCGAATTGCACATTCGATCAAAAACCCGACCAAACGACGTCCGAATGACCTGAAAATTTGCGGACATATCCAAAATCACATAACGAAGCTACAGAAATTGTCGGAATTCCATTCCGACCCCCGGATCAAAATCTCACCTATCGTTCGGATTCGCCAAAATTTCAACCTTCAGCATTTCAAGCCTAATTGAGCTACGGACCTCCAAAATACATTCCGAACGCGCTCCCAACCCCGAAATCACCTAACGGAGCTAATGGAACCATCGGATTTCCGTTCCGAGATCGTCTTAACATTGTTCCGGCTACGGACCATTTTCTAGCTTTAAAGCTCTCATTTAGGGACTAAGTGTCCCACAATGCTCCAAATCTCAGAACCGACTCTCCCGGCAAACCACAATAGCAGAAATGAACTTAGGGGAACAGTTAAATTGGGGATTGGGGCGGAATTTTCTAAAACGACCAGCCGGGTCGTTACATCTTCCCACACTTAAAAGATTCGTTCGTCCTCGAACGAGTATAGAAAACATACCTGGAGTAGTGAAAAGATGAGGGTACTGGCTGCGCATATCCTGCTCGGTCTCCCAAGTCGCCTCCTCGACCGGCTGGCCCCGCCACTGAACCTTTACCGAAGCGATGTTCTTTGACCTTAGCTTTCTGACCTGCCTGTCTAGAATGGCTACTGGCTCCTCAACATAAGACAGATCCTTGTCTAGCTGAACGGAAGTAAAATCCAACACATGCGACGGGTCACCATGATATCTCCGGAGCACGGAGACATGAAATACGGGGTGAACTCCGGCTAGACTAGGAGGTAAGGCATAAGCAACCTCCCCAACACGCCTCAAAATCTCAAAAGGGCCAATAAACCTAGGACTCAGCTTTCCTTTCTTCCCAAACCTCATAACGCCCTTCATGGGCGAGACTCGAAGTAGAACCCGCTCACCAACCATAAAAGCCACATCGCGAACCTTCTTGTCCGCATAACTCTTCTCTAGACTGGGCTGCACGAAGTCTGTCCTGAATCACCTTGACCTTGTCCATAGCCTCCTGAACCATATCAGTACCTAGCAACCTGGCCTCGCCCGACTCAAACCAACCCACGGGAGACCTGCACCTCCTACCATATAGGGCCTCGTACGGTGCCATCTGAATACTAGACTGGTAGCTGTTGTTATAAGCAAACTCCGCCAGTGGCAAGAAGTGATCCCATGAACCTCCAAACTCAATCACGCACGCACGGAACATATCCTCCAAAATCTGAATAGTGCGCTCGGACTGCCCATCAGTCTGGGGGTGAAATGCTGTGCTCAGCTCCACCCGAGTACCTAACTCCTGCTGTACAGCTCTCCAGAACCGTAAAGTGAACTGAGTGCCTCTATCTGAAATGATGGAAACCGGAATACCATGCAGCCGAACTACCTCCCTGATATAGATCTCCGCCAGTCGCTCCGATGAATATGTAGTGCTCACCGGTATAAAATGGGCGGACTTGGTCAGCCGATCCACAATGACCCAAATGGAATCAAACTTCCTAACCGTCCGTGGAAGTCCGGATACAAAGTCCATGGTAATGCTCCCATTTCCACTCGGGAATCTCGATCTGTTGCATCAATCCACCCGGACGCTGATGCTCATACTTCACCTGCTGGCAGTTGAGGCATCTAGAAACATAATCAACTATATCCCTCTTCATCCGCCTCCACCAATAATGCTGTTTCAAGTCCTGATACATCTTCGCGGCTCCCGGATGGATGGAATACCGCGAGCTATGGGCCTCTGCTAGAATCAGCTCTCGAAGATCATCCACATTAGGCACACAGATACGCCCCTGCATCCTCATAACTCCATCATCCCCGATGGTAACATCTCGAGCATCACCACGCCGAACTCTATCCCGAAGGACAAGCAAATGAGGGTCGTCGAACTGACGCTCCCTGATGCGGTCAAATAGAGAAGACCGAGAAATCACACAAGCCGGAACCCGACTGGGCTCTGAAAGATCCAGTCTAACAAACTGTCTGGCTAAAGCCTGAACATCCATCGCCATAGGCCTCTCCGAAGCTGGTAGATATGCCAAACTCCCCAAACTCTCTGCCCGACGACTCAAGGCATCGGCAACCACATTAGCCTTGCCCGGATGATAGAGAATAGTAATATCATAGTCCTTCAGTAGCTCCAACCATCTCCTCTGACGCATATTCAGGTCCTTCTACTTAAGCAAGTGCTGCAAGCTCCGGTGATCAGTGTAGATCTCACAAGGAACCCCATATAAATAATGACGCCAAATTTTCAAGGCGTGAACAATGGCAGCTAGCTCCAAATCATGAACATGGTAATTCTTCTCATGCACCTTCAGCTGTCTCGACGCGTAGGCAATCACCCTACCGTCCCGCATCAATACCGCACCGAGTCCAACTCGTGAGGCATCACAATATACGGTATAGGACCCCGTACCTGTAGGCAACATCAATATAGGGCCGAAGTCAAAGCTGTCTTGAGCTTCTGAAAGCTTGCCTCACACTCGTCTGTCCACTGAAAAGGGGCACCATTTTGGGTCAATCTAGTCATAGGTGCTGCAATCGAAGAGAAACCCTCCACAAAACGACGGTAATAGCCCGCCAAACCAAGGAAACTGCGAATCTCAGTAGCGGAGGAGGGTCTGGGCCAACTCTGCACGCCCTCCACCTTCCTCGGATCTACTCGAATACCATCACTCGACACCACGTGGCCCAAAAATGCCACTGAACTCAACCAGAATTCACATTTAGAGAACTTGGCATAAAGCTGCTTCTCCCTCAGAATCTGAAGCACTATCCTCAAATGCTGCTCGTGCTCTTCCCGGCTCCGGAATATACTAGAATATCATCAATGAAGACAATCACGAACGAGCACAGATAAGGCCTGAACACACTGTGCATCAAATGCATAAAGGCTGCTGGGGCATTAGTCAGCCCAAAAGACATCACGAGGAACTCATAGTGACCATACCGAGTCCTGAAGGCAGTCTTCGGGATATCTGGCTCCCGAATCTTCAGCTGGTGATACCCACAGCGCAAATCAATCTTAGAAAACACCTGTGCGCCCTGTAGCTGGTCAAATAAATCATCAATACGGGGCAAAGGATACCGGTTCTTCACTGTAACCTTGTTCAGCCGACGATAGTCAATACACATACGCATAGAACCGTCCTTTTTCTTCACAAACAATACAGGAGCACCCCAAGGCAAAACACCGGGTCGAATGAAACTCTTACCCAATAAATCCTATAAGTGATCTTTCAACTCCTTCAACTCAGGAGGAGCCATACGGTACGGTGGAATAGAAATGGGCTGAGTGCCCGGCAACAAGTCAATAGCAAAGTCAATATCTCTGTCGGGCGGCATGCCCGGAAGATCAGCTGGAAATACATAAGCAAAGTCACGTACCACATGAACAGAATCAATAGAGGGAGTGTCAATACTGACGTCCCGCACATAGGCTAGATAAGCAGCACACCCCTTCTCAGCCATACGCTGAGCTCTGAGAAAAGAAATAACACGGCTAGGGGTGTGATCTAGAGTACCACTCCACTCAATACGTGGAATACCTGGCATAGCCAGCGTCACGGTCTTGGCGTGACAATCAAGAATAGCATAATGGGGCGACAACCAGTCCATGCCCAGAATAATATCAAAATCGACCATCCCGAGCAACAATAGATCCGCCCTGGTCTCAAAATCACAAATAGTAACCAAACACGACCGATATACGGAGTGGAAACATAAATGGGGGCACTCAAAGAATCCCGAGGCACATCAAAGAATCCCGAGGCACACCCGTGTGAGAAGCAAAGTAAGAAGACACATATGAAAAAGTGGAACCAGGGTCGAATAGAACCGATGCCTCCCTGTGACTAACCATAATAATACATGTGATAACAGAGTCAGATGCAACAGCCGCAGCGCGATCAGGAATAGCATAGAATCTGGCCTGTCCCCCTCTCGAGGGCGGCCTCTGGAACCCTGACCCCCGCCCCTGGCTGGCTGGGCAGGTGGAGTGGCGGCTGGGGCTGGAATGATAGCCTGCTGGCCTTGAGAACCACGCGGATGCTGTGATGACTGATGAGGGGCTCCTCTCCTGCGCCTGGGGCACTCCCTAACCAGGTGGCGAGTATCCCCGCACTCAAAACAAGCTTTGGGAGGACGCCGTGGCTGTGACTGACTGGCCTCACCCCCACTAGTCTGACCCCTGGAAGGACCCCGCGCAGGAGGTGCACTAGAAACTGGGGGAGCATAATAAGGCTCCTGAGGTGCTGGAAGACCCGGAGTACTACCGGCTGCGGGCAATGCCGAGTGAACTGGTCGACCGGAATAACCCCTGCCAAAACGACCGGCTGATGAAGTGCGGGCACCAGAGAAATGGCCCGACTCACGAGACCTCTTGGCCTCTCTCTCTCTCCGCTCTCTAGGGAGCATACTCTCGATCCTCCTAGCAATGCTAACTGCCTGCTGATAAGATATATCTGTCTCCAACTCTCTGGCCATGCTGGACGAATCGGCGGAATAAGGCCCTCAATAAATGTCCGCACTCTCTCCCGAACCATGGCTACCAAAGCCGGTGCATGCCTGGCTAGACGGTTGAAACTGATAGCATACTCCGATACTGACATGGAGCCCTATCGCAACCGCTCAAACTCCGAGTGCCAAGAATCCCTAAGGCTCTGTGGAACAAACTCCCTCAAAAACAGTTCTGAAAACTGCGTCCAAGTCAACGAAGCGCACTCCTCTCGGACTATCCAACTCACACGTTCGCCACCAATCATAAGTCGGCCCCACGAAACCGAAAAGAAGTGAAGGAAACCCCGCCGGTCTCCACAATCCCCATAGGTACGAAGAATACGACGACACTCCTCTAGAAAACCCAATGCATCATCCGAAGCCAAACCACTAAACACCGGAGGGTCATATTTCGAACCTCTCCAATCTACGCCGCTCGTCCTCGCAGGCACTCGGTCCCCTCCGGATTGTGCTCGGGCGGCAGGAGGCATAACCAAAACATCCGGAACTTGTCCCACTAGCACACGCCGCTCCGGTGTAACGGCCGGCGGGAGTCCGGGCCCCTCCCCCGCCCGAGATGTAGCCGCGACGAGAGGAAGCAGTCCTGCCCGAGCTAGACTGGTATACATACTCATGAACCGGGCCGTGGTCTCCCGTAGTGGCCGGAGTAGTAGCAGCTCGTAGTCGGTGTACCGTGTGCCCGCGCTCCAACCTCGGTCTACCCGTGGCACCTCGCGCCGCGCGCGCGCGGGTGCCGTGGCTGCACCTCGGCGCGTCCTCGTCCTCTACCTCGGCCCCGCCTCCGACGGCGGCAACAGGGGGCGCGGGTACTTGATCATCGCGAGTAGCTCGTGTCCTCACCATCCGTGAGAGAATAGAAAGCAGTAGTTTAGATTTTTGATGCCAAGATTGTCGCACGACAAGGAATCCAAAAGAAATGAAGAAGTTTCCTAAACAGCTACATAGCCCCTCGTAGATAAATACAGACGTCTCCGTATCGATCAGCGAGACTCTAAGTAACCGGTCCGTGTCCCGTGACTCCTATGAACCTAGAGCTCGATACCAACTTGTCACGACCCTAGTTCACCAATTGTGAACATGTCGTGATGGCACCCGGTCCCCACGACTAGGTAAGCCTAACACGTTGCGGAATATACAAGTTATAAACACTTAAATAAGAAACATCGGAAAAATAGCATAAAAGATATGTAATTCGTGCCGCTTGGCACATACATCCGTCACACAATGAATAAAACACTACCAAGATCCGAAACCCCACGGTAACACAGACTAAAAGAGAAATACAACTGTGGCTCTATGTGTAAAGAGTATCTAACAATGAAATGAAGAAAAATGTCAACTAGTACTACTAGAATAGAAGGGAAGCCTCCGGATCCGCGGACGTAGCAGTATCATACCTCGAAGTCTCCCAGAAAGCTGCGGAATCACCTAGCACGAGCCTGCTCTGATGTACCTGGATCTGCACAATAAAAGTGTGTAGAAGAGTAGCATGAGTACACCACGGCGGTACTCAGTAAGTGTCAAGCCTAACCTCGATGGAGTAGTGACGAGGAAGGTCAGGGCCCTACTGAGAAAACAATAATATAATGATGATAACAAAATAAACAATTTAAATGATAATAATTTCCGAAATAACAACATTAAGATGATTACTGCAACTGTCTACAATTAAGCTAACAACAAATAACCAACTCAAATAAACAAATCCAGGATCCGTGGGAATTGAACCCACAGTCCCATTCTCAGTACCTCTGGGTCTCCGGGAATCGAACCCGCAGCCCATGTCTCAATAATATCTCAATAACTCAGGATCTCCGGAATCGAACCCGCAGTCCCTACCAATAACTCAGGATCTCGGGAATCGAACCCGTATTCCCTACCAATAACTCAGGATCTCGGGAATTGACCCATAGTCCACATCTCAATAAATCTCAGGATCTCCGGGAATCGAACCCGCAGTCCATATTTCAATAAATCTCAGGATCTCCGGGAATCGAACCCGCAGTCCACATTTCCTAAACAGTTACATAGCCCCTCGTAGATAAATACAGACGTCTCCGTATCGATCAGCGAGACTCTAAGCAACCAGTCTGTGTCCCGTGACTCCTATGAACCTAGAGCTCTGATACCAACTTGTCTCGACCCTAGTTCACCAATTGTGAACATGTCGTGATGGCACCCAGTCCCCACGACTAGGTAAGCCTAACACGTTGCGGAATATACAAGTTATAAATACTTAAATAAGAAACAGCGGAAAAATAGCATAAAAGATATGTAATCCGTGCCGCTTGACACATACATCCATCACACAATGAATAAAACACTACCAAGATTCGGAACCCCACGGTAACACAGACTAAAAGAGAAAATACAACTGTGGCTCTATGTGTAAAGAGTATCTAACAACGAAATGAAGAAAAATGTCAACTAGTACTACTAGAATAGAAGGGAAGCCTCCGGATCCGCGGACGTAGCAGATCATACCTCGAAGTCTCCCAGAAAGCTGCGGAATCACCTAGCACGAGCCTGCTCTGATGTACCTGGATCTGCACAACAAAAGTGTGCAGAAGAGTAGCATGAGTACACCACGGCGGTACTCAGTAAGTGCCAAGCCTAACCTCGATGGAGTAGTGACGAGGAAGGTCAGGGCCCTACTGAGAAAACAATAATATAATGATGATAACAAAATAAACAGTTTAAATGATAATAATTTCCGAAATAACAACATTATGATGATTACTGCAACTGTCTACAATTAAGCTAACAACAAATAACCAACTCAGATAAACAAATCCAGGTTCTGTGGGAATTGAACCCACAGTCCCATTCTCAGTACCTCTGGGTCTCCGGGAATCGAACCCGCAGCCCATGTCTCAATAATATCTCAATAACTCAAGATCTCCGGAAATCGAACTCGCAATCCCCACCAATAACTCAGGATCTCGGGAATCAAACCCGTAGTCCCTACCAATAACTCAGGATCTCGGGAATCGAACCCATAGTCCACATTTCAATAATCTCAGGATCTCGGGAATCGAACCCGTAGTCCACATTTCAATAATCTCAAGATCTCGGGAATCGAACCCGTAGTCCACATTTCAATACAAGTAAAAGGAATACACAGAGAGAAGTATAATATGCTTAACTATAACTTCGCCGATAGACAGCGCCAGCGATTACCAAGAAAACTCAAGTAAGACAATTAGGCAACTAGACAGTTAAACACTATCAAATCATGCTTTTCTAACTACTACCGGGTAGGAATATCGAATTTAACAACTAAAAACAGGAATATCACTCATTGAACATTTTGAGTAAAGTATGTGTTCAACAACCAGCGCATGTACACGCCCGTCACCTCGCGTACAAGGCATTTAAAATATCACAATAATATCCTAGGGGTGAAAGTCCCCCACACGAGGTTAGACAAGCCACTTACCTTAATTCTAGTACAAAACCGCTAAGAAATAACCCTCTTGCCGCGAATGTCGGCCTCCACAAGTGTAGTATCTGATAAAAATCAATAGAATCACATCAAAATAGGCCAATTGGGCACTACCCAATCAAAATAACTCAAAATACACCAAAACCCACAAGTTGCCAAAACCCAACTTTCGGTACACTTATCGAAAAATCACGAAAATTATATGTTCGTGTTCCTTATCTCAATACGAGTCCGTGCATATAAAATTTATCAAAATCGGACTCCATTTGCCCACTCAAATCAGAGATTTTCTAACATTTAGGCCTAGGGCTCAAACCCACCTTTAATCTTCCAATTTCAGTGAAATAATCACGTATTTCATGATAAACCAACGAATTAAGGTCAAGAAACTTACCCCCGATGATTTCCCGATGATATCCCAGCGTTTCCCCTTCAAAATCCTCTCTTGAAGCTCAAAAATGGCGTTTTTGTGTATGGGGGTCGCGTGTGTTATGTTCTGAACTTAAGCTCACTGCCAGACATTTTCCTTCATCGTGTTCGCATTGCCTGGCACACGTTCGCGATGCTCTAACCCATTTACCCTTTTCGTTCGCGTGACACCACTCGCGTCCGCGATGCACAGCCGGCTAACCCTTCGCGAACGCGGCGCTGCTCCACGCGTTCGCGATGACCTTATTCCTCATCCAACCCACTTTGCTCTTCGCGAACGCGACCCTGGGATCGCGAACGCGGTGCCTCTCCTTCTTCCACTACGCGAACACGACGTATTGGACGCGAACGCGATGCTCTGCAGCACCCAGCCTACGCGAACGCGAACAAGGCCCTCGCGAACGCGATGGCTTAAATCTTGCCCAGTGATCTGTAGTTTTTCTGCAGACTTTTCATGTTTCAAAATGCCGGATGATGGTCCGAATTCATCCCGAGACCCCCGGGACCCCAACGAAAACCACAAAATATACTCCAAAACACGATACGAACTTGTTCAAATCATAAAAACACCATCCTAAACATCAAAATCACCAATTACACACGGATTCAAGCCTAAGTTTCTTAAAACTTTCCAAATTGCACATTCGATCTAAAACCCGACCAAACGACGTCCGAATGACCTGAAAATTTGCGGACATATCCAAAATCACATAACGAAGCTACATAAATTGTCGGAATTCCATTCCGACCCCCGGATCAAAATCTCACCTATCGTTCGGATTCGCCAAAATTTCAACCTTCGACATTTCAAGCCTAATTGAGCTACGGACCTCCAAAATACATTCCGAACGCGCTCCTAACCCCGAAATCACCTAACGGAGCTAATGGAACCATCGGATTTCCGTTCCGAGATCGTCTTAACACTGTTCCGGCTATGGACCATTTTCTAGCTTTAAAGCTCTCATTTAGGGACTAAGTGTCCCAAAATGCTCCAAATTTCAGAACCGACTCTCCCGGTAAACCACAATAGCAGAAATGAACTTAGGAAAACAGTTAAATTGGGGATTGGGGCGGAATTTTCTAAAATGACCGGTCGGGTCGTTACATCTTCCCACACTTAAAAGATTCGTTCGTCCTCGAACGAGCATAGAAAACATACCTGGAGTAGTGAGAAGATGAGGGTACTGGCTGCGCATATCTTGCTCAGTCTCCCAAGTCTCCTCCTCGACCGGCTGGCCCCGCCACTGAACCTTTACCGAAACGATGTTCTTTGACCTTAGCTTTCTGACCTGCCTGTCTAGAATGGCTACTGGCTCCTTAACATAAGACAGATCCTTGTCTAGCTGAACCGAAGTGAAATCCAACACATGCGACGGGTCACCATGGTACCTCCGGAGCATGGAGACATGAAATACGGGGTGAACTCCAGCCAGACTAGGAGGTAAGGCTAACTCATAGGCAACCTCCCCAATACGCCTCAAAATCTCAAAAGGACCAATAAATCTGGGACTCAGTTTCCCTTTCTTCCCAAACCTCATAACGCCCTTCATGGGCGAGACTCGAAGTAGAACCCGCTCACCAACCATAAAAGCCACATCGCGAACCTTCTTGTCCGCATAACTCTTCTGTCTAGACTGGGCCGCACGAAGTCTGTCCTGAATCACCTTGACCTTGTCCATAGCCTCCTGAACCATATCAGTACCTAGCAACCTGGCCTCGCCCGGCTCAAACCAACCTACGGGAGACCCGCACCTCCTACCATATAGGGCCTTGTACGGTGCCATCTGAATACTAGACTGGTAGCTGTTGTTATAAGCAAACTCCGCCAGTGGCAAGAAGTGATCCCATGAACCTCCAAACTCAATCACGCACGCACGGAGCATATCCTCCAAAATCTGAATAGTGCGCTCGGACTGCCCATCAGTCTGGGGGTGAAATGCCGTGCTCAGCTCCACCCGAGTACCTAACTCCTGCTGTACAGCTCTCCAGAACCGTGAAGTGAACTGAGTGCCTCTATCTGAAATGATGGAAACTGGAATACCATGCAGCCGAACTACCTCCCTGATATAGATCTCCGCCAGTCGCTCCGATGAATATGTAGTGCTCACCGGTATAAAATAGGCGGACTTGGTCAGCCGATCCACAATGACCCAAATGGAATCAAACTTCCTAACCGTCCGTGGAAGTCCAGATACAAAGTCCATGATAATGCGCTCCCATTTCCACTCGGGAATCTCAATCGGCTGCATCAATCCACCCGGACGCTGATGCTCATACTTCACCTGCTGGAAGTTGAGGCATCTGGAAACATAATCAACTATATCCCTCTTCATCCGCCTCCACCAGTAATGGTATTTCAAGTCCTGATACATCTTCGCGGCTCCCGGATGGATGGAATACCACGAGCTATGGGCCTCTGCTAGAATCAGCTCTCGAAGATCATCCACATTAGGCACACAGATACGCCCCCGCATCCTCATAACTCCATCATCCCCGATGGTAACATCTCGAGCATCACCACGCCGAACTCTATCCTGAAGGACAAGCAAATGAGGGTCGTCGAACTGACGCTCCCTGATGCGGTCAAATAGAGAAGATCGAGAAATCACACAAGCCAGAACCCGGCTGGGCTCCGAAAGATCCAGTCTAACAAACTGTCTGGCTAAAGCCTGAACATCCATCGCCATAGGCCTCTCCGAAGCTGGTAGATACGCCAAACTCCCCAAACTCTCTGCCCGACGACTCAAGGCATCGGCAACCACATTAGCCTTGCCCGGATGATAGAGAATAGTAATATCATAGTCCTTCGGTAGCTCCAACCATCTCCTCTGACGCATATTCAGGTCCTTCTGCTTAAGCAAGTGCTGCAAGCTCCGGTGATCAGTGTAGATCTCACAAGGAACCCCATATAAATAATGACGCCAAATTTTCAAGGCGTGAACAATGGTAGCTAGCTCCAAATCATGAACAGGGTAATTCTTCTCATGCACCTTCAGCTGTCTCGACGCGTAGGCAATCACCCTACCGTCCCGCATCAATACCGCACCGAGTCCAACTCGTGAGGCATCACAATATACGGTATAGGACCCCGTACCTGTAGGCAACATCAATATAGGGGCCGAAGTCAAAGCTGTCTTGAGCTTCTGAAAGCTCGCCTCACACTCGTCTGTCCACTGAAAAGGGGCACCCTTTTGGGTCAATCTAGTCATAGGTGCTGCAATCGAAGAGAACCCCTCTATAAAACGACGGTAATAGCCCGCCAAACCAAGGAAACTATGAATCTCGGTAGCGGAGAAGGTTCTGGGCCAACTCGGCACGACCTCTACCTTCCTCGGATCCACTCGAATACCATCACTCGACACCACGTGGCCTAGAAATTCCACTGAACTCTACCAGATTTCACATTTAGAAAACTTGGCATAAAGCTGCTTCTCCCTCAAAATCTGAAGCACTATCCTCAAATGCTACTCGTGCTCTTCCCGGCTCCGGGAATATACTAGAATATCATCAATGAAGACAATCACGAACGAGTCCGGATAAGGCCTGAACACACTGTGCATCAAATGCATAAAGGCTGCTGGGGCATTAGTCAGCCCAAAAGACATCACGAGGAACTCATAGTGACCATACCGGGTCCTGAAGGCAGTCTTCGGGATATCTGGCTCCCGAATCTTCAGCTGGTGATACCCAGAGCGCAAATCAATCTTAGAAAACACCTGTGCGCCCTGTAGCTGGTCAAATAAATCATCAATACAGGCAAAGGATACCGGTTCTTCACTGTAACCTTGTTCAGCTGACGATAGTCAATACACATATGCATAGAACCGTCCTTTTTCTTCACAAACAATACAAGAGCACCCCAAGGCGAAACTCTGGGTCGAATAAAACCCTTGCCCAATAACTCCTGTAACTGATCCTTCAACTCCTTCAACTCAGCAATAGCAAAGTCAATATCTCTGTCGGGCGGCATGCCCGGAAGATCAGCTGGAAATACATCAGCAAAGTCACGTACCACATGAACATAATCAATAGAGGGAGTGTCAATACTGACGTCCCGCACATAGGCTAGAT
This sequence comes from Nicotiana noctiflora, assembly GCA_032618575.1. Classification (NCBI taxonomy): domain Eukaryota; kingdom Viridiplantae; phylum Streptophyta; class Magnoliopsida; order Solanales; family Solanaceae; genus Nicotiana; species Nicotiana noctiflora. Next base: position 500,371 of record JASVEL010006006.1, on the reverse strand, counting down.
AAGCAGCACACCCCTTCTCAACCATACGCTGAGCTCTGAGAAAAGAAATAACACGGCTAGGGGTGTGATCTAGAGTACCACTCCACTCAATACGTGGAATGCCCGGCATAGCCAGCGTCACGGTCTTGGCGTGACAATCAAGAATAGCATAATGGGGCGACAACCAGTCCATGCCCAGAATAATATCAAAATCGACCATCCCGAGCAACAATAGATCCGTTTGAGTAAGAAAATGAAGATTTGCAATAAAATCAAGTCATATCTTCGATTCACTTTCAATATCACAAGTACATCAGAAGCCAAGTATATACCTGGAATAGATGAGACAGATCCATTAGATTAATGAACAACAGCAACTATGGAGGATTCAGCAACAATATTTCAACAGTAATTCTCAGCAACAGCAGTTCAATGAGATCAACAGTTAATAGAGCCAAGCAATTAACCCAGCAGATAATTTCCAGAACTTCAAAACCCAATTTCACAATCAAATAACAGTTTCTACTAATTTATGATGAATTTTACTATTGTTTTTGTATTTTTTGGTATGTATTTGAAGGTATAAAAGAAGAAAATTGAATCTGAAATATTAATTTCAGATCTGGAAAAAAAGAAAGTTTAAATCAAAGAAATCTGAAAATCAAAGGAAAACTCTCAAAATTATAAGGAACCCCTCATTTATTAAGCTGAAAATACCTATTTATAGACCCAAAAGAGGAGGAAATTATTTCACTAAAAACCCTCATATTCTTAGCTTGTTGCACAAGTTAGTGCAATTATTTATTTGAAAGTTACACTAAAACCCATTCTAGAATACTCTACCATGTTCCATTTCCTTGGAATTCCTATTGTGCCCTCATTTCCTTTTATTATTCACTAAAATACCTTTTTTTATGCCCAAATTGCCCAAAAAGCTCTATATTTATCACAATTATACCAATTCCCTTTCCAATTGCACCCTTTTCCTTTTAAACTTATTACAACTATACCAACTTCCTTTTCCCAATTTACCCCTACTTCTTAAGGCTTATTACTTTCCTAAATTCTGTATTTTATCCCTATTTTAACCTATTTTCAGATTAGTATTTATCAAATAGCCACAATTAAGTGACTATTGCTCAACTAGCCAATTGGCCCTTTCAACTACTTTAAATTCAAATTAATTCACTAATTAAAATCACATTTCAACTATAGCCAACCCTAGGCAATCTTACAAATATGGCCACTTATGATTAATTATCCGATTAACAAGACTCGGGGAAACAATTGATAGATGGTGAGTCTTATTAATCGAGACAACTAGTCGCAATTGATTCTATTTAATAAAAACACCTTAGGTTGCTACGAATCAAGTGATTTCAATTATCGACCTAACTTGAATTTAAAATTGTCTAAGGGCGAATTCACTAATCAAACATAAATCACTACTTTAACAGCTATAACCAATACGCCCTAGGTGTTAATCAAATAGTAAATTACCAATCACAATTAAACTAATTAGTTAACCAACTTGAATTTACTTATGTTTCAAAACAAGTCTCAAACCCAAATGAAGATAAGATTAATAGAATGAACCATTTAACTAAATCTAAAAATCAGAAAAGAAAAACAGCAATCAACAGAAATTAACAAGAAACTAGCAAAAATCAAAAATCAAAGCAACGGCCAAAAACAGAAACATTATCATAATGGCCAAAAACAGAAATTAGCAAACAAACATAATTCCTAATTATTTTAATTGAAGAGGAGAGTCATTATTTTAACGAAAATCTTAAAAGAAACTCTGGAAATCTAGAAATTACTAATGAAATTAGACATTAGCAAAATCTGAAGAATCAAAAAATCAGAAATTATCAATTTAAAAAGAAACGGACAACTATAATCAGAAAAACAAGAAATAGATGCATATTAACAAACTGAAATAACCAATTAACAGATTCTTATTTATATATATAAAAAAGGAAACAATGACAGAAAGAGACGAGGAAGCAATTCATACGAAGAAATAAGATTAGAAGAACTTAGCTATTTTTTTATTTTTCTGTTTTTCTTTGTTTTTTCGTTTGCTTTCTGTTTTTCTTTTGTCTTTCTTGAATTGTCTTCAATCGAACCTTCGAATCTTGAATATTCTTGGATTTTCTTGAAGTTTCCGGCGGATTGAGTTTCCGGCGGTTTTGGGACTCAATCTTCGTGTGTCACGATTGAGGGTGTTAAAAGAGGGGAAGGGATTGATTTGGGGTGGTTTTGGGGTAATTTGGGTGGCGCCGCAATTAGGGTTCGATTTTTTAAGGGATTGCAGCGGCATTTGAAGGAAATTAGTTGGGGAAATGGGATGAGGAGGAGATGGGGATTATTTTGATGTTGTTTTTGGCCGGAATGGTGGCCGGCCGCCGCCACAGGCGGCGGAACCCTAGGCGGCGGCACTGTTATGAAGAAGATGAGAGGGGACGGCTGGTTAAGGTTTTTGTCTTAATGTTAAGGAATTAAGAGTTATGTTTTTAAGGTTTGATATACTAAAGTGTAATAACCAATTCTGGCCGTTGGATTGGAATGAATCAATGGTTAAGATTAAATGGGTAGCCGAATTGGGCTACGGATCCGTTGGGCTGGGGCGTTGGGCTGCTGGGTTGCTTGGGCCTGGGCGGACGGGTCATTGTTCCGAGCTAATTGGTCCAATTTGGCTATCTTTTTGCCTTTTGATTTTGTATTAGAAATCAATCTTGTATTTTTTTGTATTTTGTTGTATTTTTGATTTATTTTGTATTTTCTATATATTTTCCTACTTTGTAATTATTAGGTACTTATTAAAAATTAAACTAATTACCTTCTTTTTTGGCAATTTTCAATTTTAAAAAGCTAACTAATTTTTTTTTGATTTTTTCTTTAATTTGTTAAAAATGAATTAATTTCCTAAAGATGCAAATTTTTGTATTTTCATTTATCACACGCAAATATCACGCAAACAATTAACACAAAATTCACACAAAATTATAAAAAAATGATAAAGAAAAGTCATTTATTTGGAATTTTATAGGAATAACTCATATGTAGGGTAAAAATCACGTGCTCACAGCTGCCCCTCTTTGCTCGGGGACACGAAGAGTTTCCATGCAAAGATAAGTGAGCAACTATGAACGATTTTTACCCGTTCGAGTATTCCATTGTGAAGCATTTTGAAAAGCTTTGACCGCACCCTGCTTCAGAGGTTGCCTACATATCCTGGGCTAAACAGGAATCGGGTCAGTGTAGTTCGGGAAGGTCTGGTAGCTGGGACTACCAAGGACTGTGATCTCACTGCTGTTGCTGTTGTTACTGCTGTCATTGCTGACTGACTCCTTATTACACCAGGGTAAAGATAAAAGGAGCTAGCCTAAGCTATAGTCTATGAATTACAAAAAATAAATCCTATCTATGTCTTCCAACTTGTTTTTTGTATTTTCTTGATCTTGTATCTTGTTTTCTTCCCAACGGCATTTTTGTTATTGCCCTCAACTTGCATCTTCTCTTCAACGGCATTCTTGTTATTGCCTTGAACTTGTATATTCTCTTTCACCGTCATTCTTGTTATTGCCTTGACTTGTTCAACTTCTTCAATATGAAATATTCGTCCATTCTCCAGGTGGACCCCTGCTTGGGACAAAATAAACAACCAAAGAAAGATTTTTTTCTGCTCTAGTATGGTGACTCCCTTGTTATATAGGTGGGCGCCTAAACAGAAATTAAAAATACAGAAATGTATTCCCTTGTTATATAGGAGGGCGCCTAAACGGAAATTAAAAATGCAGAAATGTATTCCCTTGTTATATAGGTGGGCGCCTAAATAGAAATTAAAAATGCAGAAATGTATTCCCTTGTTTTCTAGGTGGGCGCCTAAACAGAAATTAAAAATGCGGAAATGCATGAAATGCAATGCAGAAAAATATTCCCTTGTTATCTAGGTGGGCGCCTATGCGGGAAACAAAATTTGCAGAAAAGTATTCCCTTGTTATCCAGGTGGACGCCTGATGCATGAAAAATAAAATTTTGCAGAATTGTATTCCCTTGTTATCTAGGTGGGCGCCTAAACAGAAATTAAAATTGAATGTCAGAATTTAAAGAAAAATTTCATTTTTAATTTTTTTGAAAAATTTAAAAATGCAAAAATGTATTCCCTTATTTTCCAGGTAGGCGCCTGAACAGAAAAAATGCAGAAAAGTATTCCCTTATTTTCCAGGTGGGCGCCTGAACAGAAATTAAAAACTTTTGTGTTACCTTGTGATTGAAGTTTATCTTAGGTGAAAAATTCATCAGACTAAGACCTCTAATCTTAGGAGAAAGTTTCAACAGACTAGGAGATAACTCTTCGGACTGGGTCTATTCATTAGTATGGTCTCAGGAGGAATATCCATCGGACCGAGTTTATGACTCCAAGAGATAATTCATCAGACTGGGTCCATTTTCAATTCAGACTTTCTTAAGTCTTTCAAATTCAACAAACTTTTCCTTCTTTTTTCCAACTTCCGATTTTCCCTTTCAAATTATGCCTTTCCTTTTCCAACTTTTACTTTCATTTTCAAATTGACTTCCGCCTTTCCTTTGTTTTCAACTTACATTATCCCTTTATCTTAGGTGAAAAATTCATCAGACTAAGATTTCATCTTAGGAGAAAGTTTCAACGGACTAAGATTCTTTCCTTTCATCTTAGGTGAAAAATTCATCAGACCAAGACTTTTATCTTGGGAGAAAGATTCAACAGACTAAGATTTTATCCATTTATCTTAGGTGAAAAATTCATCGGACTAAGACTTTTGTCTTAGGAGAAAATTTCAACACACTAAGATTTTATAATTCTCCAACACTTGTTTCCTTTACCTTTCGACGTGAATTGTCCAATCTTCAAAATCAATTGTATTCACCTTCAAGCTCTTCGGATGACTATCCGATTTCAAGAAAATGGCAGAAAATTTTTCTGCCCCAGTTTGATAATTCTTTTTGTAGAATATCTTTTGCCCCTGTTTCAAAGCAAAGAAAAATTTGTTAGTTTAAAATGCGGTGGTTGGTTGTGGCCTCGAACTTTCCGCTTGAATGCTTGGCCTGTTCACCGACTATCCATTTTCACTTCTTCTTTATTCAAAATCCGCCTCTCTTTAGGCATGTATGTTCTTCCATTCTTGACGGATCCCACAAATACCATCTTGAAGTCTATGATTCCTTCAATGACCTCATTTGACAACCTCGGGTGTTTCTTGACAGACTCTTTCTTTTGCCAGAATATATACCTTATCTATGTTCGAACCCCATTCTCTTATTTGTTATATTGTTCCCCCGAGTTGGCACTTTGCCGACCTTTGCACCTCGCATGAACCCCAAATTGCCCGCTCCATTGCACATGTTGCTCTTTTGGCTTAAAGCACTGGCCTTACCTTTTCCTGACTTACGACAATTGTCGTGTTGGCTAAATCCCATCTTGTGCAATTGGAAAGCTTGGTGGAAAATTTTGAAATCATTTCTATACTTGTTATGACCCGACTGACTCGATAAGAGGGAGGGTAAAACAAGGTGTGAAGAATAGAGAGAAGGGAAAATACAATTCCTAACAAGAAACCTACAGAAAAATGACCTATCGGTTGTGAATACTGACTCTAGCGACCTTGACATGCACTTTTAGCCTTCTCTATATAGCAAATCCGATGCTCAACTCTTGATGCAATTTCTGCCGTGAAACTGGTGTTCAACATTTCATTTCCTGAATCGACTTGTAGTGCCCATAGGATTTTCACCATCAAGCCTCTCTCATTTGATTTTTCTCTCAACTCACTGTCGCCTTACGGTGCCCGTGAGGGTTTTCACCGATAAGACTCTCTCATTTTGATTTCTCTCATCTTGGAGTTCCGTGGTAGTTCTCATCATCTTTCTAATTCTTCATTTTCCTTTGTTCGGATTGGAGTGTTGCCCCTGATATGATTCACCTTTGCTCGTTTGACTCGGCATTTCTTGAAGATTGATCGGAAGGTCTTCCTTTGGACCGTAATGCAGGCTTTTGGATGGGGTTTAGAAAAAAGGATATAAAAGGCTCAAATTATTTTAAACGTGGGTTAAAGATTACAACTTTCGGAATCTTATTTCTTCAACAACCATAATTGTTGCCCCAGTTTCCTTCTTGGGGGATTTTTTTGGATTTTTCCCTTATTGTGACTGAACCTCAGTGAGGCTGCCTACGTACCCTTTCAGGATCAAGTCAAACGTAGTTCGGACTACGTCCGTATTCATGGTTGCATCTTGACTTCTCCCGATTTTTTCTTTGCATTCTTTTCTTTCTTTTCTTTTTCTTTTTTCTTTTCTTTTTCTTTTCTTTTTTTCTTTTTCTTCTTTTCTTCCTTTTTCTTGTTTTCTCCCCTTTTGTTCTTCCATTTGATTTCCCCGCTCAATCCTCAATTTGTTGTTGATTCCGAAAGAGGGATATGAAAGAAAATATAATAAGGCTCAAAGGGATAACAACGGATAAAGTGTTTGGATAGCCGAACGAAATGCCTTCGTCATTCCAATCTTCAAAACCTACCAAGTACAAACTACACAGTTTAAACATCTTTCGACTGTTCCACATATTTGCCTTCTGTATTTGCCGATTCTTAGTGCCATTGGGCAACAATCTTGATACCACGAATGGTTCCTTTAGCCTTGGGGTACTTTTGCCTTTGGCTTTAAGCCGATGAAGCATGATGCCTTTCCAAAGCCTTTCTTTATGTTCTGTGCTTTCCCCAGTATTCACTTGATTTCGGCTTCACAGTATTCCAATATTTCTTCCGAGTATCATTACATCTTCAACATTGTTTCATTGACTTTTAAAATAAGGCCGAGAATTATGTGCATGTCATGTTGCTAAAATCAGTTATGAGAAGAATTGTAAAGTGATTAGAAATGGAATGACTAGAAATGACGGGAAACGGAGAGTTGTATTAAACTGATGGGTTGAAACAAGATGAACAACAAAACGAACAGACTAGACTAGAATTACAAACCTAGATAGCACTTAAACAAAAACAAAGTAAAGTGGAAAGATAGAAGGGTTTTGACTCTCAAGACAACGTCCGGATTGCAACCCTGAAATAACCTGAGTAACATAAATGACACCAAAATATACCACCAAAACTCCAAGAGATGGAGCGCCTTCCCAATTGACAAGAATGGCATCTTAGCCGCTGAATTCTGCATTAATGTCGCCAAAATCACTTTCTGTTTCAATATCTTCAACTTCAGTTGACGATTTCTCAAGAAGATTCTCCTCACCCATGTCACCGGGAATCATTCCCACAATCTTGTGTAGGTAAAAGGTTCTCTGCAATGTTCTGGATGCCACTGTCTTGGACCGCAATCATTCCTTCCCGAATCATTCTTTCTATCTCTCTTTTCAAATCCCGACAACTTTCAACATCATGCCCCGGAGCATTAGAGTGGTATTCACACCTTTTGGATGAGTCGCCCAACACAATGCTAGGCAAGCCCGACCATATTATCCCTTAAACCAGCCAATTATTAATCAAATTAAAAACTTAAACAGTAGTTAATCATATCAGGTGATAACCGAAACGTAAAACATACAAAATACGGTCCCAAACATATCGTGGTGTCATGAGACTGAGCCTCTACATAATAGCATCCTAATACAACCAAGTCTAGGCAAATAGGAAATCAACAAGATGATAAAGAAGGAGAAAACAAGCTCTGCGGACGCCGACAGCTACCTCGTAGTCTCCGCAAAAGTAGATAAGGATCAGCAGCTACAACAACTCAACTGCTCTCGGGCACCTGTGGATCCGCACAAAAAGTGCAGGGGAGTGGGGTGAGTATATTTCAACTCAGTGAGTAATAATAATAAATAATAACTGAAGGTAAGAAATCCTGTGCTATCACTTAGCAGTCCTAAGGCAACCCTCACAGGTACGTCAGCACTATAGTAAGTACTCTGATCTTCAGTCCACATATATCCCTACAAGATCCCACACTAATCAAACCTCACTCGTACCCCTACGGTGTACGGCCATCTCAACATATAAAGACACATACCTACGTTTATAATGTATAAGTATTTAAGTAGATAGTAGGATATGATTAAGTATAATGCTGCGGCGTGCAGCCCGCTCCAATACATATACCGCTGCGGCGTGCAGCCCACTCCATTTAACATCGACGACGCTCACCGGGGGTGTATACAGACTTTGGAGGGGCTCCCTAGGCCCAAGCACTATTATACTGCGGTGTGCAGCCCGATCCATACATATACACTGCGGCGTGCAGTCCGATCCAATATATATCTATACATATATAACTATACTGCTACGGCGTGTAGCCCGATCCCATGATATACACCAGCGCTCACTGAGAATGTGTGCAGACACGGACTCCGAAGGGGCTCCTACAGCCCAAGCGCAATAATACTGCGGCGTGCAGTCCGTCCCACATGTATATTACATGTATATTACATGTATATTACTGCGGCGTGCAGTCCGATCCAATATATATACTGCTGCGGCGTGCAGCCCGATCCAATATAGGTATATATATATAATACCTCATAATGAGTCCTCGACCCTATCCCAGTCAGTATGTGCTTGGCCTCTCAGGCCCAATATAATATATCACAGTGGGTCCTAGACCCTGTCTCAATCAATATAAACTTGGCCTTTCAGGCCCACTCAGCTAGAACAAGGAATTCCACCCTAGATAATCTCTCTCAATGTACACATCTAGTACGGGCTCATATTATGCTATACAGCTAGAGCTACGGCTGAGTGTATGTTTCCAACATGATATAAGGGTCACCTAGCTCTATAGGTTCCCTAATGCTCTACAGCGGCACAAGGCCCCAAACATGGCTTTTAGCCCTATTGTACAGTTGTAATATCAATAACAGTCATACCACACAGTATTCTATTAACCGGGAAGGACTAAGTCCGAACCCCCAATCACAATGTCACCACGCCCGTCATAGAACGTGTGTCTCATCTCAGTATAGCACTGTGAAGTGCTAGTACGGGGTTTCAAACCCTCAGTACATTGTTTACTACTACCACTCACCTCGAACCGGTAGAAGCTTCAATCCGCCTTGCGCTTGCCTCGCAAATCAATCTCCTTGGGTGCCAAATCTGCTCAAAATCATAGAGAATGCATCAATATATGCTAATTTCACGAAATTCATTCGAATATAACTCAATTTACATCAAAATTCCCAAAGTTGTCAAAACCCGACTTTCGGTACGCTTATCAAAAAATCACGAAAGTCACATATTCGGAACCCTCATCTCAATACGAGTCTAAGCATATCAATTTTACCAAATTCGGACTCCATTTGCCCATTCAAAACCTTGATTTTCTAAAGTCCAAGCCTAGGGCTAAATCCTCCATAAATTACCCCAAATTCCTCCATTTTCATGATATAATTGCATAATATTACCAATACTAATCATAGTTTAAGTCCATAGATGATTACCTGATGATTTCCCTTGAATTTCTCTTCAAAATCGCCCAAATCGCCTCTAAAGTCAAAACCCGACTTTTGAAATGTTCTGAAATTTTTCTAACTTCTAATATACTTAACTTACAGCGATTTTCGCTTCTGCGGAAGAATTTCCGCTCCTTCGCGTCCGTATCCGCGACCAAAGGGTCGCTTCAGCGGTTCCAGGCCTAGCCGGCCAATTCCGCTTCTGCGATATACGGACCGCCTCTGCGCGTCCGCTTCTGCGGAGATTCTCTCGCTCCTGCGGGTTCTCCCGCTTCTGCGACTAGGCGTCCGCCTCTGCGGACTCGCCTAAGCGGCTACCCTTCCGCTTCTGCGATCCTTCACCCCATGGCCCTTGGCCGCTTCTGCGACTCACCTTCCGCTCCAGCGGTGCCGCACCTGCGGGCTTAGCTCCGCTTCCGCGATCACAAGCGCTTCTGCGCTCCAATATCCGCTTCTGCGGACTCGCTCCTGCGACCAAAATTCCGCAGGAGCGAAAATGACAGAACCAGAACTCTTCAACCTGCAATTTCCATGATTTTCTTCCGTTTAACCATCCGAAAACACCCCGAGGCCCCCGGGACCTCATCCAAACACACCAACACATCTTAATACCTTATTCGAACTTGCTCCAATCCTCAAAACACGTCTAACAACACCAAAACCCATAATTCACATCAAATTCAAGCCTAAATTCCTTAAAACATTCCGAATTACACATTCAATCAAAAACCCGACTAAACGACGTCCGAATGACCTGAAATTTTGCAGGCACATCCAAAATCACCTAACGGAGCTACTGCAACTGTCGGAATTCCATTCCGACTCCCGGATCAAAATCTCACCTACTGTTCGGATTTCGCCAAAATTCAACCTTAGCCAATTCAAGCCTATTTTTACACCGGCCTCCAAATTCAATTCCGATCGCTCCCCTAAGTCACAAATCACCTTCCGGAACTAACCGAATCATCAGAATCTGATTCCGAGCCCTCGAGCTAAATAGTCAACTCCGGGTTGACTTTCCTTATTCAAGTTCCTTCACAAAGGCTATATGCCTCATTTCCAAATCCCAATCACTCCTAACTCACCCGATAGACTCTAACACTAATATAAAATTATAAAACATGTATTTACAACATAACGGGGTGGCAATTCCCGTGACGACGGGCCGGGTCGTCACAATTTCTCTGGACTTGAGATCCTCACATATATTTAGCCCGATTTGGAGGAATGGGTGCAATCATGTCATGTTGTTTTAACTTCTCAAACAAGCTTGCATAGGACTCTCCTATTGGTGTAAAATTATTTTTCAACTTTTGTTCCCTTCCATACCACTGGCTTGGATGTGGGTTGTGAGGTACTTGAAAATTTTGTGGAGGCTGGTAAAGATTTTGTGATGTTCGGGCTCGCTTTCTTGGGTGTTTTGAGGGTTGGGCAACATATTGGACTGGATCAACAGAGTATGGAGGGTTCTGAGGTGCGTAGTAATGCTTAAAGGGGTTATGGAAAACTTGATGAGGCTGCATATACCTTCGAGATGTTCTCATATGACCTCTTCTTGACCCCGATATCATCATGATTTCTTCATAACTTCCCATTCACATCGCTAAATTCACTTTGAACATCCTGAGCTGCATCTTTGAGAGCTGCTTGACTTATAATTTTGCCTGTCTTAAGACCGTCTTCCACCATTTCTCCCATTTTGATTATTTCTTCAAAGGATTGACCAACTGCAGATATCATGTTTTGAAAGTAATCCGGCTCTTGAGCATGAAGGAAAACAGTGGCCAACTCGTGATCATCCATGGGTGGTTTAGCTCTAGCTGCATGCTCTCTCCATTTGATGGCATATTCCCTGAAACTTTCAGTTGGTTTCTTTTTCAGTTTAGAAAGGGAAATGCAGTTTGGGGTGACGTCGATATTGTATTGAAACTGTTTGATAAAGGCTCGTGCCAAATCATCCCAGACGTGCCAACCAGATGCGTCCTGATCCCAAAACCATTCAGATGATACTCCCGAGAGGCATTCCCCAAAATGAGCCATAAGTAATTCTTCATTTCTTCCCACACCTCTCAATTGGTTGCAATACCTTTTCAGGTGGGCTATGGGATTTCCACGTCCATCATACTTTTCAAATTTGGGAACCTTGAAACCAGGCGGCAAGTGGACATCGGGGAACATACATAGATCTCTGAAGGCAACACTCTTTTGACCTGCCATTTCTTGCGTGCTTTTCAGATGTTGTTCTAATCTTTCCATTCTTTGGGCTATTTCTCCCTGTACCTTCTTCCGGGTAGGCTTCTCAATGTTTGTAGGAAGGTCAAACGAGTACGAGTGGTACTCGGGAAAGTGGTATTGTTCTTGCTGTATGGAAAATTGTGATTCATGAGAAGGTTGTCTTCGGCCATTGGCCCAAGCTTGACGCATTTTGGTCATTTGTTGTTTCGGTGTTCTATTTTCCTCAACCACAGTAGACCCTTGTTCTCTCTGACACTGAGTCTCTTGAGCTCGTAACAGCTCCGATGTCGGTTATCATTTTCCTTGAATCTTTCTTTCCAATTTACCACAACCAACCACCTCAACTTTCTGGATTAACAAAATGTAAGTATTTATAATTTATGGATTCCGCAACATGTTAGGCTTACCTAGTCGTGGGGACTGGGTGCCATCACGACATGTTCACAATTGGTGAACTAGGGTCGTGACAGTATCATGACCCCGCATGAATCGGACGGAGCGTAGTTCTTGCAAATTAATGCAAGAATAAAGAGATATTTATTTGATTTTTGATTTTTTTATTTATTTTCTTTGAAGGAAAATTATAGAAGATGACTGCAACTACATATCTTTCATGAAAAACTTTCACATCTTGTGCCGGAGATTTCTACAAGAATAAGAATATTTTAGCGTCAATTATGACTATTTCTACAAAATTGGCCATGTAATGGCTTATTTGAAAAAATGACTATTTTTGCAAAATTTTGTTTAAGAAAAATAAGCTTGAAAATTTCAACATCCTATGGCTCATGCGGCATCGTTCGGTAAGCCAACATTAGACTGAGAAGTTTCTAATGTCACTTGACTATTTTTACAAAATTGGCCATGTAATGACTTATTTGATAAAGCGGCTATTTTTGCAAAATTTTATTTAAGAGACTACAAATTCAAAATTTTTCATCTTGGGGCCCATGGGGCATCGTTCAGCACCGACACAGGCCAACACAAGACTGAGAAAGTTTAAATGCCAAATGTGGCTATTTCAGCAAAACCGGCCATGTAATGGCTTATTTGTTTTTTGATTTTTTGAAAAGGGTGGTAACCCAAACTTGATTTTGCGGCTACGACCTTTCAATATTTCCGCGAGGGAATATTTCAAGGTTGTGCCCAAAAATTATTTACAATGATTCAAAGTGGCTATTTTTGCAAAAATAGCCTTCCGGCGTCCTTTCGGAATATTCGGCTATTTTTCAAAAATGGCATCACTTTGATTTTATTGACAAAATTAAACGCACATTTTTTTTTGATTTTTTAAAAAGGGTAGTAACCCGAACTTGATTTTGCGGTTATGGCCTTGCAATATTTCCACAAGGAATATTTCAAGGCTATGCTCGTAAATTATCTAAAATGACTCAGAGCGGCTATTTTTGTAAAAACAGCCTTCCGGCGTTCTTTCGGAACATTCGGCTATTTTCAAAAACGGCATCACTTTGATTTTATTAACAAAATTAAACACACATTTTTTTTGTTTTTTTTTAAATTTTAAAAGGGGTGGTAACCCAAACTTGATTTTGCGGCTACGACCTTTCAACATTTCCGTGAGGGAATATTTCAAGGTTGTGCCCAAAAATTATTTATAAAGATTCAAAGTGGCTATTTTTGCAAAAACAGCCTTCCGGCGTCCTTTCGGAACATTCGGCTATTTGCAAAATGGCATCACTTTGATTTTATTGACACATATTTTTTTTATTTTTTTGAAAAGGATGGCCTTTCAACATTTCCACAAGGGGTATTTCAAGGCTATTATTCAAAAAGAGAAGAAAAGATTTCAAAGTGGCCATTTTTGCACAAACAACCTTCCGGCGTCCTTTCGGAACATTCGGCCATTTTAAAAAACGGTATCACTTTGATTTTATTGAAAACTAAAACACACATTTTTTTATTTTTTACAGGGGTGGTTGAACCCGATGAGGGTTGCCTACGTATCTCACCTAGTGGTGAGAATCAAACCTGCGTAGTTCGGTCGGATTATTTTATGACTAATTATTTCAATAAAATTATTCTACCTATTTTTCAAATTTTCTTCTCAAACAATTCGTCAATATTTCGATATCTTTTCTATTCTAGAATTCTATTTCTTTTTTGTATTCAGGAATTTAGCCAATCAACATAATAATCTAGAACAAATAAATGCAACATATAACATGCTCGGTCTTTTGATTACCGGGTCACCTGTCCTAGACGGACCCAATCCCTGTGTTGAGTCCCCTAAGTCACACATGATGCAAATAAATCGTCCTAGACCTAGGTTCAATATCCTGAAGTTTTCATTGGTACTAGACCGTGTACCCGAGTGGACAACTCGGATCGAGGAGGGGGCTACGTACCGGTGACCCGCGGAGTCAATCGGCTTTGTAACTTGTCCGGCCTCTTTTTCTTATTTTTGGAATGACACTAACAGAAAGGGGAGTCTCAACCAGTAAGCACATCCCCGGAGGTAAGAAGAGAAGGGTTTTCGGCACAGTTTTATATATACAGTTCACGCAATATCAAAGCGGTAAACATGTAGCACATTAATCAAAACATATAATGAAATCAGATATAAGCAAAAACAACAATTTAACCGAGCTCGAATTCTTAAACCCTGAACCGAAGTTCTGGGTTACTTTTCCCCAGCAGAGTCGCCAGAGCTGTCACACCTCCTTTCGGCGCTACCCGCGAGGGCGCGATGGAGTTTTTTACTACTACATCCCGAGAAAGGATATACTAATAATCAGGGAAGGAGTTTTTCCACTTAAAGGACAGTCGGAACGGGATCAATTTATTTAATTTTTTAGAGTCGCCACTTGGGAAAATAATGGTGTCCCAAGTCACCGGTTTAATCCCGAACCGAGGAAATTTATGACTCTGTAATACAGTCTGCGAAACGAGAAATCCGGATAACAAATTCTCTTAACCTGGGAGAAGGTGTTAGGCACTCCCGGATTTGTGGTTTTAGCACGGTCGCTCAACTCTCATTCTTGGTTTTATATGATTTGTTACATGCCTTTTAACAATATGTACTATTAATGTTCTGCTTTTCAATTTTTTAGAAGAATTGCGACGTCACGAAAATACATTTCGAGTCACACCGTAACCGGTACGCCTGTGACTTTAACGTATTTCAGTTTCATCGGGAGATAGATTTGGGTCACATAAATGCGCACCCGTAATTAAGAAAGTATTTTATTAAAGTCGTGCCTAAAGAGTCTATCGTCTTTATTAACTTTGGGAAAGACCGTGAAATTTGCTAAACGATCTTCCCGAGTCTATGCTTTTTATAATAATTTTATTTGAGGGCCCCGTAATTGTGTATTTAGTGTGGCGAGGCTCATCTCACTTTTATTAAAGGCCAATCCTAACCCGACTATTAAAGTTGTCATACTTATTTCATCCATTAATTTTAAATCGAAATGGAATTTTATTACTTATAATTAACAGTCCGATCAAGTGAATTAAACTGTCTATTTTAAATTTGGGCCATTTGTAATAACAATTACAGCCCAATATAAAGCTGCCTGCACAGATATGGTCATCGTCTCCTATTCGTCTTGTGAATTGAATTTGAACACATATGATTGATAATGTACTTATTAATATTCTATCATAGGACCTTCACTGAAGTAACAAATCAAAAAAATATTTTTGCACTTCTCAAAGAATACTTTAAGAGATACAAACAGAAAAATTGATGGCAACGTGGGCCCGTACTGAGCTTTGGCTCAACATAATAAGACTAAACCTCTTTTTCAAATAATACGAGTAAAACTGCATTAATCTACCAAATTCATCGCTTATGTCGTTTCTGTCAATGATAGCAATACTAAATTAATTGCAGTGCTTTGGCGTCCAGCACAAATTATAATTCAGAAAAATAATACAACTCAACAAAACAAAATCTACTTATAAAGAAGTTTTACAACAGAATCATTTGAGTAAGAAAATGAAGATTTGCAATAAAATCAAGTCATATCTTCGATTCACTTTCAATATCACAAGTACATCAGAAGCCAAGTATGTACCTGGAATAGATGAGACAGATCCATTAGATTAATGAACAACAGCAACTATGGAGGATTCAGCAACAATATTTCAACAGTAATTCTCAGCAACAGCAGTTCAATGAGATCAACAGTTAATAGAGCCAAGCAATTAACCCAGCAGATAATTTCCAGAACTTCAAAACCCAATTTCACAATCAAATAACAGTTTCTACTAATTTATGATGAATTTTACTATTGTTTTTGTATTTTTTGGTATGTATTTGAAGGTATAAAAGAAGAAAATTGAATCTGAAATATTAATTTCAGATCTGAAAATTAACTAATATTTTTGGGGATTTTTCTAAGGTTCCTATGGTTCAAAATCCTAAAGAAATTCTCAAAATCAGAAGCAATCCCCTTTTAATTAAGCTGAAAATACCTATTTATAGACCCAAAAGAGGAGGAACTTATTTCACTAAAAACCCTCATATTCTTAGCTTGTTGCACAAGTTAGTGCAAGTATTTATTTGAAAGTTACACTAAAACCCCTTCTAGAATACTCTACCATGTTCCATTTCCTTTGGAATTCCTATTGTGCCCTCATTTCCTTTTATTATTCACTATGATACTTTTTGTTATGCCCAAATTGCCCTAAAAGCTCTATATTTATCACAATTATACCAATTCCCTTTCCAATTGCACCCTTTTCCTTTTAAACTTATTACAACTATACCAACTTCCTTTTCCCAATTTACCCCTACTTCTTAAGGCTTATTACTTTCCTAAATTCTGTAATTTATCCCTATTTTAACCTATTTTCAGATTATATTTATCAAATAGCCACAATTAAGTGACTATTGCTCAACTAGCCAATTGGCCCTTTCAACTACTTTAAATTCAAATTAATTCACTAATTAAAATCACATTTCAACTATAGCCAACCCTAGGCAATCTTACAAATATGGCCACTTATGATTAATTATCCGATTAACAAAACTCGGGGGAACAATTGATAGATGGTGAGTCTTATTAATCGAAATAACTAGTCGCAATTGATTCTATCAAGTAATCGCCTTAGGTTGCTATGAATCGTGTGATTTCAACTATCGACTTAATTTGAACCTAAAATTGTCTAAGGGCGAATTCACTAATCAAACATAAATCACTACTTTAACAGCTATAACCAATACGCCCTAGGTGTTAATCAAATAGTAAATTACCAATCACAATTAAACTAATTAGTTAACCAACTTGAATTTACTTATGTTTCAAAACAAGTCTCAAACCCAAATGAAGATAAGATTAATAGAATGAACCATTTAACTAAATCTAAAAATCAGAAAAGAAAAACAGCAATCAACAGAAATTAACAAGAAACTAGCAAAAATCAAAAATCAAAGCAACGGCCAAAAACAGAAACATTATCATAATGGCCAAAAACAGAAATTAGCAAACAAACATAATTCCTAATTATTTTAATTGAAGAGGAGAGTCATTATTTTAACGAAAATCTTAAAAGAAACTCTGGAAATCTAGAAATTACTAATGAAATTAGACATTAGCAAAATCTGACAATACTAATCAAGGCTAACGGAAAAATCTTAACAATTTAAAAAGAAACGGACAACTATAATCAGAAAAACAAGAAATAGATGCATATTAACAAACTGAAATAACCAATTAACAGATTCTTATTTATATATATAAAAAAGGAAACAATGACAGAAAGAGACGAGGAAGCAATTCATACGAAGAAATAAGATTAGAAGAACTTAGCTATTTTTTTATTTTTCTGTTTTTCTTTGTTTTTTCGTTTGCTTTCTGTTTTTCTTTTGTCTTTCTTGAATCTTTTCGAGTCTTGACAAGCCGATATCGTTTTCTTGGAATCTTGGCCGCGATTTGAGTGGTTCTTGAATTTATGATGGTGTGTGTGTTTTGTGGTTTTTTGGAGGCGGCGGCGCCATGGAGAGGGGTGGCGGCGTGGGGGATTTGGAGCGTTTGGTTGATGTTTGAAGGAGGTGCTTTAGAGAAGTGGGATGAGGGAGATGAGGGGAACATTTTGGGGTTGTTTTTGGCCGGAATGGTGGTCGGCCGCCGCCACATGCGGCGGAACCCTAGCGGCGCAGCAGGGAGGTGAAGAAAGAGGAGACGGCGACGGTTAGAAGAGAGGGAGACGGATGGACTTGGTTTGTGTAAGTGAAAAGAGATGAAAAGGTTGTCTCTTTAGTTTTGTTTTAAGTTGTAATAACCCTTCTGAACCGTTGGATCAAGAATCACGGATGGCTGGGATTAAATCACATTGGAATGAATTAAAGGGATTGGGCTGGGGCGTTGGTTTGGGACAATTGGGCCGCTGGGTTGGCCGATTTGGGATCCGTTTGGGCTGGGGTGTTTGGCCCAATTCCTTTCTATTCTCCTTTCCCTCTTATCATAACTTGTATTTTTGTATTTTAATGCATTTTTGATTTGTTTTGTATTTTCTATATATTTTCCTACTTTGTAATTATTAGGCACTTATTAAAAATTAAACTAATTACCTTCTTTTTTGGCAATTTTCAATTTAAAAAGCTAACTAATTTTTTTTTTGATTTTTTCTTTAATTTGTTAAAAATGAATTAATTTCCTAAAGATGCAAATTTTTGTATTTTCATTTATCACACGCAAATATCACGCAAACAATTAACACAAAATTCACACAAAATTATAAAAAAATGATGAAAAATCATTTATTTTGAATTTTATAGGATTAACTGGATTTTCTACCAAATAATCAGCAACTGCTTGTGCCTTCATTGCAGTGTGGGTTACATAAACAATATCAAACTCTGTAAGTAGAATTTTCCATTTAGCGAGCCTTCCTGTGGGCAAAGGCTTTCGGAAGATGTACTTCAGTGGATCCAAACGAGATATAAGATAAGTGGTATAAGCCGACAAGTAATGTTTCAACTTTTGTGCAACCCATGTTAAAGCACAACATGTCCTTTCTAGCTGAGTGTATTTTACCTCGTAAGATGTAAATTTCTTATTGAGATTGTATATTTCTTGCTCATTCTTCCCCGTTTCATCATGCTGCCCCAGTACACAACCGAAAGAATTATCCAATACGGTCAGATAAAGGATCAAGGGTCTTCCAAGTTATGGAGGAACCAATACAGAAGGATTGGCCGGATATTCCTTGATTTTGTCAAATGCGTCTTGACATTCCTCAGTCCAATTCACCGCAGCATCTTTCTTTAATAATTTGAAAATGGGCTCACTGGTTAATGTCAGCTGAGCAATAAATCTGCTAATATAATTCAACATGCCTAGCAAACTCATCACATCTTTCTTGCTCTTTGGCGGAGGCAAATTCTAAATTGCTTTTATCTTTGACGGGTCCAGTTCAATACCGTGCCGGCTTACCACGAACCCTAATAACTTTCCCGATGGTACTCCAAAAGCACATTTTGCTGGATTGAGCTTGAGATTGTATCTTCGAAGCCTCTAGAAGAACTTCCTCAACTCTTTGACATGATCACATTGCTTTTTGGACTTGATAATAACATCATCCACATACACCTTAATCTCTCGATGTATCATGTCATGAAACATAGTGGTCAGTGCCCTCATATATGTAGCTCCGGCATTCTTCAACCCAAACGGCATTACTCTGTAGCAATATGTCCCCCAAGGTGTGATAAAGGCTGTCTTTTCTGCATCTTCTTCGTCCATCAGGATCTGATGATAACCCGCATAACAGTCCACAAAAGAACCAATCTCATGTTTGGCACAATTGTCAATCAATATATGGATATTTGGTATGAGCACGTGATTTTTACCCTAGGCAATAAAATACACACTTGGGTCTTTTCGTCTTTCTTTGGAACAGGTACAACATTGGCTAACCAGGTGGGATACTTGGTGACCCGTATGACCTTTGCCTCAAACTGCTTATTGACTTCTTCTTTTATTTTAACACTGATATCCGTTTTGAACTTTCTTAACTTTTGCTTAACCGGCCGGCATTCTGGATAAGTGGGCAACTTATGTACCACCAAGTCAGTACTGAGCCCGGGCATGTCATCGTAAGACCAAGCAAATATGTCTTTATAATCATGTAATAACCTGATCAAATCCTCTCGGAGTGAAGCCTCTAAGTGCACACTAATCTTTGTTTCCCGAATATTCTCCTCATTTCCCAAATTAATAGATTAAATCTCATTTAAGTTTGGTTTGGGTTTCTCTTCATAATGGCTCAAATCCTTACTAATTTCCTTCCAAAACTTCCTCATCCTTATATTCCACTTCATATTCATTTTCAATTTCTTATATAACTATCCGATTATCAAGACCGGACCGAAAATCCTTCATTCACGAGACATCACTGAAATCAGCAAAAACTGGACTGTACAAGAAAACAAAAGAAAATAAAATAAGGCTAAAAATAGAGGAAGAAAGAAATTGCATTTCATTAAACTTTGAAAGGTAACAAGGTTTGGATACATTTGACTAGACGAAACATAGGATTACAATTTTTGAAACAAGACAGATTTAGGAATGGAACATTAAAAGCTAACTACCACAACTCCCTCCTGATTGGAAGAGGAGTAGCTTCCCAGTTATTTAGCCTGATCTGGGGTCCAACAAACTGAACATCCATCTTGCTTGTTCCCTCGGCTGCCTCTATCATATTCACGCCTTCAAACAACCTCTCAAACCTTGCTAATAGCTCTTCATCTGGCCTTATCTCTGCATGGCCCGGCATCACAGCCGCCGCACATCTTTTTATACCAGGATTGACGAAGGAATAGGACAGTTTTGGGATAGGTTTGGGGAGGTTCCACCCTTTCTTTTTCAATATTTTTGGCTCTCTGTATATCGGCGATGGTTTTCTTGAAACCTAGGCAGAAAGTATTAGTGCTACTTGGAAGATGAACTGGTTGTGTTATACCCTGCAAAGCAACTCCTAGACCTTTTCCCGAAGAGAACCCATTCTTTATCATTTCCTTGGCAACCATGACCGCTGCAGGGGTTACTTTGGGTATTGGGATGCTTTCTCCTTCAGATATTTTGTTCACAGTCACAGTGTCCATCAATTGGTACACCTAAGGACCTTTGTCTCCTTTGACTTCTTTGAATGGCGTGATGGAATTACAAACACTATCCTCACTGTGCACTATTATCTCTTACTGATCCCATTCAAACTTCACCATTTGATGTAGTGAAGAAGGCACCGCTTATTATGTGTGGATCCATGGACATCCTAACAGGAGGTTATAGGACACAACAACGTCCAACACTTGAAACTCCATGGTGAATTCCACCAGTCTGATGGCGAGTTCTAGTATGATATCTCCCACGGTGATCTTTCCACCTCTGTCAAACCCCCTAACACATATGCTATTTTTGTGGATCCTTTCATGATCAATCTTCAGTTTTCCTAGAGTAGACAAAGGACAAATATTAGCACTCGACCCATTACCGACAAAGACACGAGTCACCACTGATTCCTCACACTTCACTGTAAGGTATAACGCCTTATTATGTTATGTCCCTTCTAGTGGTAGTTCATCGTCTGAGAATGTTATCCTATTTGCCTCAAAAATTTTGTTTATAATCTTCTCCAAATGACACATCGAGATCTTTTCTGGTACGTGAGCTTCATTTAGGATCTTCATTAACGCTCTTCGGTGTTCACAGAATGAATCAGCAAAGATAGCAAAGATATTTGAGCTGGTGTCTTCCTCAATTGCTCAACTATGGAGTAGTCTTGAGCTTTTATTTTCTTTAGAAACTCCTCAGCTTCTTCCTCGGTGACCGTTTGTTTTCACATGAGTTGGATTTTCTTTCACAACTTTCACCTTCCTCAAATCGTCAGGAGCAAAACATCGCCCGGACCGGGTCAAACCATGAGTTTCGCAAATTTCCCCCTTGACTTCTTTCCCTTTGTACATGACAGTTACCTTGTCATAATTCCAAGGTACAGCTTTGGTATTCACAATCGGCATTTGAACAACTGGCTTGATAACAACTAGTTCTATATAAGCCCCTTTCACAGTCAGTATAGGCTTCACCCCTGGTACTATCACTTTTACCGGCTCGGGCTCAATCATCACTGATGGCTGTTTTAAAGATGGTTCGACTGACACTTTCTCTCTCCCGACTTTCTCCTCCGTCTTGCTGTTTGCTTTAATTGTCATCATAGTCTGAGAGGGTTTTTTTGCAGCTTTCTCCCTGTACTAGCTCTATCATATGTGTTTCATGATGCAACGGCAAAGGATTTTGTGTTATGTTGGGAATCTTGGATGCTTGCACCTTAATTCTTCTGGAGTCATCGAGTTCTTGTATCGCATACTTTAGGTGCCAACATTTCTCCGTGTCATGTCCCGATGCCCCAGAACAGTATTCACAATGGACGGATTGATCTAAATTTCTTGGTGGAGGGTTGGGAATTTTAGGCTCAATAGGATTCAGCATCCCCAATTGTCTCAATCGGTGGAAGAGGCTAGTATATGATTCTCCCAGAGGAGTGAATATTTTCTTTCTCTGAGCCCTGTCGCTTTTCACTTTAGGGTCGGGACGAAAACTGGTTCGATTAGGATTTCTGTAGGTTTTTGATGGTGGGTAGGTATTTTGGGCATGGTAGACATTCTGAGGAGCTGGGGCTCGCCATGAAGGAGGAGGCAGTGGGTAAGATTGGGCATGCTGAACAGAAAACTGAGGACCAGTTGGAGGATAATAATGTTGAGGTGGGTTATACGGTGTTGGTGGGTATGGTTGATATGGGCGAGGCCGATGATGATATGGGTTGGGGCCCCGGGACCAAGACCTTCTCTCTATAACTGGCACTTCTTCTTTCTTTTTACTTCCTAATTGATCGTCCCATCCCCGTCTGAATTGCTTGATTTGTAGCCTTGATGGTTGAATAACTCATGATCTTATTCGTTTTCAACCTTCATCCACAAAACCTCCCATCTTCACTAGCTCATTAAAGTTCTTTCCAATTGCAGACACCAGATGTCTCTAGTATGTCGGCTCCAAACCTTGTAAGAAACAATCTACCATTTCTCCTCTTTCATTGGTGGATTCACACGGGCCACATGTTCCCTCCACCTGAAATCATACTCCCGAAAACTTTCTCCGGGCTTCTTTTACATTTTGGTCAATGACAATCTATCAAGGATGATTTCCAGATTATATTGAAAATGGTTCGCAAATGATTGAGCCAAATCGTCCCAAATGAACCATCGGGTATGATATTGACGGGTGTACCATTCCAATATTGAGCCACTGAGGCTTTGACTGAAGTAGGCCATAAGTAGTTCATCATTTCCCCCAGCTCCACCCATTTTGCTGCAATATCCTCTCAGATGGGCCACTGGATCTCCACGGCCATCATACATGTCAAATTTTGGCAATTTAAACCTAGCAAGTAGCTGTACCTCGGGGAACAAACACAAGTCCTTGTATGCCACACTAACTTGGCCTCCCAGACCCTACATATTGCGAAACGACTGCTCAAGGCTCTTCATTTTCCTGGCCATCTCCTCTTGTTCAGGGTTTCTAGCAGGTTTCTCCTCCTCCGTCATATTAATAAGTGGGGTGTAAGAATCATGTTGTCTGAAGGTGGGTTCTGGAGGGTAGTAATGATTATCCTGGATATGAAATACAGGCTCACTAGAGGATTTATGTAAAGTGGCTGGTGGTGGTGCCACATACACGGGAACGGCCTGGGGTGGTGGTGGTGGAGCTTATTTAGGAAGTGAGGGTGGTACTTGTGATGTAGTGGCGTAATAGTGTGGGTAAGTAGGGTATGTAGAAGATGAGTTCATGGTGGGTGGATCTTGGTTCGGGTTTGATGGAGGAATATATGTGGGGTTAGCTGGGTAAGTAGGTAAGGGTTGTCCCCTCGACCAAGCCTGATATATTTCCGACATCTGCTGTTTAAGCTGATAACCTTCTTCCTTCATGCTATTCACATCTATTACTTCTTCCTCCTGCACAGGATCCATGATTGTCGGCTCAATTTCTTGGGTCACTGCTTTTGTCATGCTTTTAGAACGAGTGTTGTAGTTGTGATGTGCTAGAATGCCAATTGCTAACTGTTTTATCTGATACTCATCAACAACAAAAACTTGTTAATAGTTAGATCATAATATATAAATAATCACAAGTTTTAAAAACAAAACTTTTGCCTGGCAATTATGCGTCATCCCGGCATTATTGCCTTTCTTTTTAACCCGCCAATTCTCTTTTTCGGCTTTTTTCTTTTGTTTTGTTTCCACCCATCTTTTTTCATTGCTTTCATTGCTTTTTTTTCTTTTTCTTTTTTTTTTCTTTTCTTCTTTTTTTCTTTTTGTTTTTCGATCCTATATGTTTGCCTATCGCACAAGCAATTGTATGTAAGGAAAAATAATGACAACTTTTGGATTTTCAATTTCATTGATATTCATACATTGATTACAAAAGATAATGTTGTACTACAACCTTCTATATGCAAAAAATAAAAATACAAAAATGCATGCCCTATGAATACATTAAAGCTCCTAGTGCCCGCGAGACATCGTTCGGTCTTACCGCGGGCCTATATGCTAATCCCTTTTGGAGTTTGTCCAGGTCGGTCATCACTTGTTTCACAAAGATCATTCCTGCTGTGGTAAATGTGGACTGGGTCATATCCTCGCACAGTTGGCATTTCCACGTAATGTAGTGAGCAATGTTGACAATTCTTTCCCTGATAATGATCCCCATTTGTGTGTCTTGAGCCTCCCAATCTGTTCGGCACGAGCATCCAAGGTTTGCTGGCTCTTCTTTTGAAGTTGTTGTAGCTCCAATTCTAACCGGGCCATGGCCATGTAGCAATTCTCTCTCTCTATATCAAATTCTTTGGTTTGTTTGCTACTTTTGACCTCGACCGTAACAATCTTCTTTCCTTAGCCGAGGAACTTCAACATTATGTTCATCCTTTAACTGTTGGATTTCGAGCCCTTTCTTCGGCATTCCTGGCCAATTATTTCCGAACCCCAATTAATTCCTTCTCAGCTTTATCTAGATCAAAGCTGTAGTCGTTCACCTTGCGCCGCAAATTATCAATTAGCTTTTCATCTCATGCAAGTCGAACTGGGGTTTCGGTTGCTGCTCTCATCTTCACAATCTGAGCCTTCAATGTTTCATTTTCTTTCCTCAACTATTTCTTTTCACCCTCATCAGCTGCTGCTTGTAAGCTGCTTTCGAATTTGAGGTCCTGAAATTGTTTCTCCAACATGATGATTTTGGCTCGATATTCATTCTCCTTGGCCAGCCAATCCCATTGTTCCTTTGATAGCTCGGCAAATTCTTTAATATGAGGTCTCTTCGTCGGCTCTCATGCTAACCATCTCTACGGTACCATGCGGAATACCCCGGTGACACTTCACCTCTAGCCCGATCTCTCACACAGGTGTCCACTCTCAAACATTGGCACTCATTCCATATTCGTCGGATTTTTGCTTCCGAGAATTGCCCATTGGGACTGATCTCTATTGCTTGAAGGCTGAGGTCTCTATCTTTCGGCACAATCTGATATCTTCCGAGTTGCCATAGTACTCGGTATGGCGCATAAGGTTGGATACTCTTGAGACCCATTAAAAGGAAATACGACCCTTCTTCTGGCATGTATATGACTTCATCAATGGGCAACCATCCGTATGCCCATTCTATCTGGCTAGCAGTAAGTGATCGGAAAAATGTGATCCAACCTTTCGACCCTTCTGGAAACTTGGCCTCTTTTGTCCTTATGTAGAATTCTTCGATACAAGTCTTTTCAGACGATCCATAACTCAAAAACTGAGGGTGGTGGCATAAATGCTCTATCATCCACATCTGAAGTAGTAGATTACACCCTTCGAAGAAATCTTCTCCCGCTTTGCAGGCTGTGAGAGCACGGAAGATATCGGCCACTGTCATTGGTGCCAATATACTGTTGTCCTGTGTAAGGAGAGTACTAGCAATCCTGGAAACTCTGATGTCGATGTTCCCGTCTTTCCTTGGAAATATTATTAACCCCAGAAAGGCTACCATAAAGGGAAAACGCCTGTGTTCCTCCCATTTAGCCTAGTTCGCTTTGCTGTAGAGTTTGTTTGTTGGAACATTGAATCCTCCAACGTGGCCATATCTGCGGTATATAAAGTTCATGGTGCAAAACCCATGGACAAAATCTTCATTGTGAACATTTCTAGCTATTTTCAAGGAGTCGAGGAATCTATGCACAGTGATGGCCCTTGGAGCAACCAGATATTTGTCTTTTAAGGGAACCTCACCCTTTCCGATGTAGTTAGCAATTTCTTCCAATGTCAGAGTAAGCTCAAAGTCCGAGAAGTGGAGCACGTTGTGTGCGGGATCCCAGCAAGCAACTAAAGCTCGGATAATATCACCTCGAGGTACTATGTCAAGTAGCCCAGTAAGATCTTTCAAATATTTCTTGACCTAATCATGTCCATCTTGGCCTAAATCATTCCACCACAATCGTAACTCCAAAGGGATCTTATTCATTAGTGAAAAGGGTTCATTTTGTACTCTGCTCATCCTGCACATTTATTAAAGGCGATTTAAACTCATATTATTTGACTCAAAAACAAAAAATCTTTTCCAAAGAAAATTTTCATTATTTCAGAAGAATCAACGTTTCAATACCTCGCTCGAAGATGTCAAGGCTATTATTATTTAAAGGAAATGACTTCAAAAGCGGCCATTTTTGCACAAACAGCCTTCCGGCGTCCTTTCGGAACATTCGGCTATTTTCAAAAACAGCATCACTTTGATTTTATTGAAAACTAAAAATTCGATATTTTTTGGTTATTTTTTGAAAATGGGTTGTTGGACCCGTCAAGGATTGCCTACGTATCTCGCCTAGTGGTGAGAATCAAACCAGCGTAGTTCAGTCAAATTGTTTTAAGACCAACTATTTCGACAATAATTATTCCGACTATTTTCAAACTTTTCTTTTCTCAAAATTTCGACAGCGTTTTATCAGTATTTAGGTATTGCTATTCTAGAATTTGCTATTTTTCTCTCTTTTTGTTTTCGGGTATTTAGCCGGTCAGCATAATAATCCAGGACAAATAAATGCAACATATAATCATGCTCGATCATTAATATCCGGGTCGCCTATCCTAGACGGACCCAACCCCTGTGTTGAGTCCCCTAAGTCAGATATGATGCAAATAAACAACTCGAATCGAGGAGGGGGCTACGTACAGGGGACCTGCGGGATCGTCCGACTTTATAACTTTTCCGACCTCTGTTTCTTATTAGGTATGACTTAACAGAAAGGGGAGTCTCAACCAGTAAGCACATCCCCGGAGGTAAGAAGAGAAGGGTTTTCGGCACAATTTTATATATACAGTTCACGTAATATCAAAGCGGTAAACATATAGCACATTGATCAAAGCATATAATGAAATCAGATAATATCAAAAATAGCAATTTGAATTGCACAAATTTATTTGGTAGTCTGGTTCTAGCCTCGTCACTACCTTGCCGAGGTTAGGCTAGGCACTTACTGTCACACCTCCTTTTCACTTACCTGATTGGTATGTGCCACATATTACTACTACACCCCGGGAAGGGATATAATAATAATAGTGAAGGAGTTTTTCCAATTAAAGAACATTCAGAATGAGATTTATTTATTAAATTTTAGAGTCGCCACTTGGGAAAATAATGGTGTTCCAACTCACCGGTTTAATCCCGAACCGAGGAAATTATGACTCTGTTTAACAGTCCGCAAAATTAGAAATCCAGATAAGGAATTCTGTTAACCCGGGAGTAGGTGTTAGGCACTGGCGGATTCTGTGGTTCTAATACGGTCGCTCAACTGCCGTATTTTTTTTATCTGATTTCCTTATATGCTTCAATTTTCAAGTGTTTTTAATGTCCCGCTTTGTTATTTTTAAAGACTTGCGACGTCATGAAAACGCATTTCGATCACACCATAACCAGTACGCATGTGACTTTAGTGCATTTCAGCTTCGTCGAGATTTGAGATTTGGGTCACAAAAAATGCGCACCCGTATTAGGAACGTAATTTTTATTGATTGTGCCTATAATGTCTACGTCTTTATTATCTTTGGGAAGGACCGTGAAATTCTCTAAACGGTCCCTCCGAGTCTAGAATTTTACATTGAAATCTATTTGGGGGCCCCGTGTATTTTTATTTTGGAACGTGGCTCATCCCTTATTTTTAAGGTCCAATCCTATTCATATACTATATTTCCTATTTTTTTCTTCCTAATTCATATCTGTTTTTGTGTTAAATTTTTAAGCTATAATTTTGGAGTCCAAGCCATTATTCATTATTGGGCATGGTTTTCAGACTGCTTAATAGTCCATTATTAAAGACAATTGGGCATCTAGAGCCCAATGTATGCTAATGTTCCTACTCGAGTGTACAGGTACCATATTAACCAGATCTGGGCCTTTATACATGACTAGGCCCAAACTATATAAGCAAACACAAATTATTATTTCAACAACAGCACTTGAACAATTATTATTCAGCATTACTACTTAAACATTTTAACGATATCAGATGACTTTTTCGACCACTACTAATTTCAATATTTAACAACTAAATAAGAATTCTAGCAAAGTAATTTGTATCAGTGTTGTTATTCTATATGGAAGGTTCAAATATTCAAGTAATTATCATGATACTAGTTGTAGAACATATTTTGTCACTTTATTCCTTAACTGAAGGAAACAATGTTTTAATTTTAAACTAAACATGCTTGAACTACTGAATATTACAAAGTTTAAAAGCGGATATGTAGTTAACTCATATTCAGTAGGTATAAAAAATAATACAAATTGAACTACCTATACTTTTAGATTAAACTATTCCGATTCAGAATTCAAAATAACTAAGTACCAATTTTATGTGTCTAGTTTCAGAATCATACCTATATATCTAAGTGTATTAGCTGTACGTTAGTCTGTTTTAGTTTTAGAACTATTAACTAGGTTTAACTATATTATTATCTACTATTACTTACTCTAATCTAACTCACATAGTCTATTATTTATTACAACCAATCCTAATGAATTACAAAAGATCTACGAGACTAATACGTGTAATACGTGTATAAACATTCATGTCATAGGTTATCTTGTTGTAATAAGAAACATATGTGAGTATTACTACATCAAATGTAACTTGATAACAATTACATTCATATTTTGTTGTAATAAGAAACATAGTGACTATAACCAAACACTATCATAAAGGTACGAGCAGGAAATAACACAACAACTCCTAAATTTAATAGACAAACAGTAATCAACTCGAGAAAATCAGAAATCCAAGCTAGTTGAGAAAACACAGTAGAAAAACACCAGCAAAGATCCCAGGAATAATTCTCGACTCGAAGCTAAGTAGAAGAACAATATATATGATGTTTTGAACTCTTAAAACTGTCCCTAAGAATTCGTTCAGCCTCTAAGAATTTTTCGAACCCAATTTTTCCAACTCTAGAAAATTTCTGAACTTAGAATTGTGAACTTAATTATAGAGTAATTTTTGGGGGAATTTCAAATTAATTAATCCTATTTCCCTCCCCAACTCTTTTTAGTTAAATACATTAAGGTCTAGCAAAATTGTAACGAAATGCCCTTGAACTCTTGCTAGAAGGTTCTGGGCTGTTCTTTTGTGTTCCATTGCGCAGGTTTTACCTAGTTACTCCCACTTGCTAAGGTTTATTACACAATTACCTTTTAGCTCTT
Organism: Nicotiana noctiflora; assembly: GCA_032618575.1. Classification (NCBI taxonomy): domain Eukaryota; kingdom Viridiplantae; phylum Streptophyta; class Magnoliopsida; order Solanales; family Solanaceae; genus Nicotiana; species Nicotiana noctiflora. The sequence goes on along the minus strand of JASVEL010006006.1, from coordinate 470,920 downwards.
CCTAGTATACCCTTATTATTCAAGTAATTTCAGAAAAACCAAGCACTAAAGTCATTTTTATCCCCACAAGCTCTATTTAATCTACATGAATACCATTTACCTTTCCCCTTTTTACCCCTTGCATTTTGTTATAATTACCCGACCTACATTAGGTCTGTCAAGACTAGGGTAAGTTGAATGTATTTAACAGATAGCCCCCCTAAGACATGTCTTAAAACTTAACCAATCCCAGACTATAGGCCTTTTTAATATTAGCCACTTTTACAAAGATAGCTACTATCAGAACTCATACTGTGTTTGTAATCATAGCCACAAAAGAATTTACACATATAACCAAAGTATACATAAGTACTCAGAAATTCATAAGAAACTAACATACAAATCAAATTGCAAAAATAGCCAGATTCATGTTGTTTTGCACAAGTATCCCTAATCACGACTTAACTTCAAATTAATCAGAACTCAGAGGGACAATTTGATAATGGTTGAATTCCAACTAATTAAAACCCTAATCGAGATAGGATATACTGAACAATCACATAAAAATGGCTAATAGCATATGATTTACAATAGCTAATATCAAAACCTAAGAACACTTAGATGATTTCAGGCATGTATGAAATGAGATTCAGGGCTCATATGAACAAGTACGAGCAAGATATAGAACAGAGATATAGACATGCATAGTAATTCTCTAAGTTCTAAACAGATAAGCACATAAAAGAATCAAGTTTCAGAACAAGTGAAAACATAAAAGCCACTGAACAAAAACATGGTAAGGTACTTAGCTTTTTAGGGCTTTTTCCTTTTCTTTCTTTCTTTCTTCTTTTTCTCTTAGTTCTTTTATTTTTTCTTGATTTGCAGAGCTTAAGACTGTTAGTCTTTTGAGTGCTAGATCCCTCAAATAGGCTTTGGGGTTTGATTTTAGTGTGTGAGAGGTAGTCTGGAGGCCTGGGGTAATGTTTTGGGAGTTGGTTTGTTTTTGGGTTCCCGTTGGAGTAGGGTTCCGGTGAAGCTTTTTCTAATATTCGAAGAGTTGGGGTAAGATTCGAGACAAATGGTTATGGTGGGGTTGTAGATCGTCTTCAAGACGGTCATATGATGTTAAGGTGGGGGTCTGGTTCATACTTTGGTGGTCGCCAGCTAGGGTTCCGGCGACCGGAATTTCAAGAATAGAGACTGGTGGGTTTGTGGACGGAGTTAATGGGGTTAAGGGTTGTTTAAAGGTGAGGAGGGGTGTTTGGAGGTTAGCCTAAGTCGGAGAAGAAGGCTGAGGAGTGACCATCGGTAGGGTTCCGGTGGTCTCCATGAGAGACGGGGGGAGGAGGAGGGAAACCTAGGGCGGCTAGGGTTTGTGAGATAGTGAGTGTGTGTATAATGAAGAGACTGATGGGGGGGATTGATATATATTAAAATGATATTATTGATCCACAGCCATTGGATTGATTGAGGTGAACGGCTAGGATCTTTTGGGCCTCAAAATGATGTCGTCTAGTTTAATGAGGGGTTTCCTTTGGTCCGTTAGATTAAGATGCTGAACGGTTAAGATTGATTGCTTAGCTACATCGTTTTATTTAAATGGCACTCTGGCCTCGTTCGTCTGATTAAGTATAATAGACGGCTATGATTGGTTCTAACGACGACGTCGTTTTATTAAGAAAGGCATCGCCTTCTTTGGTCCGTTGATCATTTGTATCAACGGCCCAGATTTGTTTATTTTAATGACGTCGTTTGGTTTAGCAACTGGGCAGACCGACTAAAAATGGCCTGGGCCTGGTCTGTATAATATATTTTGGGCTGAGTACATGTATGTATTTGGCCCAATTCAATATTCCTTATTGTATTTTTTGTATTTTGTTATTTTTGAATTGTATTTAATTTAATTTTCTTGTATTTTCTTTTTGTATTTTGTACTTTTTCCTTTGTACTTATTTTACACTGATGTATTTCCTTTATTTTCTCATTTTTTTGCATTTTTCCTTAATTTTCCGATATTTTTACTTAATTTTCCAATTTCCTAGTGTTTATTCTATAATTTTGTGACATTTTTCTAATTAATTCTTTTTTTTGTATTTTTATTTCAATTTTATTCTAATTAACAAACACTAGTATTTCACACACAAATCAAACAATTATAAACAAAAATCATTTTGTATATTTTATTTTATTTTAAAATTTCATTGCTTGGGATAATACACGAAGGGTCATTTCATGCCATTTTTTATTATATTTGCACGAAGGGTCATTCGGTGCCATTTTTGATTATATTTGCACGAAGGATCATTCTGTGCCATGTTTTGACTATTTATGCACGAAGGGACATTCTGTGCTCCGATTTGATTATAATTGCACGAAGGATCATTCCGCTCCATGAAATGAGAGTTATGTGAGGTAGGTAAAAACAATATATAGTTTATGGTAAGAGACTATATGTTTCGTATGTGATTTCTTTTTAGCGAAGGGTACAACTAGCAACAGAGATACTGGGGGAAGTGAGTTTAACTGTCCTAAGAAGGACATGTACCAAACGAATGTCTTGAGTTGTCTTATGATGATGACATACAAGCAATAAAGGTTAGTATTGTGGATTATCAGGATGTATCTTATGGCTTGCGCCAAGTGAAAGGAGTTCATTATCAATGATCAACTTGCGGGGTCATGTATTATGTCAATTTTGGCATGAGATGTATTTATGAGATATTGAAATGTTTTCCAAAACTTGTATATGATTAAGAGCTGAGATTTGAATGGGGTGATGATGGGACTTGAGATATTCACGCGTCCTTAATAATTATACATTTTAGTATTAGAGGGGTCATGGAAACAATTTCAACATACTCGTAGTGCTTACATTTATCACAACACTCGCGTGGGCGGTCATCTTTTAATTTGCAAGTGACATGGACTTTCTTGCAATGATTATTTAAGTTATTTGGTATGAACTCAGTATGAGTAGTCAAACAGCTAATTGGTTGTTATGAATATGGTGATACGAGGAACATCCTGAGAAATTGTCCTAGACTCGGGAGAAATCTGTTCCATCAGAGCACACATGCCACATAATTCATTATAGTTACCACTCTACCTACACTACCAAGTAAAGGTGGAGGAAAAGCGGGTAGATAGCGCCTAAGTGGTGGAGGTCCGACCCATTGATATATTTGCTATGGTATAGCTGAGGTCTCTATACTAGATGGTGTAGTTACAAGTATGATCTCGAGTTATCATAAAGGAACAATTTCCTTAACTTGATTCGGTTATGAGTATCGAGGCAAGTCCTCATAATATTCTCTACTCATGAGTGAGCTTCATAATCTTAAATTTACTTATGTGTATACTCCTGTTGGAAGATTATATAGAGATAGATGTGTCTATCATTATGTGTTAGTCACTAAAATAGTTGTGATGTGGGTTTTGATGTGATTTCAGGAAAATTGATTTAGATTGCGAATTTTATTCCCTATTGGTGTGGGGGTTCATTATATTTTGTGGTTTTATTTGACGGAATTTATTTAGAAGAAAAAAAAAGGAAATAAAAATTTTCAGTTGGCACGATGTGCATATTACTTTTGGTATGGAGTTGAGAACGAGATCCCCGTATTTATTTTTGGTGATGTGAGATATTTAAACCGAGCTACAAGCTGCGATGGATTTTATATAAGGACGAGGTCCTTGTGGTGAAAAGTTTATGCGTTTTTGTGAAATTAAACTTTTAGTTTATATAATATAGCACTTATAGGGAGAGATGACTATGAGACTTATTTGAAAATTTTTGTTTGAATATCTATGTGCATAATTTGCCAAAATTATATTGTAATTATTGAGTTTTAGCCTACAAGGTGAGTGCCCATGTGGTGTTAATTGTGAATCGTTAATTTGGCCAAGTAATTATGAGGTCTTCATGCTACATTGTTAGTAAAGTGAAAGCTTGAGACAAGAATTATTAACATGAAGTTAATAGGCAATTGTATAATCGATTACGTACCATTATTAATATCAGAGATGTGGTTAAGGTCATATATATGATGTGTTTCATGTCGAAATATCTTTATAATAGTGTCACGCTTGTGATATAGAGATTTGTGTTATTGATAAATACATTATGGTAATTTGTTGAGTTGTGGATGTGTTATTTTGAGTTGTTTTGGTGTTACTATGGCAGGTGGATAGGCCTAATTACGGGGGAGGCTCTGTCAAAATTTATGAAAATTTGGGAGTTAGAATAATTTAGGATATTGAGATGTGCAAAGAAATAGAAGTAACATTATGTGTTTGAGGACAGACTCTACTTCTCATTTGATGGGTGCATAGGGTCGAGACTAATATTGTGTGTTGACGTGAAAATTAGACCTTTCTAAAAATAACTGGAGTGTAAGAAATTTGGTCTTCAAGTTTACAAATATGGATAAAGGAAGTAATCTCAAATTTGAAATGGTGTTGTCAGACTTATTTATTGATGTAACGATCCGACCCGTCGTTACGGGAGTTACCGCCCCGTTTTCCCCGTTTTATACTTTCATATGGTTCATTATATGTGTTTGGAGAATTTGAAGTAAATCGGGTAGAATTCGGTTAGAAATGAGGCAATAAATCTCTTTATGAGAAGGTTAGTTTGAAAAAGTCAATCGAATGTTGACTTATGAGTTAGAAGGCTCGAAATGGATTTCTGATGATTCGACTAGTTTCGGGGGATGCTTCATGACTTAGCAGAATAATCGAAATCGAATTCGGAGGTCCGGTGTAGTTTTAGGCTTGAATTGGCTAAGGTTGAATCTTAGCGAAATCCGAACGGTATGCAAGATTTTGATCCGGGGGTCAGAATGGAATTCTGAGAGTTGCAGTAGCTCCGTTAGGTGATTTTGGGTATGCGTGCAAAATTTTAGGTCATTCGGAGGTGTTTAGGTCGGGTTTTGGATCGAATGTTAGTTTTGGAAGTTTTAAAGAAACTTAGGCTTGAATCCGTGATAATTTGATGATTTTGAATTTTATGATGGTGTTTTTATGTTACGAGCAAGTTTGAATGAAGTAATAGAACATATATGTGCATTTGGTTGAGGTCCCGAGGGTCTCGGGATGATTTCGGATGCTCAACGGGAGGTTTTTTAACTTAAAAGTTGCAGCGGAAATTGCAGAGCAGCAGTTTCCTCTTTGCGATCGCGTGGGCCTGCCTGCGATCGCGTAGGCCTGGCGGATCAATACAGTTCTATCGCGTGGACCAGCCTTGGATCGCGTAGTTCTGGGAAGTTTGGTCAATGCGCTCGCATGGCTAGGTTTGCGATCGCGTAGAAGAGGAAAAATGTTCACTGCGATCGCATAGAAGGAATTTTTGGAAGCTTGAGATTTGTACTATGCGATCGCATCAGTGTAATTGCAATCGCATAGAGGAATAGCTGGGCAGACATAATATAAGGGTTATTTGAGTCGCGAAACCCACTATATTTCCACCATTTTTACACCGCCTTGAGAGGTTTTTGATCGATTTTGACTTGGTTTTCGACGGAAAATGATTGGAGGTAAGTCTCATAGCTTAGAAACATTATTTAACTGAAGATTTATCCATTAATTCACTGAAATTAGGTAGAAATTGTGAAGAACTAGGGCTAATTTCTTGAAAACGAATTTTTGGAATTTGAAAGGCCATTTGAACTCCGTTTTCAAATAAATTTTATATGTACGGACTCGTGGCAAGACGAGGAATCCGTTGGTATGATTTTTGGATTTTTTCGAGAAGAGGGCCCAGGTCTCGGGATTTACCAACTTCGTAAATTATTATACTTTTCGAGTAAATTTGATTGGGTTATGTTTTTTTACCCATATTTATGTATTCGCTGTGGTTTTGACTAGATTCGACGCACGAGGAGGCAAATTCAAAAGGAAAAGGCATTGCGGATGAGTCCACGACCGGTTAGAGGTGAGTAGTTGGTATATATGATAGCCTGAGGGTTTGAAACCCCGACTTATCACATTGTGACGCTATTCCAAGGCAGGTGCAAGATTGGTTATGACTGGGGATTGTGACTTGGTCCATCCCGAACAAGAATAATACTATATTGGCGATTGAAACACACTCTGTGTTGAATATATATGGGCTTTATGCCATGTTTGGGGCCTTGTGCTGACCTGTAGTATTCTTAGGGGATAGATATCTATGTGATAGCATGCTTTGTAAAATCATTGATCTCAGTCCTGGGTTGAAATCACTATCATGAAATTCTAAGTCACCTGTTCTTGGAAAACTAAATAAACTAAAGTATTTTTCCTTGTTAATGAATCGGAAACTGGAAAATAAATAAATTGAACTGTTGTGTGACTCATATGCATGTTATGGACTGAGTATGGATCGGGCTGCACGCGGTAGCGGATGATATGAATATTGCGCTTAGGCTGAAGGATCCCCTCCAGAATCTGTACACACCCCTCAGTGAGCGTCGTCGACGTTAAATGGATCGGGCTACGCGCTGTAGTGGTCATGTGCATTGCATTGCATTCATGCATTGTAAATTATTTGTGCAATCTGTCGTTTGCTGTTATTGTTAGTTCATAGTAGGTAACAGACTGTTAGACGTAGCTTTACTTTGTGGCATTTCGTGGATTTCTTGCTTTCACCTATTTTATATGATTTTTACTCACGGAATACTTACTACTCACCCCTACTCCCTGCACCTTTGTGTGCAGATTCAGGTACACCAGAGGTTTAGCCGAGTAGTTTCATTTATTCAGAGTTATCCGAGTTGCTGAAGTATATGCTGGCATTCGCAGGACCTGGCTACTCTTCTTATTCTAGTTTTGTTTACACATATATTTTCAGACTTGATGATTTGGTTCAGATATTCTTATTATCCAGTTTTTGTTTTTGCTTAGAGGATCTAGACTCATGACCCCAGATCTTTTGGGAGTGTTATTTTCGGTGTTCGCACTGCTTAGTATTTTTATTCTACTATTATTATTGGAGTATTATTTTAAACTCTCTTATTCTTCTTGAATCTATCCTTTTGGGACTTGTTGTTAAATATGAAAACAGTTGTTGGTCTGGCTTGCCTAGCTTTAGGGTTAGGCGCCATCACGACCGGGTTTGGGTCGTGACAAGTTGGTATCAGAGCCTAGGTTACTAGGTCTCGCGAGTCATGAGCCGGTAAAGTAGGCTCTCGCAGATAGGTACGTAGACGTCCGTATCCATCCTCGGGAGGCTACAGAACTTTTAGGAAACACCTCACTTTCTTGGAATTCTTATCGTGCGTATTTGATTCAGCTTGAGAAATAACTCTTGAAATTCCTTCCACACATCTGTACGCGCACGCGAGCGTTCATAATATAATTGCCTTAATGGCTTGTGGTTCCCCGATCGAGGGACGAGATGTAATCTATGTGAGTTCATGCTGGGCTAGTCTGGAGGACTTAAGGACGAATCTTCGCCTATGGCATGAGCATCGAGGTGTCGATTATACGAGCTGGTATTATGAACTTATATGTTTAGTATTGTCCCTAACCGTGGGAATGTCGGCTAGATAGCTTCTTGATAAGTGTATTGGTGTTGTGTGGTGTGTCTATATGACTTGGAAGTGTCAAAGAAGGACTGCTAGATAATAGCTGGACCATTAAGCGTTTGATTTCCCTTGTGATTGGATGTGTTGCCCAGACTTGTGGGTGCATAGAGAATCTTTTCAGTTCCCCTAGTTGGGATCGAAGTACATATACGTGTAGTGGTATGAGTTCAGACTCATAAAAATAAATTGGAGGTATTTTATATATGTTATGAATCATATAAGTGCAACGCATGTCCCTGTATCAATTTTGATATTGTAAAACGGGTAGTATTGAGATTAATGTTGTTGATATACGTTGTGATGTTTTGTCGAGTTGTAGTTGTGTTGTTAGGATGTTTTGGTGATTCTCTGGCAGGTGGATAGGCCCAATTACAAAGGAAACTCTGCCAAAAGTTTTGAAAAATTTGGGACTTAGTAAAAATTTGGGCGCCTAGAGAGTAGGCTTAACTGTTATGTGAGTGAATGCAAGAAAATGCAGAAGAGCTAAAATTCCAGATGATTTGTGTTTCCACAAGCTTATGAAAGGGTGAGTTTAATCTCACCATGGTATTATGACAACAATGGAGCATATGCATTATGAATATAGTATGTTGTGATATATGGCTTCGAGCCAAGTTGGGGAGCTTGCTATTGTTTAGCGGATTGTGTGGCTTTGTACTATGTTAGTTCTGATTTGATGCAGGCTGGTGAATCAGTTCTGGTTGTGGAAATTGGGTCGTGAATGACACGAGTGAAGGAAATTTTAGACAAGACGTCATGAGATCGGATGATCAGGAAGGAAGTTTCGATGGTTAAGATAAATTAGTATTGTCCTCATCATCACCTGAGAGCGGTGTTGTGTCCGGGTTAATGATTCTTGATTGCTCTTCAGCGTTAGTGCGACCGGTGGTTTGGTAGTACGCCCCAAATATTGTTGCGTTTGGGTGTGGGAGTGTGTCCTACTATAAGATTATATAAGTGTGGCATGTATTCACTTGACTGATTAAAGATGTAAACCAAGTATGGAGGTTGTAATGGTGTTGTTAAATTGAGGAATTCATGCCTGGAGGGCACGTGGCATATTGGGTTGTGAACCGGGGAGGATTACTCCGATTATGATGGTTTTTCTTGTGTTCTATGAAGAAAATGGAAGTTATTATGGACCTTTGAAAGGTTATTAGGCTAGTTCAGTGTGATCAGAATCGGATTGAAGTCGATGGATAGATTTAATGTGAATAATAGCTCTATAACAGGCTAGATGTGTGCATTTTGTAACGTGATCCTCGTGGAGGAGTAGCTAGGTTGATGTTTCTTTGTCAGATATTTCGCGTAGTGATGCATTGTGCTGGATGAGTTGTAAGACGGCTTGAGAAATTGCTACATATTAAGAATCCACATAGAGTGACGTTATATGAGCAGCTTCGCTGTTGAAATTCCAATTGTACATTGCACCTCAGTTGTGCTTGAGTTTTGTAGTTTATAACGTTAAATATCCCTTAGGAATGATATCATGCACTTAGAATGCTTATGACCGATATTCAGTATTTGGTTATAATGAGCAGATTTGGCTCGATGTGCATCTCTTTATGTGAGATCTATGTGTAGATCGGGTGGCACGCCGCCACGGGTATGTTATCTGGAGCGGGTTGCATGCCGCAATAGTGTAATATCGAGCATAATTTTCTATATGCCATCTTTGTATGCCTTGCTTCCTGTTTTCCAAAGAAAGTCTGTGTTAGTGCGTAGGATTTGATAATTCCTTCCAGAGCTCATTTTCTTTAGTACCACATTCAAATTGGTAGCCTATTGGCAAATTTCGGGCATCATATATGACATTTAATTATGTCTGGAGTGGCTTATTGCCTGAGCAGTTCGTACTGAGTGAGATGAGATCACTTGAATTTGAGATCAGTGCAATCTGAGCAAACGAAGTAAAGTAAAGAGCTAAGACCATTGTTTGGTCTAGAATAAGGGGACAGTTCTCGCCAAGAGCATAAAACTAATGAATTGTTGTCTCGACGGTGGCTAAGAATGTATACAGATCTCATCCGTCGTGTTATTGTAAGAATTTGCACAAGGCATGTGTATGTCATATAGAGCATGGAATGTGTAATGATTCCTTCTAAGCGATTAGAAAAGAGAGCTTTCAGATAATTAGGGAAGATAGCATTGCTAAGTGGAAGCGATTTGACGAGAGTATGTGTTTCAAAAAAAGGTAATGTGATTAAACTGATTGTATTTCGGTAGTGTTGCGGCATGTTCTTGTTGGGTCCACTAGTGGATTCAGGTTTGCTTGGTAGCACAGGTAAATATTGATTATCTGTTATGGAATGATTATGTATCAAATGGGTACAGGTATTCGCACAGTGGAAACTGGTATCAAGTATGACATTCGTGTGTTATAGGGAGTTCTGATGCACAAGCTATGTTGTAGTGGTGGATCTTTATTCGCTGGTGTGTTATATTTTGGATGTGATGTTGGAATTCAGACTAGTTGTCTTAGTATTGGGGTGATTTTGAACTATTATATTAGGGCTACACCAGAAATGCCACGGGTTAAGTGGTGAAGTGCATTAGAATATATTTTAGCAGAGTGATTTATATTTCAAAGAACCATCGGATAGTTGGGAAGTAGTACTTTCTTAATTGGGCATTTGTAATAGATATTAGTGCGGAGGTTGCTATTATTGATTCCATTCCATTATTGAGGGATGTTTCGGATGCATTTCGTATGGCCGGGTATGTAACCAGGTGAGATTGTGGATTTCGGTATTTATTTGATGTCGGGCATCGTATAGTACAACCTCGGCATGAGTTATAAAAAGGGGAAGGAGAAACTTTGGGCTTCTTGGTATTGAGTTCGTTGGCAGGATGATATAGCTACGCATTGAGCTTGAGTTAGCTCGGTTGACCCTGAGTTGTACTGTTGAGGAATAGGTAGAGTCAATCGTTATTGAGCTAGTTAGCGATCTGAGGACAGCTATGAGTTAATTTTCAACATTGTGAGACATTGTCATTTGTTAGCTATGGGCACATGTGGTGCGGTTCCATTGAGACTTCATAGAGAAAGACGAACGGGAAAAGTAAATGAGTGTTGCTCGGTGTATGGAGCATTGGCTATGGTCTATCGGGTTGTGTGTTGTGTGTTCTCTGTTTCACCGTGGGTGTAATGAATTGCATTGGTTTCAGACATCCAATGTGCGTGGTTGTTGATTTGGAGCATAGCGGCTTGATGTGCTTCAGGTGTAACGGTGTTGGGATATGATCGCGCATTGTAGCAAGGTTATGGGAGTTATGACCCTTCGGGGTAAATTCAGGCATTCTATTTCTATGATGTAAGACGGGGTCTCGGCCTTGTATTATAATGGCATTGGTGAGCTTGAGGTACAACTCTTTCATTTGAGTCATTTGTTATTATTTGAGTGTGTTCAGATCGTTTCTTACTGGTGCGTGTATTATGCAAGATGTGATTTAGACTTGTATTGGGGTATCATATCATCAGAATGGTGTCAGATTCGAGGTGATCATTGGGTTCATTAATGAATACAGACAGATTTGATCTCAGCTTGTTAGGAAGATAATATCAAGGTTTGATCCAAAAATCTGTTGTGATATCAGTAAATGGAGGTGGTTTCGGGAATGGTTGATTTGCGATATGATTGTGATTTATAGCATGTTTTATTCATCGTTGGCAGTATATGAAAGTGTTGGAATAAGGCTTTAGCTAATAAGAGGTTCTCTGCCGGTAATTGGTTGCTGGGGACAACTGCTGTGAATAGATGTTATGATTCTAAGTGTTTGGTTTAGGCGGTATATCATATGTTTTCACCTGAGGGTGCAAGTATGGGTATTACAGCTGGTTCGGGCTTACTCTGAGTTCAGATGTGAATTTTTGATCTGGTGTATGATTTTCATAAAGTGCGACGTGGTTGTATGGTTTGGTTTATGGATTAAATGAACTATGAAAGTTCGGCTGTATTATGTTATAGGTGCTATGCGAGATAGGGTGACGAGGAATCACCCCGGGTATATGGTTTGTAAGATCATTCAGCTATTGGTTGTCTTCTAGAATGACTCTCGATACGCTCGAGGACAAGCGTTTGTTTAAATTGGGGAGGATATAACGACCCGACCCATCGTCACGGGTCCGTTTTCCCATTTTATGCTTTCATATGTTTCATTATATGTGTTTGGAGAATTTAAAGTAAATCGGGTAGAATTCGGTTAGAAATGAGGCAATAAACCTCTTATTGGGAAGGTTAGTTTGAAAAAGTCAACCTAATATTGACCGATGAGTTAGAAGGCTCGGAATGGATTTCTGATGATTCGACTAGCTTTGGGAGATGATTTATGACTTGGGAGAGCAATCACAATTAAATTCGGAGGTCCGGTGTAGATTTAGGCTTGAATTGGCTAAGGTTGAATTTTGGCAAATTTCGGATAATAGATGAGATTTTGATCCGGGGGTCGGATGGAATTCCTAGAGTTGCAGTAGATCTGTTAGATGATTTTAGATATGAGTGGTAAGTTTCAGATCATTCGGAGGTGTTTAGGTCGATTTTTAGATCAAATGAAAGTTTTGGAAGTTTTAGTTTAACTTAGGCTTGAATCCGTGATAATTCAATGATTTTGTTGTTTATGATGGTGTTTTTATGTTGTGAGCAAGTTTGAATGAAGTAATAGAACATATCTGTGCATTTGGTTGAGGTCCCGAGGGTCTCGGGGTGAATTCGGATGGCTAACGGGGATTTTGGTCTTGAAAAATGCAGCAGAAATTGCAGAGCAAATTAGCTCTTCGCGATCGCAAACATAAGGGTGCGATCACATAGAAGGAAATGAGGGAGGTCAAATTTTTGCACTATGCGATCGCGTAAAGGGAATTGCGATCGCATAGGTCTGGGAGTTTGGTTAGTGCGGTCGCGTGGCATGGTGTGCGATCGCATAGAAGAAGGGAAATGCTCTCTGCATTCGCATGGGTGTTTCTGCGATCGCGTAGAAGGAATTCTAGGGCTTGAGATTTTGTACTATGTGATCGCAGGAGAGGCATTGTGATCGCATAGAAGAAAACCTGGGCGGACAGAATGTTTTAAGAGGGTTATTTCAGTCGCGACCCTCATAATTTCCACCATATTTACTCCGCCAAGAGAGGTTTTTGAGCGATTTGAAGAGGGTTTTCAACGGTAAGTCTCGTGGCCTAGAAACATTATTTAACTGAAGATTTATCCGTTAATTCACTGAAATTGGGTAGAAATTATGAAGAACTAGGGCTTTGTTCTTGAAAATGAATTTTTGGAATTTGAAAGGCCATTTGAACTCCGTTTTCGATAAATTTTATATGCACAGATTCGTGGCGAGACGAGGAATACGTTGGTATTATTTTGGGAATTTTTCGAGAACTGGGCTCTAGGCTCGAGTTTTACCAACTTCGTGAATTATTGTACTTTTCGAGTATTTTTTATTGGGTTATATTTCTTTGACCATATTTATGTATTCACTGTGGTTTTGACTAGATTCGATGCGCGAGGAGGTCGATACAAAAGGAAAAGGCATTGCGGACGAGTCTACGGTCGGTTAGAGGTGAGTAGTTGATATATATGATAGCCCGAGGGTTTGAAACCCTGGCTTATCACATTGTGACGCTATTTAGGGCGTGACTCGCATCCCATGGCAGGTGCGGGATTGGTTATGACTGGGGATGTGACTTGGTCCATCCCGAAAAAGAATAATACTATATTGGCGATTAAAACACACTATGTGTTGAATATATATGGGCTTTATGCCATGTTTGGGGCCTTGTGCCGACCTGTAGTATCCTTGGGGAATAGATATCTTTGTGATAACATGATTTGTAAAATCATTGATCTCAGTCCTGGGTTGAAATCACTATTATGAAATGCTAAGTCACATGTTCTTGAAAAATTAAATAAACTAAAGTATTTTTCCTTGTTAATGAATTGAAAACTGAAAAATAAATAAATTGAACTGTTGTGTGACTCATATGCATGTTGTGAACTGAGTACGGATCGGGTTGCACGCCGCAACGGATGATATGAATATTGCACTTGGGCTGAAGGAGCCCCTCCAGATTCTGTACACACCCCGAGTGAGCACCGTCGACGTTAAACGGATCGGGCTATGCGCCGCAACGGTCATGTGCATTGCATTGCATTCATGTATTGTAAATTACTTGTGTTATCTGTGGTTTACTATTGTTAGTTCTTAGTAGGTAACAGACTGTTAGACGTAGCTTTACTTTGTGGCATTTCGTGGATTTCTTGCTTTCAGCTATTTTATATACTTTTTACTCACTGAGTACTTACTACTCACCCCTACTCCCTGCACCTTTGTGTGCAGATTCAGGTACGCAGGAGGGTTAGACGAGCATTCCAGCTTATTTCAGAGTACTCGAGTTGCTAAGGTAGCTGCTGGCGTTCGCAGGACCTAGCTTCTCTCCTTATTTTAGTTTATTATTTATATACTTCCACACTTGAGTATTTTGTTCAATATTCCTATTACTATTCAGTTTTGCTTAGACGCTCTAGACTCGTGACCCCAGATCTTTTGAGAGTGTTATTTTCGGTGTTCGCACTTCTCAGTATTTGATTCTACTATTATTATTGGAGTATTATTAATGACTCTTATATTCTTCTTAAAATTTGTCTTTTTGGAACTGGTCTTTAAATGTTGATTCATGCTTTTATATTGGTATTTGAGTTGATCGGGTGTAATTATATTGGTTTTGGTTAAAAATAAGGCACACAACCTCGTAGAAGGAAGCTTATTTTAGAAAAGTCAACTAGAAGTTGACTATGTGGTTAGAAGGCTCGGATGCGAATTCCGGTGATTCGGATAGCTTCAGGAGGTCATTTGTGGCTTAGGAGAGCAATCGGAATCGAATTTGGAGGTCCGTGTAGAAAAAGGCTTGAATTGGCTAAGGTTGAATTTTGACGAAATCCGAACGGTGTGTGAGATTTTGATCCGGGAGTCTGAATGGAATTCGGACAACTCATTAGCTTTATTAGGTGATTTTGGATATGTCTGCAAATTTTTAGGTCATTCGAACATCGTTTGGTCGGGTTTTCATCGAATGTTGGTTTCGAAAGTTATAGTTGAAACTTAGGCTTGAATCCGCCTTGATTTGATGATTTGTGTTTAAGGGCGTGATTTTATGATTGGAACAAGTTCGTATGATGATTTGAAGTATCTTTATGGTTTTGGTTGAGGTCCCGAGGGCCTCGAGGGTGATTCCGGGGATCAAACGGATCATTTTTGATGAAGCATAGGATCAGATTTTGTTGTCTTAAATTGCAGAGGAATAAGCCACCGCGATCGCATGGGTGATGTACGCAATCGTGTAGAAGAAGATTGAGGGTCTAAAAATTTAGCCTACACGATCGCGTGGGTGATGGACGCGATCGCGTAGAGGAAGAAGCAGAAGGTACGTGTTTGCAGGAATCTTCACGCGTTCGCGAAGAAGGATGTGGAGGCCAGAGATTTTTGTTATACGTGATTGCGTGAAGGAGGTCGCAATCGCGTGGGTCCAGATATTTGTGCATCACGATCGCGGATAGGAGGTCGTGATCGCGTAAGGGAAAAATTAGGTCGGGCAGAATCAGTTAAGTGTCATTTCAGTCGTGTGTTTATCATATTTTCTCCATTGTTGGGCATATTTTGAAGCTATTTGACGAGGGAGTAAGCGGTTTTCACCTAGATTTCGATTGAAGGTAAGTTTTATGAGTTAAATTCATGATTTTATCAAAGAATCTTCCATTAATTCTCTTAAATTGGGGTGTAAATAGAAGAAGTTAGGGCTTGGATATTTGCTATGTAAAATTGGATTTTTGCGGATCATTTGAACTCCGATTTTGATAAATTTTACATGTACGGACTCGTGGCGAGACGAGGAGTCTGAAAATGTGAGTTTCATAATTTTTCGAGAAGCGGACCCGGGGCTCAGGTTTTGCTAGTTTCGATATTTTAAATTTCGATTGTTTTTGATTGGGTGTTGTTCTATTAGCCTATTTTGATATATTTGTACAGATTTTTGCTAGTTTCAACGTGTGTGGAGGCTGCTTTAAGGATTAAAGGCATCATAGGCTGGAGTTTTCGCCGGATCGAGGTGGGTAATACTTGTAAATGATGTCCTAAGGGTTAGTAAACCCCGGACTTGCACATCTTAGTGTTGTATTGAGGTGACTTGCACGCCGGATAACAGGCGTGGGGTAGAGCACCATTGGAGATTGTGACTTGGTCCGTCCCGCGTAATAAATAATAACACCTAATTGTTTGAAATTGAATTGACACCCTAATAAAGATATTAATTATCATGAACTAACTGATTATCATGTTTTGGGCTTCGTGCCGAATATTTGAATCCTTCGGGGATTGGTATCACTGTCTTGGAATACTGTGCATATTTTCATCTCAGTCTAAGGTTTTAAAATGGTATCTTGCTACTCAGCATTTTTATAAGATTTGAAAAACTTGAACAAGGATTTGATGACATTTTAGCTGTGAGCTGATGTGATATTGTTGCCCAATGGGCTTATATGCATTCATGACTATGCATGGATCGGGTTGCACGCCGCAGCATGAGTGATATTGATATTGCGCTTGGGATGTAGGAGCCCCTCCGGAGTCCGAACCCCCATAGTGAGCGCGGGCGCCTTTGCATGGATCGGGCTGTACGCCACAACGTCATATGCATTGCATTGGCATACATACATTGATTTATTTGTACTACGTGGCGTAACATATAGCACTCGTACATTATTGGCACACACGCATTATTTGCCTTATTGACCAGATCTCACGGTGGAAATTGTTAAGGAGTGATGAGCCCAAGGGGGCTGATTTGAGTGCAGACTTGCACTGCTTGAGGTTGTACATCTGTCACGACCCTAGTCCACCAATTGTGAACATGTCGTGATGGCACCCAGTCCCCATGACTAGGTAAGCCTAACACGTTGCGGAATATACAAGTTATAAACACTTAAATAAGAAACAGCGGAAAAATAGCATAAGAGATATGTAATCCGTGCCGCTGGGCACATACATCCGTCACACAATGAATAAAAACACTACCAAGATCCGGAACCCCACGGTAACACAGACTAAAAGAGAAATACAACTGTGGCTCTATGTGTAAAGAGTATCTAACAACGACATGAAGAAAAATGTCAACTAGTACTACTAGAATAGAAGGGAAGCCTCCGGATCCGCGGACGTAGCGGATCATACCTCGAAGTCTCCCAGAAAGCTGCGGAATCACCTAGCACGAGCCTGCTCTGATGTACCCGGATCTGCACAACAAAAGTGTGCAGAAGAGTAGCATGAGTACACCACGGCGGTACTCAGTAAGTGCCAAGCCTAACCTCGATGGAGTAGTGACGAGGAAGGTCAGGGCCCTACTGAGAAACAATAATATAATGACGATAATAATAATAAGCAGTTTAAATGACATCAATTCCGAAATAACAACAATGTAATGATTACTGCAACCGTCTACAATTAAACTAACAACAAGTAACCAACTCAAATAAACAAGTCCAGGACCTGTGGGAATTGAACCCACGGTCCCATTGTCAGTACCTCTGGGTCTCCGGGAATCGAACCCGCAGCCCATGTCTCAATAAATAATCAATAACTCAGGATCTCCGGGAATCGAACCCGCAGTCCCTACCAATAACTCAGGATCTCGGGAATCGAACCCGTAGTCCCTACCAATAACTCAGGATCTCGGGAATCGAACCCGTAGTCCCTACCAATAACTCAGGATCTCGGGAATCGAACCCGTAGTCCACATTTCAATAATCTCAGGATCTCGGGAATCGAACCCGTAGTCCACATTTCAATAATCTCAGGATCTCGGGAATCGAACCCGTAGTCCACATTTCAATAATCTCAGGATCTCGGGAATCGAACCCGTAGTCCACATCATTATCACTCCGGGTCTTTGGGAATCGAACCCACAGCCCTGGGATCTCCGGGAATTGAACCCGCAGTCCACAAACACAGCAAGTAAAGGAATACACAGAGAGAAATATAATATGCTTAACTATAACTTTACCGATAAACAGCGCCAGCGATTACCAAGAAAACTCAAGTAAGACAATTAGGCAACTAGACAGTTGAATACTACCTAATCATGCTTTTCTAACTGCTACCGGGTAGGAATATCGAATTTAACAGCTAAAAACAGGACTATCACTCATCGAGCATTTTAAGTAAAGTATGTGTTCAACAACCAGCGCATGTACACGCCCGTCACCTCGCGTACAAGGCATTTAAAGTATCACATAATATCCTAGGGGTGAAAGTCCCCCACACGAGGTTAGACAAGCCACTTACCTCAATTCCGATACAAAACCGCTAAGAAATAACCCTCTTGCCGCGAATGTCGGCCTCCACAAGTGTAGTATCTGATGAAAATCAATAGAATCACATCAAAATAGGCCAATTGGGCATTACCCAATCAAAATAACTCAAAACACACCAAAACCCACAAGTTGCCAAAACCCGACTTTCGATACGCTTATCGAAAAATCACGAAAATTATATATTCGGGTTCCTTATCTCAATACGAGTCCGTGCATATAAAATTTATCGAAATCGGACTCCATTTGCCCATTAAAATCAAAGATTTCCTAAATTTTAGGCCTAGGGCTAAATCCTCCATAAATTACCCCAAATTCCTCCATTTTCATGATATAATTGCATAATATTATCAATACTAATCATAAGATGAGTCCATAGATGATTACCCGATGATTTCCATTGAATCTCCCTCAAAAATTGCCCAAATAGCCTCTTAAGCCGAGACCCCAAATGTGTGAAATATTTCTGAAATTTTCTAACTTCCGATACAATTAAATCATCTGCGATTTTCGCTTCTGCGGACCATTTCCGCCTCTGCGGAACCGCTTCTGCGACCACGTGGTCGCTTCTGCGAACTCCAGGCCCGGCTGGCCCATTTCGCTTCTGCGAGCCTAGGGTCGCTTCCGCGAGGCCGCTTCTGCGAAATCTCTTCCGCTCCTGCGGAACATTCCGCTTCCGCGCCTTGGAGTCCGCTCCTGCGGACTCGCTTAAGCGGTCAATATTCCGCTTCTGCGGAACTCCCCTTCGCAACCCCGGATCGCTTCTGCGATCCTCTTTCCGCATCAGCGATGCCGCCTCTGCGGACCAGGATCCGCTTCAGCGATTAGTTCCACTCCTGCGTTCACTTGTCCGCTCCTGCGGACTCGCTCTTGCGCTCCCTTTTCCGCAGGAGCGAAAACAACAGAACAGAACCCAAACCTGCAATTTTTCATGTTTTCTCCCGTTTAACCATCCGAAAACACCCCGAGGCCCCCGGGACCCCAACGAAAACCACCAACATATTCCAAAACACGATACGGACTTGTTCCAATCATAAAAACACGTCTAACAACATCAAAACCCATAATTCACATCGAATTCAAGCCTAAATTTCTTAAAACTTTCCGAATTGCACATTCGATCAAAAACCCGACCAAACGACGTCCGAATGACTTGAAAATTTGCGGACATATCCAAAATCACATAACGAAGCTACAGAAATTGTCGGAATTCCATTCCGATCCCCGGATCAAAATCTCACCTATCGTTCGGATTCGCCAAAATTTCAAACTTCGGCATTTCAAGCCTAATTGAGCTAAGGACCTCCAAAATACATTCCGAACGCGCTCCCAACCCCGAAATCACCCAACGGAGCTAATGGAACCATCGGATTTCCGTTCCGAGATCGTCTTAACACCGTTCCGGTTACGGACCATTTTTTATCTTTAAAGCTCTCATTTAGGGACTAAGTGTCCCAAAATACTTCAAATTTCAGGGCCGACTCTCCCGGCAAACCATAATAGCAGAAATGTACTTAGGGAAACAGTTAAATTGGGGATTGGGGCGTAATTTTCTAAAACGACCGGCCGGGTCGTTACATCTTCCCACCCTTAAAAGATTCGTTCGTCCTCGAACGAGCATAGAAAACATACCCGGAGTAGTGAAAAGATGAGGGTACTGGCTGCGCATATCCTGCTCGGTCTCCCAAGTCGCCTCCTCGACCGGCTGGCCCCGCCACTGAACCTTTACCGAAGCGATGTTCTTTGACCTTAGCTTTCTGACTTGCCTGTCTAGAATGGCTACTGGCTCCTCAACATAAGACAGATCCTTGTCTAGCTGAACAGAAGTGAAATCCAACGCATGCGACGGGTCACCATGGTACCTCCGGAGCATGGAGACATGAAATACGGGGTGAACTCCAGCTAGACTAGGAGGTAAGGCTAACTCATAGGCAAACTCCCCAATACGCCTCAAAATCTCAAAAGGGCCAATAAATCTGGGACTCAGCTGGGCACATTAGCCTGATATAATCTGAAGATATTCCCTCTTGTTCAAACAATTAAGTCTTAGAGCTTAATTCCAACATCCAAAATTCTGTGTCAGGCTTGTTTTCATCAAGAGATCACTCAATATTCCTCAAACGCCATCCTCAAACATGATTGCATAACCTTGCTGGATTCTTACCTTACAACAAAAAATCCACAGGACCACGATAATATTTTATGATCAAATTAGCCAAAAATTCAACGAATCAGATGCTCCCATTGCACCTCACGATCTACATAGGTCTCGTTCCAACTTTTACAATACTGACATGACAGAAGAGATGTGCCGATATCCATAACCAACTACTGAATCAACAATTCATTGGGTCTATACTCCTGACAGGATCCATTACCTTGTCCTAAACTAGAGGATGATCCTTTCCTCTATAATATATTTCATATAATCAGTTTGCACTGACCCCAAATCACATAATCTCATCTCACCCAGTACGAACTGCTCAGGCGATAAGCCACATCGGACATAATCAAAAGTCCCACAAGATGATACAATGTGCTAGTAGGCTATTAATTCGTACGTGGTACAAAAGGAAGGCGAACACTAGAGAGAACTATTCAACTCTCACACTATCATGGACCTCCTCGGAAAAATAGGAAACAGAACACATACAAGCAATTATAGATACTGAAATAAACATCACACTGTTACGGCGTGCAACCCGATCCCAAGAGTATACCCATGGCGGCGTGCCACCCGATCCCAAAAATATAACCATGGCGGCGTGCCACCCGATCCCAACAATATAACCATGGCGGCGTGCCATCCGATCCCAACAATATAGACTCACACAAGGAGTCATATGTCGAGCTGAATAGCTCATCACATCAAAATACTGAATATCGATCATAAGCACACTAAGGTGCATGATATCAGACTCAATGAAAACATATAGCGCTATAGGCTATGAACTCAAGCACAACTGAGGTGCGATATAAGATATGAGTCTCAAGAGCCATCATGCTCATATAACATCACCGCTGAGCGGAACCTCAACACATAAGGAACTTACCAAGCCGTCGCACACTCATACGACGCAATATATCTTTACTTGAATTAACTAACCGCGAAATAAGACCGCGACTATCCCTCCATAAAGGGCGCATTGTTGGAAGAAGCACAAATGGCCTGATGCAAGGCTCACTTTCACATCTAAATCTACCCACCGACCTTAAGTCTATCCTGGTCGTGCCAAGCTAAGTCAATAATATTTCACAGGTCTATAACCCAATAAGTAGAGTGCCCTCCAGACATAAGTTCTCAAATGGATGATATCACAAAAATCCTCATTCTTGGTTTAAATTTCTAACCAATCAAGTGACTACAAGTCACACCTATACAATCTTCTTGTGGGTCAAGCTCCCACCATCTTCCGAATAATTAAACGGGCCTGCACATTCAACCCACCGGCTGCACTAACACTGAAAAGCGATCAGGAGTCCCTAACCGGGATGCAAAGCCTTTCTCATAGAACACCGACCTCAAATGATACCGATGCTAATACCCATCTTACTCAAAACACCGACACTCTTTCCCTGCTCATCCGAGCTCTTTATATCACATTCATTGACCAAACTGTGACCTTGGTCCTTACTTCAAATTTCATACTACTCGCTGCACCCCACGTGCCGATATACGATAGACACAATTTCCATCATAGCTCTAGAACTGACGATAGGCTAATACTTCATCACATAAGACCTTCCATTTAACTCATTTTAGGAGAACTATAGCAACACAAAGTGAGTTCTCATAACCGTTGAATATGCCAATCTCTAAGTAGTGGTCCAAGCCACCATAACCCTTTCCGAGATCTGCCTACTCATAACAGGCCCCTAACAGAAGAATACTTCAGAATTACATCAATCACTGCGGCCGACAAGTCTCAAATGCACCGCCACAAATCACATGCATAATTCGATCACGTTGCATGAATCGATCATTGACACCAATACGCCAACTCAACTATGGCCGATCAATCTACTTCCTTCCAGGTTATCCTTGATTGCCTTAGAAATGTTAATATCTTCCTTCAATACCTAACTTATTCCAACCGCACTTACCCCGAGTGACCTTAAATCACGAGGCCATGCTATCTCAAGAACGACGACCATTTCATGTCTCTCAAATACTACACCACAAGTCAAAACATCATAGATCGTTTTGTGCCTTTCTTCATAAGTTGCTTCAAAAGCTTGAGCCTCAACTGTACTTATAGACTCAGAATTATCAGGCACCACACTTTACCTCTTGAATTCACTAGGACCGCTATTGAGAATCATCCGGTTCTAACTTGCCCCAGTACGCAACCAACTCTACTGAATTTCTTTATAACATATGAATACCCTCTCGATAAAGCACCCAGCGGAATCACTTCCCGCGAAGCCTGCACCTATACGAGGCATAAATCATAAATTTTTCCCTCAAGTTTGAACATGAGCCAGTAAGGCTAACCATAACATGCATTCAACAATTCATATACTTAAATTACCACTCATGGTCTTTTTCCGTAGCTGCAATACTCCATTAATACGCTAATATCCAGAATTCACACAGGTAATTAACCATGCAACCCAATCTTAAGTGGTGGGACTCTCCCACTTAGCCCAAAGCCACTATTACACGACTCTCGAACACATTAGAACCATTCTCTCGAGTCATTTACTATTATTCAGCTGCAACTGACTTGATCCAACGAAAATAACCACATGTGCTCTATTAGCACCCTAACATCATAGGGTATGACCTCATCCCAATACAACCAAACATCTTCTCGCTCCATGCACCGAGCATTCTCTACCAACAACATCTTAAAACATACTATGATTCTCACACGCCCACGAAGCACCATGTAGCCTTTGTCAAATATTTCCCTGCTGATAATAAAATGCAGAGTTTATTAGGGACACATGAACATATAAAGTCCCAACATTATACCATACGAGCCTCAACTCTTGCCCATCCGCAAGTTTTCAAGAACTTTTGAATAACACCTAAATACATCGCAGGTCAAATCCGATATGACACATGACCTATAATTAGATCGTTGATAGTGAAATCCTTTCACTTGACACGAAGCCTTAAGATACATCTTGCTAATCCATGATACTAGCCTTTAACATTCGTACGTTTTCATCATAAGACAAGCCAAAGACATTCGTTTGGTACATGTCCTTCTTAAGACAGTTAAACTCATTTCCCCTCAGTATCTCTGCTGTCTGAATCCTTCGCTAAATAGATATCTCATGTGAACCATATAGTCTTTATTACCACCAACTATCTTTAGATCTACGTCCACTTTGTGATTTTTACCATTGTTGTGACGATTTGGTAGTTAAGTAAGTCTTCTCAAGACCGTACTTATCAATCGAATGTCGGAATCTAGTGCACCCCCATGTGCACAATTGAAGATCTCTCAATTCTCTTGCATTATCGATATGGATGACACGTGGTAACAATGGTTGAGTAAATTCTTGACTCCCTTGAAATCCCTCTGCAGCATCACGAACCGTCGGCGCATACTTGATACCGAGTGCGCAATTTCAATACACGAGTGGATGCAAAAGAACATATGACATAGGCTCTAACCGAATAAATGGCGCACGATAAGGAATTCAAAGAATTGAAGAGTTTCCTAAACAGTTACATCGCCCCCCGTAGATAATTACAGACGTCTCTGTATCAATCAGCGAGAATGTAAGTAACCGGTCTGTGTCCCGTGACTCCTATGAACCTAGAGCTCTGATACCAACTTGTCACGACCCTAGTTCACCAATTGTGAACATGTCATGATGGCACCCAGTCCCCACGACTAGGTAAGCCTAACACGTTGCGGAATATACAAGTTATAAACACTTAAATAAGAAACAGCGGAAAAATAGCATAAGAGATATGTAATTCGTGCCGCTGGGCACATACATCCGTCACACAATGAATAAAAACACTACCAAGATCCGGAACCCCACGGTAACACAGACTAAAAGAGAAATACAACTGTGGCTCTATATGTAAAGAGTATCTAACAACGAAATGAAGAAAAATGTCAACTAGTACTACTAGAATAGAAGGGAAGCCTCCGGATCCGCGGACGTAGCAGATCATACCTCGAAGTCTCCCGGAAAGCTGCGGAATCACCTAGCACGAGCCTGCTCTGATGTACCTGGATCTGCACAACAAAAGTGTGCAGAAGAGTAGCATGAGTACACCACAGCGGTACTCAGTAAGTGCCAAGCCTAACCTCGATGGAGTAGTGACGAGGAAGGTCAGGGCCCTACTGAGAAATAATAATATAATGACGATAATAATAATAAGCAGTTTAAATGACATCAATTCCGAAATAACAACAATGTAATGATTACTGCAACCGTCTACAATTAAACTAACAACAAGTAACCAACTCAAATAAACAAGTCCAGGGACCTGTGGGAATTGAACCCACAGTCCCATTCTCAGTACCTCTGGGTCTCAGGGAATCGAACCCGCAGCCCATGTCTCAATAATATCTCAATAACTCAGGATCTCCGGGAATCGAACCCGCAGTCCCTACCAATAAGTCAGGATCTCGGGAATCGAACCCGTAGTCCCTACCAATAACTCAGGATCTCGGGAATCGAACCCGTAGTCCCTACCAATAACTCAGGATCTCGGGAATCGAACCCATAGTCCCTACCAATAACTCGGGATCTCGGGAATCGAACCCGTAGTCCCTACCAATAACTCAGGATCTCAGGAATCGAACCCGTAGTCCCCCAATAACTCAGGATCACAGGAATCGAACCCGTAGTCCCTAAAAATAACTCAATAAATCTCAGGATCTCCGGGAATCGAACCCGCAGTCCACATCATTATCACTCCGGGTCTCTGGGAATCGAACCCACGGCCTTGGGATCTCCGGGAATTGAACCCGCAGTCCACAAACACAGCAAGTAAAGGAATACACAGAGAGAAATATAATATGCTTAACTATAACTTCATCGATAAACAGCGCCAGCGATTACCAAGAAAACTCAAGTAAGACAATTAGGCAACTAGACAGTTGAATACTACCTAATCATGCTTTTCTAACTGCTACCGGGTAGGAATATCGAATTTAACAGCTAAAAACAAGAATATCACTCATCGAGCATTTTAAGTAAAGTATGTGTTCAACAACCAGCGCATGTACACGCCCGTCACCTCGCGTACAAGGCATTTAAAGTATCACGTAATATCCTAGGGGTGAAAGTCCCCCACACGAGGTTAGACAAGCCACTTACCTCAATTCCGGTACAAAACCGCTAAGAAATAACCCTCTTGCCGCGAATGTCGGCCTCCACAAGTGTAGTATCTGATAAAAATTAATAGAATCACATCAAAATAGGCCAATTGGGCATTACCCAATCAAAATAACTCAAAACACACCAAAACCCACAAGTTGCCAAAACCCGACTTTCAGTACGCTTATCGAAAAATCACAAAAATTATATATTCGGGTTCCTTATCTCAATACGAGTCCGTGCATATAAAATTTATCGAAATCGGACTCCGTTTGCCCATTCAAATCAAAGATTTCCTAAATTTTAGGCCTAGGGCTAAATCCTCCATAAATTACCCCAAATTCCTCCATTTTCATGATATAATTGCATAATATTATCAATACTAATCATAAGATGAGTCCATAGATGATTACCCGATGATTTCCATTGAATCTCCCTCAAAAATTGCCCAAATAGCCTCTTAAGCCGAGACCCCAAATGTGAAATGTTTCTGAAATTTTCTAACTTCTGATACAATTAATCATCTGCGATTTTCGCTTCTGCGGACCATTTCCGCCTCTGCGGAACCGCTTCTGCGACCACGTGGTCGCTTCTGCGAACTCCAGGCCTGGCTGGCCCATTTCGCTTCTGCGAGCCTAGGGTCGCTTCCGCGAGGCCGCTTCTGCGAAATCTCTTCCGCTCCTACGGAACATTCCGCTTCCGCGCCTCGGAGTCCGCTCCTACGAACTCGCTTAAAGCGGTCAATATTCTGCTTCTGCGGAACTCCCCTTCGTGACCCCGGACCGCTTCTGCGATCCTCATTCCGCATCAGCGATGCCGCCTCTGCGGACCAGGGTCCGCTTCAGCGATCACTTCCACTCCTGCGTTCACTCCTGCGTTCACTTGTCCGCTCCTGTGCTCCCATTTCCGCGGGAGCGAAAACAACAGAACAGAACCCAAACCTACAATTTTTCATGTTTTCTCCCGTTTAACCATCTGAAAACACCCCGAGGCCCCCGGGACCCCAACGAAAACCACCAACATATTCCAAAACACGATACGGACTTGTTCCAATCATAAAAACACGTCTAACAACATCAAAACCCATAATTCACATCGATTCAAGCCTAAGTTTCTTCAAAACTTTCAAAACTAACATTCAATCCAAAACCCGGCCAAACGACGTCCAAATGACCTGAAAATTTGTGGACATATCCAAAATCACATAACGAAGCTACGAAATTGTCGGAATTCCATTCCGACCCCCGGATCAAAATCTCACCTATTCGTTCGGATTCGCCAAAATTTCAAACTTCGGCATTTCAAGCCTAATTGAGCTAAGGACCTCCAAAATACATTCCGAACGCGCTCCCAACCCCGAAATCACCCAACGGAGCTAATGGAACCATCGGATTTCTGTTCCGAGATTGTCTTAACACTGTTCCGGTTGCGGATCATTTTCTATCTTTAAAGCTCTCATTTAGGGACTAAGTGTCCCAAAATACTCCAAATTTCAGGACCAACTCTCCCGGCAAACCACAATAGCAGAAATGTACTTAGGGAAACAGTTAAATTGGGGATTGGGGCGTAATTTTCTAAAACGACCGGCCGGGTCGTTACAAATATAGGAAGAAAATATAAGAAAATAGGAGACAACTTATATCTAATGTTAGAAAAAGATTAACTAAAACTAGAAGAGAGATTTCTAACTAATTTACTCACATATGTTAAAACGGAATACCATGAAAGAGTACTTCAATTAAAAAGATGATTCTGTATGTTATAGCATGAGATAGTGCTTTGTGTGGTTTTATTTTCTTCAGCATTATTTACTTTTATTACCGCTGGTCTAGAGCTGCATTTGGGATCATCGAGGTAGCTGCCTGGCATCCGCAGGAGCCGACACTCTCCTTATTACTCTGATATTTGTTTATTCCACATACTATCGGACTTGTAGAGTTACTACAATATTGTATTGAAATTTCGATAGAGGCTCTTGGCTCGTTTCCCCAAATCTTTGGGAAGTTAAGTGGTTTTCGTGGATATGCTTATAACTATCAGTTTATTTTGTTTTCCTTCACTATTAATGACCTAAATAAATGATTTTGAGCTCTAAGCTAGGGTTGAGAGTGTATTTGATCGGGCTTGTCTAGCCGTTGGGTTGGGCGCCATCACGACCAGGGTTTTGTGGTAGTGACAAGTTGGTATCAGAGCGAAGGTTACTAGGCCTCATGAGTCTTGAGCCAGTTAGTAGTGTCTCGCGGATTGATGCAGAGACGTTCGTATTTATCCTCGGGAGGCTGCAGACCTTTTAGGAAACACTTCATATTTTTGAACTCCAGTCGTGCAATTTTGTTGATCTGAGAACTTAATATATGTATTCTATTCTCTCAAAGATGGCAAGTACTCATGCTACCGGACGAGGTGGACGATGGCTTGTGATTCCCCGATCGAGGGGTGAGATATAACCTCCGTGAGTTCATGCTGGGCCTGTCAGAACGACTTAAGGTCGGATCTTTGCCTATGGCTTGAGCACCGATGTGCTGATTTTGCGAGCTAGTATTATGAAATTTATATGATCGATATTGTCCCTAATTGTGGAAATGGCGGCTTAATAATGGGTGAGCTGTCAAATGTTCGATCCTTATTGTGATATGTTGTGTAGCCCCGAGTTATGGGCGTGAAGAATATTTTCATGTCTCTTAGTGGAAAGGTAAAGTGTATTACGTATGGTAGTATGAGTTCAGACGCAGGAAGACCGAATAGGCTGTGCTATGTGTATCATGGTGAAAGGTATTTGATATGTGTTATAATTCGAGCAGGTGCAGCGCATGTTCATGTATCAATTTTGATAATATAATTCCTGTAGTATTGACATTAATGTTGTTGATATATATTGTGAGGTCTTGTTGAGTTGTGGACGTGTTGTTAGGATGGTTTTGGTGGTTCTCTGGCAGGTGGATAAGCTCAAATGACAAAGGAAAATCTGTTAAAATTTTTGGACAATTTGGGAATTAGAAAAGATTTTGTCACCTAAAGAGTGGGCTTAATTGTTGTGTGTGAATGAATGCAAGAATTGCAGAAGAGTTTAGATTTCTGATGATTCGAGTCTCCGCCAAAGCTTGTATATGACTTGAGTTTAATCTCACTATAACATTGTGGCATCATTTGAGTAAGAATGCTAAGAGTTGTTAAGAGTTCCTTGTATATGGCTTCGAGCCAAGTTAGGGAAGTTGCTACTGACTAGCTGATTGCACTATTGTGTGCTATGTTGGTTCTGTCTCAAGATAGGTTGGCAAATCAGTTTGGTTGTGAAAATTGAGCCGGGAATGGCGAGTGTGAAGTAAAATTTTGATAAAGGTTATATGGTGCATTGTAGATGTGAAGAAATATTAGGATGTTTTAAGTTTCTGTTGATAAAGAATGCTCAGTGCATAGAGCAGAAAGATGGTTGTTTGTATTTGTATGAAATCATGTTCTGCGGTGTCAGAGTACTAACAAGGCATGATTGCTTCTGCTCAATAAGACAGGTGAATTACAGCTGAATAAGGGTGAATGACTCCCGAGAATGGTTTTGCGGTGTTCAAGATTTTGCATGTAACAGTCGGGTGTCTTAAGATTGTGTATGTGGCTAGAGACTATGGTTTCGTTAGAAGAGATCAAGACTGGTATGTTATGTTAATTATGGGATTCTATGTATCCGTATTGGAAGGTAATGATAACGAATTCAAAATCGCAGGAAGTTCTTCGAATAAAGTATTATAGAATGTGGTACTTCGGGGAAACACCTGAGAGAGTATTCAGTGGCATATGGGTCTTAGACCATGTGGTCTTATGTATGAGTCTCGTGTGGTAACCTGAGTTGAGGTATTGTGGTGCTACAGTAAATGAGGATATTAAATTAAAGATGAATCAGAAAGGAAATTGGAATAAATGGAATAGCTTGATAATAAACCGGTGACATAGAGGAGGTGAATCTTCTTGGGAAGCTGTCAACTGAAGTTGAAGATATTGAAACGGATAGTGGTCATGGCAACATTAATGAAGAACTCAGTGGCTAAGACGCCATTCTTGGTAATTGAGAAGGCACTCCATTTCTTGGAGTTTTTGGTGGTTTATTTTGGTGCCATCTCTGTTGCCCAGGTTATTTCAGGGTTGTAATCCGGACATTGTCTTGGGAGTCGAAAACCTTCTATCTTTCCACTTTGCTTTGTTTAGTAATAAAATTGTTTAGTGCCGTCTAGGTTTGTAATTCTAGTCTAGTCTGTTCATTTTGTTGTTCATCTTGTTGTTTCAACCCATCGGTTTAATACAACTCTCTATTTCCCGTCATTTCTAGTCATCCCATTTCTAATCACTTTACAATTCTTCTCATACTGATTTTAGCAACATGACTTGCACACAATTCTCGGCCTGTTTTTAAAAGACAATTTAGCAACGAAACAATGTTGAAGATGTAATGATACTCAGAAGAAATGATACATATTGGAATACTTTGAACTTTGAACCAAGTGAAACTGGAAAATAGAACGAAAAGAAATGCCTTGGAGATGCATCATGCTTCATCAGTTTAAAGCCAATGGCAAGAGTACCCCAAGGCTAAAGGAACCATTTGTGGTATCGAGATTGTTGCCCAATGGCATTGAGAATCGTCAAATACAAAAAGGCAAATATATGAATCAATCGAAAGATGTTTAACTGTGTAGTTTGTACTTGGTAGGTTTTGAAGATTGGAATGACGAGGGCATTTTATTCGGCTATCCAAACACTTTATCCATCATTATCCCTTTGAGCTTTATTGTATTTTCTTTCATATCCCTCTTTAGGAATCAACAACAAAAATCGAGGATTGAGCGGAGAAATCAAATGGAAGAAAGGAGAAAAGAAAAGAACAAAAGGGGAGAAAAGAAGAGAAAAGAATAAAAAAGAAAAGAAAAAAAAGAAGAAGAAAAGAAAAAAAGAGAAAAAAAAGGAAAAGAGAAAAGAAAAAGAAAAGAAAAGAAAAGAAAAGAAAGAAAAGAATGCAAAGAAAAGAAGAAATCGGGAGAAGTCAAATCGCAACAATGAAGCGATCATATGATTCGAACTACGTTTGACTTGATCCCGAAAGGGTACGTAGCCTCACTGAGGTTCAGTCACAATAAAAGAAAAAAGAAAAAAAATCCCCCAAGAAGGAAACTGGGGCATGAATTATGGTTGCTGAAGAAATAAGATTCCGAAAGTTGTAAAATTTAACCCACGTTGAAATATTTTGAGCCTTTATATCTTTTTTTCTAAATCCCATCCAAAAGCCTGCATTACGGTCCAAAGGAAGACCTTCCGATCAATCTTTAAGAAATGCTGAGTCAAACGAGCAAAGGTGAATCACATCAAGGGAAACACTCCAGTCCAAATAAAGGAGAATGAAGAATTCAAGAAATAATGAGAACCATCACGGGACTCCAAGATGATAGAAATTAAAATGAGAGAGTCTTATCGGTGAAAACCCTCACGGGCATCGTTAGGCGACAATGAGTTGAGAGAAAAATCAAATGAGAGAGACTTGATGGTGAAAACCCTATGGGCACTACAAGTCGACTAAGGAGTTGAATCAGATCAAAGAAATGAAATGTTGAAGACCAGTTTCACAGAAGAACTTGCAATAAGAGTTGAACATCAGATTTGCCATACAGAGAAGGCTAAAGTGCATGTTAAGGTCGCTAGAGTCGGTATTCACATCCGATAGGTCATTCTTCTATAGGTTTCTTGTTAGGAATTGTGTTTTCCTTTCTTTCTATTCTTCACACCATGTTTTACCCTCCCTCTTATTGAGTCTGTCGGGTCATAACAAATAAAGAAATGATTTCAAAATTTGCCACCAAGCTTTCCAATTGCACGAGATGGGATTTGGCCAACATCAGATTGTCGTAAGTCAGGAAAAGACAAGGCCGGTGCTTTAAGCCAAAAGAGCAACATGTGCAATTAAGCGGGTAACAATTAAAAATGTTTGGGGTTCATGCGAGACGCAAAGGTCGGCAAAGTGCCAGTTTGGGAAAATATAACAAATGAAAATATGGGAGTATATTTTGACAAAGGAAGGAGTTAGTCAAGAAACACCCAAGGTTGTCAAATGAAGTCATTGAAGGAATCATAGACTTCAAGATCGATTTGTGGGATCTATCAAGAAAGGAACAACATATATGCCGTAAGGAAGGCAGATTTGAACAAAGAAGGAGTAAAAATGGATAGTCGGTGAACAGGCCAAGCATTCACCATGGAAAGTAGTCGCCATCAAAGTTCAAGGCCACAACCAACCACCGCATTTAAAACTGACAGATTTTTCTTTGCTTTGAAACAGGGACAAAAGAAATTATCAAACTTGGGCTGAATAAAATTTTCTGTCATTGCTTGAAATCGGATAGTCATCCGAAGAGCATGAAGGTGAATACAATTGATTTTGAAGATGGAAAATTCAAGTTGAAAGGTAAAGGAAACATGTTTCGGAGAATGATAAAATCTTAGTCTGTTGAAACTTTCTCCTAAGACAAAAGTCTTAGTCCGATGAATTTTTCACCTAAGATAAATGGATAAAATCTTAGTCCGTTGAATCTTTCTCCCAAGATAAAAGTCTTGGTCTGATGAATTTTTCACCAAAGATGAAAGGAAAGAATCTTAGTCCGTTGAAACTTTCTCCTAAGATGAAATCTTAGTCTGATGAATTTTTCACCTAAGATAAAGGGATAATATAAATTGAAAACAAAGGAAAGAAAGAAGTCAATTTGAAATGAAAGTAAAAGTTTGGAAAAAGAAACAAAGGCTTAATTTGAAAAGAAAATAAAAGGCATAATTTGAAAAGAAAAGGGAAAATCGGAAGTTGGAAAAGAAAGAAAGGTAAAAGTCGAAAAAGAAAGAAAAGATTGTTGAATTTGAAAGTTTAATCTCAATCTGATGGAAATTCCTCCTGAGATAACACAGAAAATAGACCCAGTCTGAAGAATTATCTCCCGGAGTCATAAACTTAGTCCGATTGATAATCCTCCTGAGATTACATTGAAATGGACATAGTCCAATGAGAATCAAAATCTTAGTCTGTTGAAACTTTCTTCTAAGATTAAATGTCTTAGTCTGATGAATTTTTCACCTAAGATAAACTTTAGTCACAAGGTAACACAAAAGTTTTTAATTTCTATTCAGGCGCCCACCTGGAAAATAAGGGAATACATTTATGCAATTTTTAATTTCTGTTCAGGAGCCCACCTGTAAAACAAGGGAATACTTTTCTGCATTCGCATTTCATCATCAGACGCCCACCTGGATAACAAGGGAATACTTTTCTGCATTCGCATTTCATGCATCAGGCGCCCACCTGGAAAATAAGGGAATACTTTTTTGCATTTTTAATTTCTGTTCAGGCGCCCACCTGGAAAATAAGGGAATACTTTTCTGCATTTTTAATTTCTGTTCAGGTGCCCACCTGTAAAACAAGGGAATATTTTCTGTATTTTTTATTTTTCATGCATCAGGCGCCCACCTGGATAACAAGGGAATATTTTTCTGCATTTGCATTTCATGCATCAGGCGCCCACTTGGATAACAAGGGAATACTTTTCTGCATTGCATTTCATGCATCAGGCGCCCACCTGGATAATAAGGGAATACTTTGCTGCATTGCATTTCATGCATCAGGCGCCCACCTGTATAACAAGGAAATATATTTCTGCATTTTTAAATTTTTCAAAAAAAAATGAAATTTTTCTTTAAATTCTGACATTCAATAACATGATGTGCCCAGTTACCATACTGGGGCAGAAAAAAATCTTTCTTTGGTTGTTTATTTTTGTAACAAGCAGGGGTCCACCTGTAGAATGGACGAATATTTCAAATTGAAGAAGTTGAACAAGTTCAAGGCAATAACAAGAATGACGTTAGAGAAAATACAAGTTCAAGACAATAACAAGAATGCTGTTGGAAGGAATACAAGAATTTTTTGTAATTCATAGACCGTAGCTTAGGCTAGCTTCTTTTATTTTTACCATGGTGTAATAAGGGGTCAGCCAGCAATAACGACAGTAACAACAGCAACAACAGTGAGATCACAGTCCTTGGTAGTTCCAGCTACCAGACCTTCCCGAACTAGACTAACCTGATTCCTGTTTAGCCCAGGATATGTAGGCAACCTCTGAAGCAGGGTGCGGTCAAAACTTTTCAAAATGCTTCACAACGGAATACTCGAACAGGTAAAAATCGTTCATAGTTGCTCACTTATCTTTGCACGGAAACTCTTCGTGTCCATGAGCAAAGAGGGGGCAGCTGTGAGCACGTCATTTTTACCCTACACATGAGTTATTCCAATAAAATTCAAATAAATAATTTTTCCTTATTTTTTAAATTTTTGTGTGAATTTTGTGTTAATTGTTTGCGTGTTATTTGCGTGTGATAATAAAAAAAATACAAAAATGCATTTAGAAATTAATTTTTCATGTAGTAGGTATTAATTCATTTTTAACAAATTAAAGAAAAAATAAAAAATAACATTAGTTTGCTTTTAAATTGAAAATTACCAAAAAAAGGTAATTAGTTTAATAGTTTTAATAAATTCCAAATAATAACAAAATAGCCAAAAATACAGAAAAAATATAAAACAAAATTGAAAGACAATAAAATACCAAAAAAAATACAAAATACAAAAAGAATAAAATACAAAAAATACAAAATTATAATAAAGAAAACAAAGGAAAAACAAAGAACAAAAGATTTGGGCCAAAATTGAAATACCCAAATTAAATCCCTCCGTCCAGCCCAAGCCAAAGAGAGACCCAGCCGGTCCAAACCAAAACCCCAGCCCAATTACCCAGATCGGACCAACCCATTTCGCGACATTCAATCCCAGCCGTCCGTAAAAATAGATCCAACGTCTTTAAAGCTTTAATGTAATTTAAATATACCAAAACCAAATTAAAGACAATCCATTTGTCTTCTTCTCTCTAACACAAACAGCCGTATCTCTCACCTCCTTCTTCAACAGTGGCTGCCGATAGGGTTCCGCCACCTGTGGCGGCGGCCGGCCTCCTTTCCCGGCCAAAATAACCCCAAAAGACTCCCCACCTCCTCCTCATCATGTTCCTACCGTCATTTACCTTCAAAACCCAACTGAAATCCCCAAAAAATCAAACCCTAATCCGCGCCGCCACCCACCACTACGGCGGCGCCGCCACCCAAAATCAACCCCCACCATTTTTAACGTTCTTCACGCTGTGACACAAAAGTTTTAAGTCCAAAGCTGCTGGATTTTCAAGGCTCAGTATTTTCAATAGCTATTTTCTGATTTTCAGATTTAGTTAAATTGTTGATTTTGTTAATTTTTATCTTTATTTGTATTTGTATTATTGGTTTTTTGACTTGTTTTGAAAGATAAGTAAATTTGAGTTGATTGATTAGTGGAATTGTGTTGGTAATTTGTTAATGATTAACAATAGGGAAGAATTGTTATTGCTGTTAGTTCGATTAGAAAAGTTGTCCCTTAGAGAATTTTAGATTCAAAGTAGGCCGATAGTTAAAATCGCACAATTCGTATCCACCTAAGGTGTCTTACTTGATAGATTCAATTTCGATTAGTTATTTCGATTAATAAGACTCACTATCTCTCAAATTGTTCCCCGAGTCTTGTTAATTGAATAATTGAACAAAAGTGGCTATGTTTGTAAGGCTGCCTAGGGTTGGATATAAATGAAATGTGATTTTAGTTAATTGAACTAATCTGAATTTTAATAGTTAATGGGAATAATTGGTTAATTGAACTATAGTCACTTAATTGTGGCTATTTGATAAATACAAATCTGAAAATAGGTTAAAATAAGAGTAAAATACAGAATTTAGAAATGCAATAACTATTAAGAAGTAGGGGTAAATGGGGAATAAGAATTGGTATAGTTGTAATAAGACTAAAAGGAAAAGGGGTACAATTGGGATAAGAAATGGTAAAATTGTTATAAATATAGAGCATTAAGGGCAGTTTGGGTATAAAAAAGGGTAGAATTAGTAATCCCCCTTAGCAAGTAGGGTCACAATAGGCATTACATTGAATTGGAAACATAGTAGAACCTTCTAGGTGGGGTTTTAGTGTAACTTTTAACAAAATAACTGCAGTAATTTGTCTAAATAATTAGAAATTGGAGGGTTTTTAATGAAATAACTCAAATTCAGATTTCTCTCCTATTTGGGTCTATAAATAGACATAAAATATGCATAATAAAGGGGGTTCTTATGATTTTTAGAGCGTCATTAGAATTTTGAACCATATGAACCCTAGAAAAATCCCAAAAATATCTATTCTATTTTCAGATCTAAAATTAACAGTTTCAGATTCAATTTTCTTCTTCTATATCTCAAATCATATCAAAAAATCCATAAACAATAATAGAATCCATCACAAATTAGTAGAAAGCTGTAATTACAGTAATTTGAGTGTGAATTCTGATTTTGAAACAACTAGAAGTTCTGGAAATTGCCTCCTGGGTTAATGTAACGATCCGGCCCGTCGTTACAAGAATTATCACCCCGTTACCTTGCATTTACATATCTTATGCTTTTATATCAGTATTAGAGTATATCGGGTGAGTTAGGAGTGATTCGGGTTGAAAATGAAGCAAATAGCATGTTTGAAGGAAGCTTGAAAATGGGAAGTCAACCTAGAGTTGAATATTGAGTTAGAGTGCTCGGAATCAGATTCTGATGATTGGACTAGTTTCGGGGGATCATTTATGACTTAGAAGAGCAATCAGAATTGAATTCGGAGGTCAGGTGAAGTTTTAGGCTTGAATTGGCGAAGGTTGAATTTTGGCGAAAACCAGATGGTAGGTGAGATTTTGATTCGGGGGTCAGAATGGAATTCCGACAATTTCTGTAGCTTCGTTATGTGATTTTGGATATGTCTGCAAATTTTCAGGTCATTTGGACGTCGTTTGATCGGGTTTTAGATTGGATGTTAGTTTCGGAAGTTTTGAAGAAACTTAGGCTTGAATCCGTGTGAAAATGGTAATTTTGATGTTTAGGATGGTGTTTTTCTGTTTCGAGAAAGTTTGAATGAGGTAATGTGATGTATTGGTGGCTTTGGTTGAGGTCCCGAGGGTCTCGGGATCATTTCGGATGCCTAACGGGCAAGTTTTGATTTTGAAGTTGCTGCAGAAAAAATTGCAGACAGTGATTGCTCTATGCGATCGCATAAAGTCATTGCGATCGCATAGAAGAGCCTGGAGGGTGAGGAAAAATGTGCTATGCGATCGGATAGCTAGGGGTGCGATCACATAGGCTTATTACACTACACAGTGCGATCGCATACCAGGTGTCGCGATCGCAGAGAAGAAAAAATGATGAGGCCTGGGAGTTGTACTATGCGATCGCATAGGTGTATTGCGATCGCATGGGAGGGAAAATCGGCTTAAAAACTTAACTCTATGCGATCGCATAGGTCCATTGCGATCGCATAGAAGGAATGGTCCGTCAGTGAAATTAAAATTACAGAACAGAGAGCTCGCGGGTTCATTCACCAAAAACACAATTTTGAACCCTAGAGAGAAGAAAACACGAGGTAAATACTGGATATCATCGGGTATTCATCGGAGGTAAGATTCTTGACTCAAAAACATAATTTTATGGTAGAATTAACATCAATCTTCATGGATTTTGGTAGAAATTGTGAAGAATTGTGGCCTAGGTATTGAAAACGAGATTTTGAGTTTTGAAAGGCCATTCGAACTCCGATTTTGATAAAATTTATATGCACGGACTCGTGGCGAGACCCGGATCGCATTGGTATAATTTTTTGAATTTTTCGGACATCGGGCCCAGGGTCAGGTTTTTACCAACTTAGCGTATTTATGCGTTTTTCATGTAAATTGAAATGGGTTATGTTTCTTTGACCCGTAAATGACATAATTATTGTGGTTTGAATAGATTCTACACGCGAGGCAACGAATTCTAAAGGAAAAGGCATTGCGGACAAGTCTACGATCGGCTAGAGGTGAGTAGTTTGTGTATATGGTAGCCTGAGGGTTCGAAACCCCGACTTAGCACATTGTGACGCTAGTAGGGCGTGGCTAGCACCCTATGGCAGGTGCGGAGAGGTACCTGGATCTGCACACAAGGTGCAGGGAGTAAAATGAGTACTGCCAGACTCAGTGGTAATAAACATGGGTAAGACAGCGCAGATAAGAAATCCGCAATAAAGCACTATGTAAAGCTGTAATCAAATACCCCGTCATAGAATCAATATCAATTGTAACTGTACCAACAAGTACCAGCAAAACAGTATAACAGCTATCAGATGTAGCTAAATGCAATGCAATGCATGATATGACCGCTACGGCGCGTAGCCCGATCCAATTTGGGTACCCGTGCTCACTGTGGGGGTTCAGACTCCGGAGGGGCTCCTATAGCCCAAGCACAATATTACTGCGGCGTGTAGTCTGATCCAATATATATACCGCTGCGGCGTGCAGCCCGATCCACTACCAGTCAACTAATATGCAAATACGGCCTCGCAGGCTCAAAAGTAGTTTTGAAAACTCTTTTATCATTTTTCAGTTGGAAAACAGTAATATCAAGTTCCAGAGGTTGGAAATAGCATGATAACAGAAATAGCTACGGACTGGTAGTAAACTAGCATGTCAATATCACTAGACAATGATAACGATCCTCGCGGGATCCAATAACTGGCTCACGGCCCACAAGTATACTCAACCGCCCAAGAAGAGGGTTCAACGGCTCAAGAGTGGCCAATATCACAATATATAGTATGCAACCATCCGAGAAGGAGGTTCAACGGCTCAAGAATAGCCAATTATCATAACACAGTGCCAACAAGTCGGACTAAGCCATAGTCCCCAATCACAATCGACCCCGCACTCACAAGAGAGTACGTGTCTCGCCGCTATACGGCGTCACAAAGTGGTATACCGGGGTTTCGAACCCGCTGGTCATCACCCACATCTATTACTCACCTCAATACGGCGCGACGACTACTCCGCAATGCCCTTGCCACGAGAATCAAGCTCCGCACGCGTAGAATCCGATCAAATACAGTAGAAATACAACAAATTAGGCCAATAGGACGATACCCAGTCAAAACAACTCAATTTACACCGAAATTCACAAAGTTGCCAAAACCCGACTTTCGGTACGCTTGTCGAAAATTTACAAAAGTCACATATTCGGAATCCTCATCTCGATACGAGTCTAGGGATATAAAATTTACCAAAATCGGACTCCATTTGCCCCCTCAAATCAGTGTTTTTTTCGATTTTAGGCATAGGGCTCAAACTCACCTTTAATCTTTCATTTACAGGGGAATTAACCAAGGATTTCATGTTAAAATGATGTAATTAAGCCACAAGACTTACCTCCGACGAAACCCCGATGATTTCTCAGCAATCTCCCGTCAATACCTTCTCTTGGAACTCAAAAATGGAGGTTTTGGGTATGGGGTTCGCGAATACACTGTTCTGTTATATTAATTCACTGACTGCCAGGCGACTCTCTACGATCGCAGCCCCAGGCTCGCGATCGTGATGAACAACTTTACCGGGCTCCAAATTTACTCTACGCGATCGCGACAAAACCCACGCGATCGCATTGCTTCAGATGAATAACCCTACGCGATCGCAGGCATCCTCACGCGATCGCACTGCTTCCAATTCCTGACTTACGCGATCGCAGACTTCACTTCGCGATCGCAGAGCTCAAGGTTTTCCTCCTACGCGATCGCACACTTGGCATCGCGATCGCGATGCATTACAACAACACCTTACGCGATCGCATGGCTACCCCCGCGATCGCGGAGAGCAAAATAGCTCTCCACTTATTGCAGCAGACAACAGACTTTTCCTTGCTCCAAAATGCCGGATGACGGTCCGGATTCACCCCGAGGCCCCCGGGACACCAATGAAAACCACCAACATACTCCAAAACACGATAAGAACTTGTTCCAATCATAAAAACACCATCCTAAACATCAAAATCACCAATTACACACGGATTCAAGCCTAAGTTTCTTCAAAATTTCCGAATTGCTCATTCAATCAAAAACCCGACCAAACGACGTCCGAATAACCTGAAAATTTGCAGGCATATCCAAAATCACCTAACGGAGCTACTGCAACTGTCGGAATTCCATTCCGACTCCCGGATCAAAATCTCACCTACCGTTTGGATTTCGCCAAAATTCAACCTTAGCCAATTCAAGCCTAAAACTACACCGGACCTCCAAATTCACTTCCGATCGCTTTCCTAGCTCATAAATGACCTCCCGGAGCTGACCGAATCATTAGAATTCGATTCCGAGCTCTCTAACTCACAAGTCAACGTCCATTTGACTTTTCCCAACTATTCCTTCTTCTAAGAGACTTTTTGTCTCATTTCCAACTAAACTCAACCCGAATTGACTCAAACTCGCCAAACATGCATATTGAAACATTAATAAGCATTTAACGGGGATAACGGGGTGATAACTCACATGATGACGGTCCGGGTCATCACATTCTCCCCAACTTAAGCAAACGCTCGTCCTCGAGCGGACCCAGAGTTGTACTAGATTCAGCACAATAGCTGAATGACCTCACCAAGAATATACTCGGGGTGATACCACTTCACCCTATCTTTCATAAGTCCGATAACATAGTATAGCTGAATTTCCACAGTTTATCCGAACCATAAACCACATTGCACTTTCCGAAATCATATACCAAATCTGAATCCCACATCTATACTCAGAGTACACACGATCCAACTATAATAGCCAAACTCGCCACTCCGGGTGAGATCACATGATGTATCAAACAACCCAATCACTCGAGACGATAGTCTCTAATCACAACAACTGGCCACATAACCAAATACTAGCAGAAAGAACCTTTCTCATTAGATAGAGTCTTATCCCAACCACTTCATATCCTGCCCATGGCAACCGAACACGCGATATATCAAATTCATCTCTCGGGTCAACCATTCATGAATCCATTTCCCTTTTAATTGATACCACAACAAATTTCGGAACCAATCTCGATATTACCTTTCCAGCCAGCTGAAATCACATATGCTCGCTCTCATTAATGACTCAAATGATCATTTCAATTATAACACACCGCACTGGTGACATGACACCTCAAACACCGGCCTAAGCCGCGATGAGCACAACATAGGCTCCAATAGAAACGTCTAAACACACTCAAATCATGACAACTGTCTCCAGCAAAAGAGCTGTAATTCAATTCCTCTGTGCCATCATAACATAGAACTGAGATCCCGTCTCGCATCATAGAAATATAGTACCTGAATCCTCCTCGAGATGTCATAACATCACGTGGCCTTGCCACGATTCGTGATTCTATCCAAACACTATTACTCATGAAGCACCGCAAGCTACCAAGCTCAAAACGGTCAGCCACACACATATTTAGGTCTGAACCCAAGCAATCAATCTCACATACGGTGAAACAATTAATGTATGCTATCAAATCCTAAAAGGACACAACCGATGTGCCATTCGCCAAGCGATACTCAATACGGATTTTTCCTCAGAAGCCAGGAAGTATTGTATACTAGGTAACATATAACTAACTCTATTTTCACATTACACTGTTGTGGCGTGCAACCCGCTCCAATGACATACCCGTAGCGGCGTGCCACCCCGCTCCAATGACATACCCATGGCGGCGTGTCACCCGTTCTGGATACCATACATGTGGCGGCGTGCCACCCGATCCACGAACACATCTAGCAAAAGGGAATGCACATCGAGTCAAGTCGCTCATCACAACAACATATACATAGCCTCAAGCTCGGCCACCTGAAATGCATCCGACAAAGTTCCTCAATACTGGAACTGAATCAATGGTAGATACCTCTACACCGACATCCGCCACGAAGGCCCAACTGTCAAAGCAATACCTGCCAGCCGTCCGCTGGTCCTAGGGTACATCTACCCTGCGGGAGCATGATCTGATGTACTCTGCCACGCAGTTTGTGACATTTTTCTAACATAGTCCATATCACATTAGTCTAGACAACCTGGCTTATGACAACCAGTCTGCAATCATATACCATTATTCAAATTCATCGTATCAAGTAACAAGAGAGCCATTAGGGCTTCCAATTTCCAATAACCGCTAAACGGTGTCGATACACACGACATACCACCACTGCGTAGGCGGATTAAGAGAACTTCCAGTCTCCAACACATATATAACACATGAATCACTATACCTGGTTCCACACTCCACCGTACAAATACATAACGCACATCAAGCGCCCATTCGTACCACGAAAGCCATTCAAGAATTTTACTGTGCCATTTACAACTCAATCATCAATGTCAATCTAACAAGAGGATACCACCACACCACTAAATATTATCAGTTTATATTACATGGCCCTTTTTGGACCATATTCCCTGCCGAATTACGAGAATAGTAGTACTATTTTCTTAAATCATCAGAAATCGATTCTTAATTCACCTGCAGCTGTCCGCGCTGCTCAATAATTTTATGGACTTCCCATATATTCTGAACTGATCTCAAAACCTAGAATATACCATTATCAACTCTCCATAACACATCGCATATACCATACCACACTAAGACAACATGGAAATTCATATCCTTTTCCTACGCTGCAAACATCGGCGCACTTAACTAGTCAAGAACTTTCATGATCTCATATAGAGAAAACTCATCACACATTCCAAGCCTTGCATACCAACAGGAAAAATACAATCATTTTAAAACCACGGTAAAACACATCATAAACTCTTTCTCCCAATTACATTGCATAAGTTAAATTGCCAGGACCGAGTCCTTATACCCATACCGAGTTACTGAAACTGCCAATACTCAAAAGCTTTATTGCACAATATCCGCGAGACTCATTACTTCAAACATATACCAGGAATTAATCGTATTCCTTATCATACCATTTCGGTTTATTAACAAGTTGTTCCATGTACCCAGTTTCCTTTCTGATTCATCTTTAATTTAATATTAGCCCTTATTGTAACACCATAATACATCAACTCATGTTACCACACGAGACTCGTACGTAAGACCACACCGTCTAAGGCCCATAGGTCACTTAATACTCTCTCAATGTTTCCCAAAAGTACCACATTCTACAATACTTTATTTTGAAGAACTTCCTGCGATTTTGAATTCGTTATCATTACCTTCAAATATGGATTACATAGAATCCCATCATTCACATAATATAACACAAGTCTTGACCTCTTCTAACGAAACCACCGTCAGTAGCCACATGCAAAATCTTAAGACACCTGACCGTTACACGCAAAATCTTGAACACCGTAAAAACAATTCTCGGGCATCATTCACCCTTATTCAGCTGTAATTCAACTGTCTTATTGAACAGGACCACTCGTGCCTTGCTAAAACTCTGACACCGCAGAACATGATTACATATAGATACAATTAGCTACCTTTCTTTTCTATACACCGAACATTCTTTACCAACATAAGTTCACAACATCCTAGTATTTCTTCACATCTACGAAGCACCATAACCTTTATCAAGATTCCCCATCATACCTAGAGACAGAACTAACATAGCACACAACAATGCAATCAGTTAATCAACAACAGCCTCCCCAACTTGGCTCGGAGCCATACATCAAAGCACTTTTAGCCACACAT
Organism: Nicotiana noctiflora; assembly: GCA_032618575.1. Lineage (NCBI taxonomy): Eukaryota > Viridiplantae > Streptophyta > Magnoliopsida > Solanales > Solanaceae > Nicotiana > Nicotiana noctiflora. Next base: position 428,071 of record JASVEL010006006.1, on the reverse strand, counting down.
AGCATTCTTACTCAAATGATGCCACAATGTTCTAGTTAGATTAAACTCAAGTCATTTGCAAGCTTCGGCGAAGATTCGAATCATCAGAAATATTAACTCTTTTGCAATTCTTGTATTCATTCACACACAACAGTTAAGCCCACTCTTTAGGTGACAAAAATCTTTTCTAAGTCCCAAATTTTCCAAAAATTTTGACAGAGTTTCCTTTGTAACTTGGCGTATCCACCTGCCAGAGAATCACCAAAACCATCCTAGCAGTACATCGGCAACTCGACAAAACATCACAATGCATATCCACAACATAAATCTCACGAATTATATTATCAGCATTAGTACATGAACGTGCGCTACACCTGCCCAAATCATAACATATGTCAAATATCTTTCACCACAATACTCATAGCACGACCAATTCGGTTTTCTTGAGTTTGAACTCATACTACCACACGTAGTGCACTTTACATTTCCACCAAGAGGCAATGAACATATTTCTCACGCCCATAGCTAGGGCTACATATCAAATCACAACAAGAACCGAATACCTTACAGCTCTCCCATTATCAAACTGCCATTTTTTTTACAACCAAAATCAATACCGATCGTATGAACTTCATAATACCGGCTCGCAAAATAAGCACCCGTGGTGCTCAAGCCATAGATAAGGATCCAGCCTCAAGTCCTCCCGACAGGCCCAATCATGAACTCATAGAGATTATATCTCGTCCCTCGATTGGGGAATCATAAGCCATCAAGGCAAATTTATCACTAAGCACTCGAATGCACTTACAAACGTATAGAAGGAGTTTCAAGAATTACATCTCAAGCTGAATCAAGTACGCACGATAAGAATTTCAACAATTGAAACTTTCCTAAAAGGTTTGCATCCTCCCGAGGATAACTACAGGCGTCCCCGTACCGATCCACGAGACTCTACCAACCGGCTCAGGTGGCCGAGCTTGAGGCTATATATATATATATATTGTCACGACCCCAAATCAGGTCGTGATGGCGCCCAGCACACTGCTAGGCCAGCCTGACCAATCAATAACAACGATGGAGCTAGAAGCTCGCTTTATCCCATTTAAGCATATCAAAATATGAAACAACAGAGATACATATATCAAAAGGGGGGAACCAAGTCCCAAAATATACCAATTCCCATAGACCGCAGGGTCAAGAGTCATGAGCCTCTACTGAACATAAGTGTATAAAGGTTTACAAGATACCAAGTGCGGAAAGAAATAGCAATACGAAATCAAAAGACAGTGAGAAGGAATATCGGGTCCTGCGGACTCTGCAGCTACCTCGAATATCCTATAGATGTCGCCTCGAACAGCTACCGGATCACTGCTGAGAGGTACCTGGATCTGCACACAAGGTGCAGGGAGTAAAATGAGTACTGCCAGACTCAGTGGTAATAAACAGGGGTAAGACAGCGCAGATAAGAAATCCGCAATAAAGCACTATGTAAAGCTGTAATCAAATACCCTGTCACGGAATCAATATCAACCGTACATGTACCAGCAAGTACCGGCAAAACAGTATAACAGCTAGCAGATGTAGCTAAATGCAATGCAATGCATGATATGACCGCTACGGCGCGTAGCCCGATCCAATTTGGGTACCCGTGCTCACTGTGGGGGTTCAGACTCCGGAGGGGCTCCTACAGCCCAAGCACAATATTACTGCAGCGTGCAGTCCGATCCAACATATATACCGCTGCGGCGCGCAGCCCGATCCACTACCAGTCAGCTAATATGCAAATACAGCCTCACAGGCTCAAAAGTAGTTTTGAAAACTCTTTTATCATTTTTCGGTTGGAAAACAGTAATATCAAGTTCCAGAGGTTGGAAATAGAATGATAACAGAAATAGCTACGGACTGGTAGTAAACTAGCATGTCAATATCACCAGACAATGATAACGATCCTCACGGGATCCAATAACTGGCTCACGGCCCACAAGTATACTCAACCGCCCAAGAAGGGGGTTCCACGGCTCAAGAGTGGCCAATATCACAATATATAGTATGCAACCATCCGAGAAGGAGGTTCAACGGCTCAAGAATAGCCAATTATCATAACACAGTATCTTCAAGTCGGACTAAGCCATAGTCCCCAATCACAATCGACCCCGCACTCACGAGAGAGTACGTGTCTCGCCGCTATACAGCGTCACAAAGTGGTATACCGGGGTTTCGAACCCGCTGGTCATCACCCACATCTATTACTCACCTCAATACAGCGCGACGACTACTCCGCGATGCCCTTGCGACGAGAATCAAGCTCCGCACGCATAGAATCTGATCAAATATAGTAAATATACATCAAATTAGACCAATGGAATGATACCTAGTCAAACAACTCAATTTACACCGAAATTCACAAAGTTTCCAAAACCCGACTTTCGGTATGCTTCTCGAAAAATTACAAAAGTCACATATTCGGAATCCTCATCTCAATACGAGTCTAGGCATATAAAATTTACCAAAATCGGACTCCATTTGCCCACTCAAATCGGTGTTTTTCTTCAATTTAGGCATAGGGCTCAAACCCACCTTTAATCTTTCATTTACAGGGATTTAACCAAGGATTTCATGTTAAAATGATGTAATTAAGCCACAAGACTTACCTCCGACGAAACCCCGATGATTTCTCAGCAATCTCCCGTCAATACCTTCTCTTGGAACTCAAAAATGGAGGTTTTGGGTATGGGGTTCGCGAATACACTGTTCTGTTATATTAATTCACTGACTGCCGGCGACCCTCTACGATCGTAGCCACAGGCTCGCGATCGCGATGAACAACTTTACCAGGCTCCAAATTTACTCTACGCGATCGCGACAAAACCCACGCGATCGCATTGCTTCGGATAAATAACCCTACGCGATCGCAGGCATCCTCACGCGATCGCACTGCTTCCAATTCCTGACTTACGCGATCGCAGACTTCACTTCGCGATCGCAGAGCTCAAGGTTTTTCCTCCTACGCGATCGCACACTTGGCATCGCGATCGCGATGCATTACGACAACACCTTACGCGATCGCATGGCTACCTCCGCGATCGCGGAGAGCAAAAATAGCTCTGCACTAATTGCAGCAGAAACAGCAGTGCATTTGGCACAAAATGGTCCATTTGGACCCCCGAATTCATCCCGAGGCCCCCGGGACCCCAACGAAAACCACCAACATACTCCAAAACACGATACGAACTTGTTCCAATCATAAAAACACCATCCTAAACATCAAAATCACCAATTACACATGGATTCAAGCCTAAATTCCTTAAAACTTTCCGAATTACACATTCGACCAAAAACCCGACCAAATGACGTCCGAATGACCTGAAAATTTGTAGGCATATCCAAAATCACCTAACGGAGCTACTGCAACTGTCGGAATTCCATTCCGACTCCCGGATCAAAATCTCACCTACCGTTCGAATTTCGCCAAAATTCAACCTTAGCCAATTCAAGCCTAAAACTACACCCGGGCCTCCAAATTCACTTCCGATCGCTTTCCTAGCTCATAAATGACCTCCCGGAGCTGACCGAATCATTAGAATTCGATTCCGAGCTCTCTAACTCACAAGTCAACATTCAGTTGACTTTTTTCAACTACTACTTCCTCTAAAAGACTTTTTGTCTCATTTCCAACTAAACTCAACCCGAATTGACTCAAACTCGCCAAACGAGATTTTGAGTTTTGAAAGGCCATTCGAACTCCGATTTCGATAAATTTTATATGCACGGACTCGTGGCGAGACGACGATCGCATTGGTATAATTTTCTGAAAATTTCGGACAGCGGGCGCGGGGTCGGGTTTTTACCAACTTAGCATAATTATGAGTTTTCATGTAATTTGAAATGGGTTATGTTTCTTTGACCCGTAAATGATATAATTATTGTGGTTTGAATAGATTCTACACGCGAGGCAGCGAATTCTAAAGGAAAAGGCATTGCGGACGAGTATACGACCGGCTAGAGGTGAGTAGTTTGTGTATATGGTAGCCTGAGGGTTCGAAACCCCGGCTTAGCACATTGTGACGCTAGTAGGGCGTGGCTCGCACCCTGTGGCAGGTGCGGGATTGATTGTGACTGGGGATTGAGACTTAGTCCATCCCGAATGAGTATAATATGATATTTGTGGTTACACTGTGTTTGACATATTTGTGGGCTGTAAGCCTGGTTTGGGGCCTTGTGCCGACCTGTAGTATTCCTAGGGGATAGTATTTATGTGATAGCTATACTTGCTTAATCACCGATCTCAGTCCTGGAATTTGAAATCACAGTATTGAAATGCTAAGTCACCGATTTTTGCAAATTAAATAAAAGTTAAAGTATTTTTCATAAATTATGAATTGGAAACTGGAATTAAGAAAAATGAGATGTTTTGTGACTTATCTCATTATTGTAGACTGAGGATGGATCGGGCTGCACGCCGCAGTAGTTATTATGTTGTGAGGATCGGGTTGCACGCCGCATCGGTATTTGCGCTTGGGCTGTAGGAGCCCCTCCGGAGTCTGTACACACCCCAAGTGAGCGTCGTCGACGTTAAAGAGATCGGGCTACACGCCGTAGCGGATATGTGCATTGCATTGCATCTTTATCTATTGAATTATTCTGTGGTAGCTGTATTGTACTGTTGATGCTAGTTCGTAGGAGATTCAGACTGTAGTTTAGCTTCATATTGTGGTACTCTGTGGATTTCCTACTTTCAGCTGCTTTTATATATTTATTACTCACTGAGTACTTAGTACTCACCCCTACTCCCTGTATCTTTTGTGTGCAGACTCAGGTACTCGGGAGCAGTAGACGAGCATTTCCAGCTTTTGCAGAGTCATACCGAGTTGCTGAGGTAGCTACCGACGTTCGCAGAACCTAGCTTCTCTTCCTCTTTTCAGTTGTTATTTTGTATTCAGATTTGAGTACTTCCATACAATATTCTCTACTTTTTGTTGGGTTTTGTTAGAAGCTCTAGACTTGTGACTCCGGATCTTTGGGAGTGTCAGTTTCTTTCGCACTTCTTAGTACTTTGTTCATTTTTATTATTATTGGAGTTCTTTGACTCATATGTTCTTTTGAGTTGTCCAGCTGGGACTGATATTCATTATGATAAACAATTGTTGGTCTGGCTGGCCTAGCTTAATTGTTGGGCGCCATCACGACCGGATTTGGTCGTGACAAGTTGGTATCAGAGCTTAGGTTACTAGGACTCACGAGTTATGAGCCGGTTTAGTAGGCTTTCGCGGATCGGTACGTAGACGTCCGTATCTATCCTCGGAAGGCTACATAACTTTAGGAAAAACCTCACTTTTCTTGGATTCATATCGTGTGGTTTGAGTTATCGTGAAACTAAACTTTTCCCTATTCTATTCTCTCGCAGATGGCGAGAACACATGCTAGCGGACGTGGCGGACATGGCAGATGACCACCATTGGCACCTAGAGGCCGTAGTCATGGTAGAGGTAGGGCAGCAGTACCAGCACCTGCTGACCCACCAGCTGACCAGACTCAGGGTCAGATTCCTGCAACGGTGGCCCAGGTTCAAGATCAGGTTCCAGCTGCAGATGCTCCGGCAGCTCAGGTTCAGGCACCGGCAGTTCCCATTGTGATACCAGGTCTTCAGGAGACTTTGGCTCAGATTCTATCAGTATGCACTGGCTTGGCTCAGGTAGTTGCAGCCTCTAGTGCAGCATCTTCTTCACAGGCAGGGGAAGGGAATCGGACCCCCGTGGCTCGCACACCCGAGCCGGTAGTACAGGGTATTCAGGCACCTGGGGCAGCTCCAGTTCAGCCAGTTGCACCCGTTGCACCAGCTCCTGCTCATGTGGTTCCAATTATGCCTGACGATGAGCAGCGTCGTTTGGAGAGGTTTGAGAGGCTACAGCCTCTGGCATTCAGTGGTGCTGAGGGCGAGGACGCCTAGGGGTTTCTTGACAAATGTCAGCGCATGCTTCGCTCCGCGGGTATTCTAGAGTCCAGCGGTGTTTCTTTCACAACTTTTCGGTTCACATGTGCAGCATTTCAGTGGAGGGAGGATTTTGAGAGGCGTAGGCCCGCTGGGGCAGCGCCCCTCACTTAGCAGCAGTTCTCCACAGTATTTTTGGAGAAGTACGTGCCTCAGTCTTAGAGAGAGGAGCTGCGACGTCAGTTCGAGTGCTTGAAGCAGGGAGAGATGACGGTTAATCAGTACGAGATGAGATTCACACGGTTGGCCCGTCATGCCATGTGGATGGTTCCTACAGACAGAGAGAGGATTCGAAGATTTATTGATGGCCTTATTTATCCCATCCGCATATTGATGACCAGAGAGAGAGCTTCGGTAGTTATCTTCGAGGAGGTGGTTGATGTTGCCCGTCATATTGAGACAAATCACCGCAGAGAGCGGGAGGAGAGAGAGGCTGAGAGGCCTCGTGGCACTGGTAGTTATAGTGGTGCTCCGTCTAGGGGTCAGCCTCGGTATAGCAGGGGTCGTTCATTCAGATCTCATCAGTCAGGACGTGCAGAGTCCGATGGAGCTTCATCAGATCGTGGTCGTCAGGGCCATCAGGGTTATTAGGGTAAGCAGAGTCGTCAGTAGAGTCAGCCTGCATTGAGTGCTCTTCCGGCTCAGAGCTCTGCTCCTGCTTCCTCAGCACAGGATTCATCTGCAGCGAGGGGTCCTCAGCAGCCCCTTCTTCCATCTTCGGGCCATTATTTTGAGTGCGGTGACTTGGGCCATATCAGGAGAGAGTGTCCTCAGTGGCTTCGTAAGCGGTCTCAGCAGAGATATCAATCATAATCGTTAAGTTGTCTTATGTATGATAATTTTTTTCCAGCTATGAATTAATATGTATTTCACAAGATTGTTGATATTAGGTAAATTTGACTATAATTATACCCTAAATAATCACACTTTGTTATGGAATTAATGTTGATTATGAGGACAAAATGCTTTGATTAGTGTTCGATTGTGTTTTACAGGTACATGTGATACATTGGATGCCATAAATAGCTAGTAGGGTATACCCCGACGCTCAGATATCCGAAACGGATAAAATAACGTAGGGGAAGGAGTTTTTCCAATTAAAGGACAATCGGTTCGGGATTTTATTGAGATTAATCAGAGTCGCCACTTGAGAAAGATAATGGTGTCCCAAGTCACCGGTTAATCCCGAATCCGAGGAATTTGACTCTTAAAAAATGTCCGCGAAGCAAAGATCTGGATAAGGAACTCTGTTAACCCGGGAGAAGGTATTAGGCATTCTCGGGTTCCGTGGTTTTAGCACGGTCGCTCAATTGTCGTTCCCGACTCTTGTTTGACTCAACATAGATTTTAACAACATATAGTGCTTTTTACTTAAATATTATTTTTATGGAATTTGTGGCATCGCGAAAACACGCCTCGAGTCACACCGCAACCAGTACGCCTGTGACTTTCGGTGTATTTCAGCTTTGCCGGGATTTGGATTTGAGTCGCACCAAGTGCACACTCGTTCATAGGAAAGTACGTTAAATCATGCCCTAAATAACGTCTATCGGCTTTTAAATCTTTTGGGAGAAGCTATGGAATTCGCTATTAGCTTTCCCGAGTCTACTTTATTATCTTATTACTAAATGGGGGCCCCGCTTGTTTAACGTTGGGCGAGGCTCGTCCCAATTATATTTTAAAGGTTCAATGCTAATTTTTGACTATATTTTCTATATGGTTTTTTCCTTAGTCGTATCTCTATTTCAAATTTAGGCCCAGGCCACAACTTTTATTTTTGGGCCTGAACTTCTGTACTTACTTAAACGAATACTAAATCTGCCCAGGCTTCAAAGGCCCAGGCAGTCTTCAGACTTATATTAGGCAACCCAGTCGTGTTAGCGCCATGGTTCAGGCCCACATTATATGTTAGGCCCAAACCAGATGAACATAATAAGAGCCAAAAATAGAAACGTAAATTCACAGTACGATGAACACATAATCAAGAGGTAAAATCAAGTATTTTTATTAACCAGAAAGAGAAAAGTCGATACACAAAGTACTAACTTTAAATCAAATATCTATGTACATGGAGTTGGATTGACAGACTATTTCCAGCTTTTACACTAACATTTGAGGTTCATACTAAATCTGAGTAAACGACTTGATTATAAGTGAAATATAAAGAACAATTGAGTTAACCTACAGATTATCTAAGGTATGTATAGAGTTGCAGTCATACTACTGTTTTCATCATGAACTAAACCTCTCATCAAATATCATTGATCCTGTTGTTGCCATATTTAACTGCTTCCTCTTTAACTTACTTAAATCCAAACTTAGATCCTCAAAATTAACTAACTATATGAGCAATGTCTTCATAGACCAGTTTTAATTAAACGAATCCAGTAGCTAAATTCGAATGGCTTCACGACTCAAGTATTATTGAACTACTGATTTTATTATGATTTAGATCCAGCTGTTGTCTATATACAGATTCACGCTAGTATGATTTACTATGTGATTTCATTTTTACGCATAAGCCTACCGTGAATGAATAGCTACCAATTTTAGAAAAACAGTGACATGCCAACTTATATTTTAATGTTTTTACCTATTTAAACTAAGTGATTTACGCTTATGGCTATGCTACTACTATACTACTACTATTACATTGTTTGTTTGGTTTTTCTCTGCTACTACATAAACACTATAATTCTAAGCTAATAACGATATCGAACTACTTGATACATGGCAGTATATATAGAAATTAGATTGAAATCTTCATTGTTATTGCATCCAAATCACAGTACATCTTTAGTTTGTAGAGAAGTGTACCTGAATCAAAGTAGAGAAAACCAATGAGTTCTAGGGGATAGAAGCAAGCAACCAGCAATAGATCCAAACAAGCAATGCAACGGTGAATTGGATGCCAAATGAATCGAACAACACAGCAATCAGCAAGCAGGAAACCCAGCAGAATTCAAATAGAAATCCAGACCAAATTCGAGCAAAGAACTTCAAAACCAGAAGAAATCAACAAGTTTTTACTCGAAAAATCCCAGAAATCCTACTGTTCTCTTGCTATATTTTAACTCTGAAACTTTATATTCAAAAGCCAGCCCCTAATACACTCAAAAATTGGAACCTCTTATCAGCCCCTTTTTAGGGGTATATATAGTTGGGCAAAGGGCTGAAACTTGGGGAGAAAGTATGGGATTAAATCCCACTTCTCCCCCTCTTAAAATTAACCCATTTACACTTTGGCCCCAATTCTGTTAACAGAAAACCCTTCCAGCATGTGCTGGAAGGTTCCAAAGATTCCTTTTGGGGATTTTTACCAATGTAGCCTTAAGGGTTGGGGATTTTTACAGATTTCCCATTTTAGGGAGACCATTATACCCTTAAATCTCTGCAAAATTGCAGAAATCAGGGGTACAAAGGACTCCCTTACCCTCTTAGGTTCTAAATTATTTACCATTTTACCTATTTGATTTCCAATTGTGCCCCTAAGGACACTGCTGATTTACCCGACCTGCCCAGGTTAAATTTCAGCTCTTTTGGGATTTATTTAACTAATAGCCAGCCCTTGCATTGGTATTTAAGGGCTGGCCAAGTCTATTGTTAGGAACTATTTCAATTTTAACCCTTTTAACTTAGTTCCAGTTAATTAAGATCAATTTATTTTAATTTTAAACTAATTGCTTTATTATTATATATGACTATTTAAAAACTAGCTAGTCTCAAGTTGAGACTTAGCTTGGGTACTTAAACCCAATTACTGAACAGTTGGGCCCAAAACCTTTGCAAGCTTGGCCACTTTAATGTTCAGGGCTCAAAAGATGAGCCTGGGCAAGTCTGCATTTGCAGACTTAGCCATTTTGCACAACCAGCCCCTTTTTAAGGTGGACTGTGTGTTAGGGCCTTATAGAGTTGGTCAACCTTTTGCAAAGTTGACCACTCTTAGGCCAATTATTGCTTAATAACCTATTTTTGTTCATTTAAGAGTAATTAAACTAATTGCAGGACTAGCTTGCTTAATTGAGCTATTTAACTAATGGCCGGTCTCAAGTTGAGACTTAGCCTGGGCAATTGAAGCCCAATTACTGAACATAGGCTGGACTAAGGTCTTTGCAGACTTAGCCACCTAAAGTTCAGGGCTCAAACAGAGCCTGGGCAAGTCTGCTTTTGCAGGCTTAGCCAGTTATTACACAACTAGCCACCTTTTAAGTGTTGGCCAGTGTGAGGGACCTAATAGAGTAGGTCAATTGCAAAATTGACCCCTCTTGGTCACTTATTTAACTTGTAGCCTATTTTTTGATTTTTCAGTTAATAACCTATTTAAAACTAGCCATTTTTCATGGACCTAATGCTAGCAGCTATAACCAATCCTCCTAAAGTTCAAATAATTAATCAGACATTCATAAGAAGCAGAAACTAGCAAAACTTAAGCATTCTTAACATGCATTGCATACAGAAACACATATGATCCAAGAAACATGCATTAATCAACTCAAACTCAGAGAAAACAATTGATATGGTTGAATTTTAATCAACTAACTCATTTCATCAGATTATATGTGATACAGTATGAATTCATGTCAATTCAGACCTAATTATTACCAATTTCAGTCATATGATAGTTTGAAAAAACTTCAAAACCTTTAAAGTTCATGGCACAATTACACACATAAGCACAGGCTCTCATAAACAGTCAACATGGCTCAGACTAACATAGGCATGGCAATTAGGATTCACTTTCAAGCACTAACCCTAGGATCATGCTAAACAAATAGAACAGGGAAAGCATGAGACTAACAGCTAATCCTAGTCTTGAGACTAAACATGAGAATAAGCAGAGGAAAAGAACCATTCAAACTAAGAGAAGTTATCTGATATCAATAAGAAGAAAAGGCCTAATGCTAACAGAGGACGAAGGAGGCAAAAGAAGGATATCAGAACAGGAGTTCATACCAAGAAGCAAACAAGCGAGAAACTATAGCAAATGACTAAATAGCTAAACATGTGAAGAATCATAGTTATGCTTTTGAGATGAATCAGGAACTAACAGTCAATATGACAAAGAAAGACGAGATATTTGAACTCAGAGTAAAGAACCATGATATCAAACAAAACAGATAACCAACCAAAATCCTATTACTAACGGGCTCAAAAGAACAGTTTAAGAGATAGGAGATGAACATGCTAACAGACAAGGATATACAGGATATACTGTGAAACAAGAGAAGATAAACAAAAACAACAACAAAATAAAAGATAAACAAAGAAAATTCTAAACTAGCATGTGAAACTCAGGCTCGAAACAAGAACAGAATCAACAGAAGAAAGCAAAGAATAACCCTACGACTAACATGTGAAACACAAAAATAACGAAAACAAACAGAACATGCAAGGCAATACAAACACAAACAAAAATCAAGAAAGTCAAAAGAACAAAGAAAAACAAAAAACTTAGTTTGGCGGGGTCTGTCCCCCAAGCTTTCCTTTTCTCTTTCACTCTCTCTTTCCGACTCTTCTTTATTCACTTTTTTTTTTCGGTTTTCTTTTTTCCTCACTTTTTCTTTTCTGTTTTCTGTTTTAGCCGTCAAGACGGGGGCTTTAGGCTTTTTGGTTTACAGAAGGGTGTTTAGGAAGGGTAAAAGGTTAGGTCTTTGGGAGGTTCGAGCTTTGGAGTCGCCGGAGTTAGGTTTCCGGCGACCCTTTTTTCGATATTCGAGACGCTCCAGGGAGATTCGAAGGGTGAGGGTAACATGGCTGGATAGATCAGGGGAAGAGGGTTCGAATGGCATTGGTTTGAGGATGGTTCTCATTGTTTGAGTGGTCACCGGCGAAGTTCCGGTAACCGGCAAGTCAAGAACAGGGAGGGTTTTTGGAGCTTTGATAGAGAAGAAGATAAGGAAGAAGGAAAAGAAGAGAGAAGGGAGTTAGAGGGGCCGACGACCACCGTGGAGGGTGGTGGCCGCCATGGCCAACTAGGGTTTCACAAAGCCGGAGACGAAGAAGAGGAGAGAAGAGAGGGGGCTTAGGGGCGGCTAGGTCTTAGGGTATATGTAAAAATGGCCAAAAATCTTCAGACCAAAGCCTTAAATAGGCCGGTCATCCGAGGTGATCTGGGCCGTCCAAATGATGGAGATCAACGGCCCTCATCAACGTTACTAAAACGATGTCGTTTCGCTACTTAGTGAGACTAAGACCAGGACCCTTAGATCAATCCAAACGGACGTCTCAGATTTGATCCCACAAATTAATTAACCCTTTATAGTTCAACTAAAATTCTCAGCCGTTGGATTTGAGGAAGTGAACGGCTGAGATCACTTCAGCTTAATCCCTGGACCGGATCTCCTTTGGGCCAAAGCATTGGGCCAGTGATTTGATTGTATTTGGGCCCAAATTTATTATACCCCTCTATTTTTTTGTATTTTCTGATTTTAATCATTTTTATGTATTTTCTTTTATACTTTTTTTTCTTTTCTTTTTAGGGAAAATTATAAAACCTAAATTCCTACCTACTCTAATTATTTAGTATTTTTTGCAATTTTTCTACTATTTTTTTCCTAATTTCCGCTACTTAAACTATTTTTGGTAATTTTCTTCTTAAAACTTATCTAATTAAAACAAAGCAATTATCTAGCCTAATTTTTTGATTTTTCTAATTTCTATTTATTCAAACACATAAATTATAACTAATTTCAAACAAAGCATGCTATGGAATTAATGTTGTTTATGAGGACAAAATGCTTTGATTAGTGTTCGATTGTGTTTTGTAGGTACATGTGACACATTGGATGCCATAAAGAGCTATTTTGGAGTCCTAGGTTGATGAAAAGGACAAAAGAAGAGCTAAAGTGAAGAGGTCTGGAAGCAGCAGTGAAGAATCAGAAGTCCTGTTCATCCGCGGTTCACTCGCGGCCGCGGATGAACCGCGAAAAAAGAAGGCCTCTGAAGTTTGACTGTTCGCGGTCCGCTCGCGGCCGCGAACGAACCGTGGAAGTCGCCGCAGCAGCAATCCCAATTGGACTCAAACTTAGTTTTTAAGCCCTAAAACCTCTATATAAACTCCTAGTTTGCCCCATAGAAGCATGTAATCTATTATTCAATACTTTTGCAAGGTTTTTAGTAGGAGAGATTCCTCTCAAACTCTTTCTTTTATTTTATATCAAGTATTTCTTTATGATTTCAATTATTATTCTTGTTTCTTCAAGCACGAGTAGCTAAATTCTTTTCTAAGGTTTTGATGGAACCTATTGATTGATGAACTTATCGTTTATGTGATTACAAATTGTGACTTAGATTTCTATTTGTTCAACTTCATTCTTATTGTAGTTAATTGGTAGACGTCCCAATTAGCGGTGCCTATTTAGTGTGCATAACTTGGAAAAGAGTGCATATTTAGGTTTATTGTTGAACAATACCACACCTAGGTTATTGGAGGAATCTATAACTTTAGGCGTAAAGACGAGGTTAGGAATAACGAAGTCTTGGGTGCAATCTTAAGTGAACTATTCAAATTAAAGCTAGCTAGGGTAGCTCGGGAGAGTGCACTAGTAAATTATTGTAATTGCTCGGGAGAGGGTTACGATACACATAGCGTTCATGATTGATAGAATATATTAACAATTTGTAAGAGCATAACGATAAGGGATTCCATCAATAGGGGAAATCAATACCTTAGTCCTTCTCATAATATTCTTTTTACTCTATATTCAATTCTTTCTTTCAAGCATTCTTAATTATTGCAAAGTAGATAGTCGAAAAATCACACAAATATATATTCAAATTTTGGGAACTTGATTCGGAAGTACTCTTGGGTTGTGAAAGTTGTGATTGATAGGTTAATTCTCTGTGGGATCGATCTTGGACTTATTAGACCAAGTTATATTGACTACGACCGTTGCTTGGACGTGAATCAATTTTGGCGACGTTGACGGGGAATTAACGGAATTGTCAATTGCCATTGACAGAACTTCAAGATTCTTGTGTATTCAGGTTCTTTCTACACTCTACATTGAATATTTTGACGTTTGTTGATTTGGGTATTCGGGTGCATGCCTAGAAAATCTGCAAGGACTGGAGAACTAATTGAAGGACTCTCAGACCCCGAGCAAACCTTCCGGGCACGTAACAAAGCCATCAAACAAATTCAACAATCTCAACAACCAATCAAACTAGACTTCGACATGGGTGACATAAACAATCAAAACCAGCAAGCCGGGCTAAATATGCAAGAGGCACAGGAGGCACAAGAAGGTGCATTGTTCGACTAGGCACAACCCACAGTGGATAATTTGGCAACTGCCATCGTTGTGCCAGCAATTCAAGCCGAGTCTTTCTAGATTACTAACAACATGCTTCACTTGTTGCAAAACAAGGGACTATTCTCTAGGTCTCAGGTTGAAGATCCACAGCAGCACCTCAAGAACTTTCTATCAATATGCAAAACACAAAGGCAACCGAATGTAACTCCGAAAGCTATCAGATTACTACTTTTTCCATTCTCAGTTACAGGAGCAGCACAGATATGGCTAAACTCACTCCCAATAAACTCCATTGCAACTTGGGATGAGTTAGTCAAACAATTCCACAACAAGTTTCATCCACCCAACAAAACAGCTCAACATGGGACTTTCAGACAGTATGAAGAATATTGTAGATGCCTCAGCAGGTGGGGCTTTTCTAAGCAAGACTTGGAGAGAGGGCCAAAATTTGCCAGACAAGATGGCTCAAAATTCCGGGTGGACGTCCAGGAATGCTCCTATCACACTAGTAGTACACTCTGTACCTCTGGATCCATCCAACACTCTTGAGGAGAACGTGGCAACTTTATTGACACAAATGAGCATCCTGACAAAGAAGATGGAAGAATCAGGGGTTAAGCAGCAAGTTCACATTGTAGATACTACCAATGGTGGTTTATGCACATCTTGCATTAGCCAACCCATAGGTAATCCATGGGTTGCAGACCAAGAACATCATCACCAGCATGAGGATATGAACTATGTGGCTAATTATGGAGGACAACGACAAGGCAATCAAAACTGGGGCCAACAGGCTCCAATGCAGTATAGACCTCCACGGCCACAATTTAATGCAGCAGGTATGAGGCCACCACACAACATGGCTCCATATCCTAGACCTCAGAATTTCGGAAATCGGCAGCAGGGATACCATCCACCTCCACCACCACATCGGGGGTAGACATGACGATGGGTTCGCAGAATTGAAAGCTATGATGCAGCAAGTAATTGGGTCAAATGACAAAACCAATGAAAGAATAGATGCACATGATGCAGCGATCAAAAATATGGAAGTGCAGATGGGTCGGATTGCTATGTCACTTAACAATCGTCCTCAAGGGACATTGCCTGCAGATACACAAACAAACCCAAAGGACCAAATCCCAAAGCAGATGATGGCAGTGACTCCGAGAAGCGGTAGAGATCTTGATGCTGAGAATGAAAGTGAGAAAATTGACAGACAGGTTGAGACACCTACTCCATTGCCCATTGAACTGGATGAATCCACAGGGTTGACAAAAGTCACAATCCAGCCAATTGCTGAAAATAAAGAAGCACAACAGGGAACGGAGAAAGTAACGGAAAAGGTAGAACAACAGATTGATGAGAAAGTGATAGACAAAGATAAATCCCAAGTCACCGGGAAGAAGAGGCCTCCACCACCATTCCCCCAAAGGCTGGCCAAACACCAAAAAGAGGAACAATACAAAAAGTTCTTCGACATGCTCAAGCAAATCCAGGTAAACATTCCTTTAATTGAAGCTTTAAAAGAAATGCCTGGTTATGCTAAGATGATGAAGGATTTGATGTCGCGGAAATTTGATTTCCAAGACTTGGCCACAGTGACCCTTACCCAGACTTGTAGTGTAGTGGTCTCTAGACCCATTGCTGAGAAGCTATCTAATCCAGTTAGTTTCACCATCCCATGCACTATAGGGAATTATGCCTTTACTAAGGCTTTATGTGATTTGGGGGCAAGCATTAATCTCATGCCCTTAGTTGTCAATAAGAGGTTAGGTATTGGGAGAGCCAGACCCACCTCTATGCTTTTACAGCTTGCTGACAGGACGGTTAAGCGTCCATTTGGTATTATAGATGATGTGCTAATCCAGGTTAAGAAGTTCGTGTTTCCCGCCGATTTTGTTATTTTTGATTGCAAGGTCGACGAAGAAATTCCCATAATCCTGGGAAGACCATTCCTAGCCACTGGGAGAGCCATAATTGATTGTGAAACTGGGGAACTCAAGATGAGATTGAATGATGAGGAGATCATCTTCAATGTGCAAAAATCCATGAGGCGTCCTAGTGAGTTCACAAATTGCTCTCTAATTGATGCGGTTGATGTGATAGTGGAGACCGACGATGCAGAATTGACTATTGAAGATCCACTTCAAGCATGCCTGATGAACATAGAAGAGGTAAACGGTGAAAGTTTGGCCGAATGGGTATTATCGCTGGAAGGCAAGGGATTCTGGCAGAGAGAGCTCGAATTCGAACCTCTACACTTAGAGAAAAGAAAAAGCCCACCAACAAAGCCATCCATAGAAGAGCCACCAAAGCTTGAACTTAAACCACTACCATCACATCTCAGGTATGAATATCTAGGTCCTAACTCCACGTTACATGTTATTATCTCATCTAGTTTGTTAGATGTGCAGGCCCAAAAGCTTATACAGGTACTCAAGGAATGCAAGACTGCCATCGGATGGACCATGGCAGACATAAAGGGGATCATCCCGGCCTATTGTATGCATAAAATTCTCTTGGAAGATGGACACAAACCTTCCGGGGAACATCAAAGAAGGCTGAACCCCAACATGAAGGAAGTGGTGAAGAAGGAAGTAATAAAGTGGCTAGATGCGGGAATCATCTTCCCAATCTCAGACAGCAGCTGGGTTAGTCCGGTACAATGTGTGCCCAAGAAAGGAGGCATGACGGTAGTGAAAAACGACAACAATGAATTGATTTCAACAAGAACCGTCACCGGATGGAGAATATGCATGGACTATAGGAAGTTGAATCTAGCCACCCGCAAAGATCACTTCCCACTTCCCTTCATTGATCAAATGCTTGACAGGTTGGCAGGGAGGTCCCACTTTTGCTTTCTTGATGGATACTCGGGGTACAATCAAATCTCTATAGCCCCCGAAGATAGAGAGAAGACCTCCTTCACATGCCCTTATGGTGTCTTCGCCTTCAGGAGGATGCCATTCGGACTATGCAATGCACCTGCCACTTTCCAAAGGTGCATGATGGCTATTTTCACCGACATGGTGGAAGACATTATGGAAGTGTTCATGGATGATTTCTCGGTGGTAGGGAATTCATTTGATGAATGCCTTGCCAATCTGACTAGAGTACTACAAAGGTGCATGGAAACAAATTTAGTGCTAAACTGGGAGAAGTGCCATTTTATGGTACAAGAAGGTATAGTACTGGGGCACCGGGTTTCAAGCAAAGGCATTGAGGTAGACGGTGCTAAAGTTGATGTCATTGCAAAGTTGCCTCCACCAACATCCGTCAAGGCCATAAGAAGCTTTCTTGGACACGCCGGTTTTTACTGGAGGTTCATTAAAGACTTCTCCAAAATATCAAACCCTCTCTGTAAGTTACTTGAAAAAGATCACCCTTTTGTTTTTACTGATGAATGCGGGATTGCTTTTGAGGAACTGAAAAAAAGGCTGGTCACAGCACCCATCATCATTGCCCCAGACTGGGAGCAACCGTTCGAGTTAATGTGTGATGCAAGTGATTATGCAGTGGGGGCAGTGCTGGGCCAGAGGAAAGATAAGTTGATGCATCCAATATACTATGCAAGTAGAACTGTGAGTGGAGCACAGCTAAACTACACAGTGAAGGAAAAGGAGATGCTGGCGGTCGTGTTTGCATTCGACAAATTCCGGTCCTATCTCATAGGATCAAAGGTAATCGTATACACGGACCATGCAGCTTTAAGATATTTAATTGATAAAAAGGACTCTAAGCCACGCCTAATTTGTTGGGTGTTGCTTCTCCAAGAGTTCGACCTCGAAATCAGAGATAGAAAAGGTACTGAAAATCAAGTAGCTGACCATTTGTCAAGACTTGAAGGAGCTGAACTTGTCAAAGAGAGTGGGGAAATTCTGGAAACCTTTCCAGATGAGCAGTTGCTCACCACCACTCTCCTGGAAGCTCCATGGTATGCTGACTATGCCAATTATCTAGCCAGTGGCATTGTTCCTTATGACCTATCATCGGTCCAGAGGAAAAGATTTTTTCGTGAAAGTCAGTATTATTATTGGGATGAACCATATTTGTTTAGGATATGTCTTGATAACATGATCCGGAGATGCATCCCCGAGATAGAACAATCTTCTGTTTTGCGGGCATGTCACACTTCTACATATGGCGGTCACTTTGGAGGAATACGTATAGCTGCCAAAATACTGGAGGCCGGTTTCTATTGGCCAATGGTGTTTATAGATGCGCACTTGTGGGTGAAAGGTTGCAATGAATGTCAATGCATCGGGAACATCTCCCGGCGTCATGAGATGCCAATGAACCCAATCCAGCAAGTTGAAGTGTTCAATGTATGGGGAATAGATTTCATGGGCCCCTTTATTAGCTCATACGGCAATAAGTACATACTTGTTGTAGTTGACTACAAGTCCAAATGGGTGGAAGCTGCATCATTACCCACCAATGATGCTAAGGTGGTAGTGGGATTTTTGAAGACGAATATTTTCACCCGGTTCGGAACTCCAAGGGCTATCATTAGTGACGGGGGCACACACTTTTGCAACCGAGCTTTTGAGAAATTATTGGCCAAGTATGATGTTAAACACCGTGTGGCCACTCCATATCACCCGCAAACTAGCGGACAAGTTGAGGTCTCCAACAAGGAGATAAAAAGTGTACTGACTAAAACAGTGAACGCCACAAGAACCGACTGGTCCAGGAAGCTTGATGACGCACTATGGGCATATAGAACAACATTCAAAACACCCATTGGCATGTCTCCTTACAAATTGGTGTTCGGAAAAGCTTGTCACTTACCGGTTGAATTAGAGCATAAAGCGTGGTGGGCACTGAAACAATTGAATCTCAACTTGGATGAAGCAGGTAAAGCAAGGTTGAGTGGGTTGCATGAGTTAGAAGAATTTCGGTATCTAGCATTTGAAAATACAAGATTGTATAAAGAGAGGATGAAGCGGATCCATGATCAAAATATCGTTGAGCGTACCTTCAAAAACGGGGACAAAGTACTATTATACAATTCAAGATTATGACTGTTCCCAGGTAAATTGAAATCAAGGTGGTCAGGACCCTTCAAGGTAATTGAGGCATTTGAGTCAGGAGCCGTGGAAATTCAAACTATGGATGGATCACGTACATTCAAGGTAAACGGACAACGGTTGAAACAATACTTAGGCCTGGATGACATGGAGGACAAGATAGAATTGCGGTTGGATGAACCTCAAAGGTCTAGCGAGCCGTAAAATGCGCTAAGTTGAGTCGTGCCGCGACGTTAAATCAGGCGCTACGTGGGAGGCAACCCACGAACATGTTGTAAGTAATTTTATCTTAGTAGTAAGTAATAAAGGAATATAAGAAAAACAAAAATTTTTGCTGAACAGTCGAAATTTTTTTCAGAGAGGAGCACTGTCCGTGGTCCATCCGCGGACCGCGGATGAACCGCGGAAAAATGCCCTCTCTGAACTTTCTCTATTCGCGGTCCATTCGCGGCCGCGAACCAACAGCAAAAAAATGCCTTCTCTGAATCTCGACTGTTCGCGGTCCATCCGCGGCCGCGAACGAACAGCGAACAGTCGCGGTCAGTTCCGCGGTCGGCAAAAATTTAAAGTTTTTTTTTATTTTTTTTCCTCCCCCCTTTTTTTAAATCCTAAAAGCACTCCCCCTCTTTCCCACAACCCCATTCAGCCGCCCCTCCCCTCTCAAAACTCTCTCTCTCTAACTTCAAATCCTCTCCCTTCTCTCTACAAATCCCCAACCCCTTCTTCTCCAAATCATCCCCTTCTTCCACCCTACTTCTCCATTGCTATAACTTGTAAGTTTTTCTACTTTTTCTCTTTTATTTTGTTTCTATTTTTAGTTTTTGATTGTTTATTTTGTAGAAGTAATTAGTTAATGTTAGTTTAGGGTAAATTCATGAATATTGCTTGGTTTCTTGTTGTACATTAAATTTTTCCATAAATTTCTTCTAAGGAACCTTGTTATCTGATTAATATTTGGTAAATAATGGGTTGTTGGGTCTTCAATTGTGTTTATGATGTTAATTTTATGATTTGGAGACCCAATAGTATTTTAACCATATATGTGGGTTGGTTAGCCAAGTTGGGCACATTATCCTTGATCATAATGGATTAATGTAGTTTAGGAGACATAATGCCCAACTCATGAATTGGTTATTGAGTATTTTATTGGGGATGGATTAAGTCAATGGGGTAATATTAGAAGTGTTCAAAGAACTAAGTGTGGGGTGCTCAAATAGGCATGTGTAAAATAGTTAGATAAAGAATCTTAATATAGGAGTATGAGGAAATTGCACAAAAAGAATGGTCAATTGTGAGTGTTCAAGGATGGCGAAGTCTGAGTAGCCTTCCAATGACTAACGGTTTACAAACTTTTTGGCTATCTTAATTGTGCAGGATCATGGCCCCAAAGAGAGCACGACATGGTGCTAGTTCATCCAGACAACCGACTTATGACGAGTCTAGGTTTGCTGATGAAGGAGCCGAAAATGCATTTCACATTAAAGCAAACAAGAAGTGGCTCCAAGAGGTAGAAGTTGACAGGATAGCTATCCGCTCGGAGAAGCCGGAAATTTATGATGAGATTCGAAGGCGCGAGATGGATTTCCTCTTTGACTCACCTCTTAAGGTGAACAAGATGCTTGTTCGAGAATTCTACGCCAATGCTCCTTATGCTATGGTCAGAGAAGTTTTCGTCAGAGGTAAGCGGGTCAATGCTCATATTCCTACTATTCGGCGGGTACTTCGCCTGCCATTACACACTAGTGATGTTGATTACTACCATAATAGGCCCGGTGTCACATGGGACATGCTAATAGAGGCCTTATGTGTAGATGGCATACCAGTATGGATTAGAAATCAAACTCTGCACTCTAACTATTTTACACACACTGCCAAATGTTGGTTCTCCATAATTTGCAACCGTATTTTGCCCTCAAGTAACACCACGGATGTTAACTTTAATAGGGCTGTTTTGACTTGGTGTTTTGTAACACATCGGGATGTTGATATTGCCCGAGTCATTAGTGACGAGATGGTATTGAGGGGATCCCTCACTGCCAAGGGTTTTTATTACCCATCTCTTGTCACTACGTTGTGTCTCCTCAACCACACCCCAGTTACTGATGCTGACGGTGAGCTACTACCAAGAGCTCCATTTAGAGTTGCTACTATCCGGGTTGGACGAGACACAACCCCTATTGACTTAGATGAGGAGGACGATCCTGTACCGGTTACCCGGGCCAGGCACTCCACGGATTCAGCCGAACCTTCCAGGTCTGCTCCTCGTAGAGTAAGCATGTCTAGATCCGAGTCCACACGACCTATGTTGAGGTCAATAGAGGAGGAGGTTGCTGCTCTGCGCACCTCCGTAGATGGATTACACACATGGCTGGATGCCATGTCCACTAGGCAAGCCCGGTCAGAAAATAGGTTTATGGCATGGTTTAGAGCACTTGGGAGAGCATGCCATGTCGACCCATCCACCGTCTCCGACTCCGAGTGAGCCACATGTAAGTTTTTTTGCCCCTCTTGTGCTTTCATTTTTATTTATGCCATGAGGACATGACATATTTTTAAGTGTGGGGTGGGAAACTTATCTTGTACATAATGTATATATTAGTGTAGTAAGTAATATAAAATAATAAAAATACAAAAAAAATCAGAAAATTTTAAAAATCCAAAAATATGAGTAGAGGACTCTTCCTGATGACGGACTATTTAGGACAAGTACTCTTGAGGGAAGTAGTCCACGTAGGAATTTTTCTTTCTTTTATTTTCTTTTTCTAGGTAGTGTATCATCTCACCCTTGGTTTTTCTTTTGACCACGGTTCTTTTCCAAGGGTTTTTATTTGAACCGGGTTAGGTATTTTTTTCTTTTTCTTAGGATTAGAGGTAAAAAGTGCAACATGTAACCCCGAATATGCACATTAGCAAAAGAGTAAATTGAACTTGAGAATGTATCTTCTAAGCTTGATTGTAGAATCTCAATATGCCTTAAATTGCACAATAATGCTTGCTTGAACATCGATAGGACTTTGTAGATAAACCGGATTCCAAATGAGTTGCATGCCATGTGTGTGTGAGGTTTTTACTTACATTGTATGTTGTACATGATGCCTAGAACTTGCCCTGTGTGTTTGCAAAGTGAAATAGAAGTTGTTCGGTTGTAGAAAGGATAGAGGCATTTCTTTGTGTAACCCCATATATCAATAGACATGAATTCACCCGTACATTATATCTTAGTTAACCCCTTTTGAGCTTAAAGCCTATTCTTTGATAACCCTTGAATGTTCTTCAAATTATTATATGTGTTCTACTTTACCTCCTAGAAGCACTTGTATTGTAATGAATATGCAAAAGTTTAAGTGTGGGGTGAAGGGAAATTGAAAAGGGAAAATCAAGAATGAATGGTAGAAAATAGTGAACTGGTCAAAATAATGTAAATGTATTGCAAAGCAATGAAAAAAAAAAGATATTTTGAGAAAAAGAGCTATATCAATGTATACATGAAAATTAGAAAGGCCAATTACACCAACAAAAGAAAAGTGGGGATTAAAAGCAATTAAAGGTGAAGGAATGTTTAGGGGAGACATAAGGAAGAAAACGAAAAGGGAAGTTGTAAAAAAGGAAAAGAAAAGTGCTTAGGGAGGCTAGTCACTATACCCAAAAGAATCCTACCCGTCCCATAGCCTACATTACAACCCTTAAAGACCTCTTGATCTATGATTGAATAACTCGATTAGTGGAGTATTACACTAGGGGCAAGCCTATGGTGTGTCTGTATGCATATGAATGTTCTTTGTTGAGAGTGAGTGAATTTTTCCGATATTTATAAGTTCCATGTTTTTGAATTGTTAATGTGTGGGAACTTCTCTCAATAAATTTGGTGAGGGCATGTAATTCAAGAGGAAGAAGGTAAATTTGCAAGTTTTTGGTAATAAGTAGAGTAAGTAATAATGTGCTGGTATGAGAGCTTACGGTTAAGTAAAGATCATGCATATCTTAAGTTGTTCATGTATAATAGCTTTTGTGACATAATTTGGGGGAGACAAATTGTTGTTAATTGGCCTAAAGTGTGATTAAAGATTGCTCGAGGACGAGCAAAGGTTTAAGTGTGGGGTATTGATATTAGGTAAATTTGACTATAATTATACCCTAAATAATCACACTTTGTTATGGAATTAATGTTGATTATGAGGACAAAATGCTTTGATTAGTGTTCGATTGTGTTTTACAGGTACATGTGATACATTGGATGCTATAAAGAGCTATTTTGGAGTCCTAGGTTGATGAAAAGGCCAAAAGAAGAGCTAAAGTGAAGAGGTCCTGAAGAAGCAGGGAAGAATCAGACGCACTGTTCATCCGCGGTTCACTCGCGGCTGCGGATGAACCGCGAAAAAAGAAGGCCTCTGAAGTTTGACTGTTCGCGGTCCGCTCGCGGCCGCGAACGAACCGCGGAAGTCGCGGCAGCAGTAATCCCAATTGGACTCAAACTTAGTTTTTAAGCCCTAAAACCTCTATATAAACTCCTAGTTTGCCCCATAGAGGCATGTAATCTATTATTCAATACTTTTGCAAGGTTTTTAGTAGGAGAGATTCCTCTCAAACTCTTTCTTTTATTTTATATCAAGTATTTCTTTATGAATTCAATTATTATTTTTGTTTCTTCAAGCATGAGTAGCTAAATTCTATTCTAAGGTTTTGATGGAACCTATTGATAGATGAACTTATCGTTTATGTGATTACAAATTGTGAGTTAGATTTCTATTTGTTCAACTTCATTCTTATTGTAGTTAATTGGTAGACGTCCCAATTAGCGGTGCCTATTTAGTGTGCATAACTTGGAAAAGAGTGCATATTTAGGTTTATTGTTGAACAACACCACACCTAGGTTATTAGAGGAATCTATAATCTTTAGGCGTAAAGATGGGGTTAGGAATAACGAAGTCTTGGGTGCAATCTTAAGTGAACAATTCAAATTAAAGCTAGCTAGGGTAGCTCGGGAGAGTGCACTAGTAAATTATTGTAATTGCTCGGGAGAGGGTTACGATACACATAGCGTTCATGATTGATAGAATATATTAACAATTTGTAAGAGCATAACGATAAGGGATTCCATCAATAAGGGAAATCAATACCTTAGTCCTTCTCATAATATTCTTTTTACTCTACATTCAATTCTCTCATTCAAGCTTTCTTAATTATTGCAAAGTAGATAGTCGAAAAATCACACAAATATATATTCAAATTTTGGGAACTTGATTCGGAAGTACTCTTGGGTTGTGAAAGTTGTGATTGATAGGTTAATTCTCTGGTGGTCAGGTATCCAGAGGTCGCCCTAGGGGTGAGGATCGTACTGGTGGAGGCCAGGCTCGTTTCTATGCTCTTCCGGATAGGAAAGATGCTAGTGCTTCAGATGCGGTCATTTCAGGTATTATCTCAGTCTGCCACAGGGATGCTTCTGTCTTATTTGATCCCGGATCCACCTATTCCTATGTTTCTACTTATTTTGCACATCACTTGGGTATGACCCGTGGTATTCTTGCTTTGCCCGTACATGTGTCTACCCCGGTGGGGGATACTGTTATTGTGGATCAGGTATATCGATCCTGTCTTATTACTATTGGGGGTCTGGAGACCCGAGTTGATTTATTACTACTGGGCATGGTGGATTTCGATGTAATTCTAGGCACGGATTGGCTATCTCCCTACCATGCGATTCTGGATTGTCATGCCAAGACAGTCACACTAGCTATTCCGGGTAATCCGAGGATCGAGTGGCGTGGCTTGACTGATTATATGTCCGACAGGGTGATTTTGTATATAAAGGCCCAACGAATGATTGACAAGGGTTGTTTATCTTATTTGGCCTTCATTAGAAATGTTAAGGCTGAGACACCCAATCTTGATTCGGTTCCTATTGTGAGGGAGTTTTCGGATGTATTTCCAGCAGACCTACCAGGCATGCCGCCTGACAGAGATATTGACTTTGGTATTGACTTGGTGCCGGGCACTCGGCCCATTTCTATTCCTCCTTATCGCATGGCACCAGCAGAGTTAAAAGAATTGAAAGAACAGCTTCAGGAACTCTTAGATAAGGGTTTCATTCGTCCAAGTGTGTCACCTTGGGGTGCACCGGTGTTGTTCGTGAAGAAGAAAGATGGCACAATGAGAATGTGCATTGATTACAGGCAGCTGAACAAGGTAACAGTGAAGAATAAGTACCCATTGCCTCGTATTGAGGACCTATTTGATCAGCTCCAGGGAGCTAGTGTATTTTCTAAGATTGATCTTCGATCGAGCTATCATCAGTTGAAGATCAGGGACTCGGATATTGTGAAGACAACGTTCGGGATGCGATATGGGCACTACGAGTTCCTGGTGATGTCTTTCGGGTCGACTAATGCCCCAGCTGCATTCATGCACTTGATGAATAGTGTATTTCGGCCGTACCTTGATTCTTTTGTGATTATGTTTATTGATGATATTTTGGTGTATTCACGCAGCCAGGAGGAGCATGCACAGCATTTGAGAGTGGTATTGCAGAGGTTGAGAGAAGAGAAACTTTATGCAAAATTCACTAAGTGTGAGTTCTGGCTTGATACTGTGGGTTTTCTGGGACATGTAGTGTCCAGTGATGGTATTCGGGTTGATCCACAGAAGGTCGAGGCAGTGTAGAATTGGCCCAGACCTTCCTCAGCTACAGAGATTCGGAGTTTTCTCGGCTTGGCAGGCTATTATCGCCGGTTTGTTCGGGGTTTCTCATCTATTGCTTCACCGTTGACTAAGTTGACACAGAAGAATGCTCCATTTGTGTGGTCTGATGAATGTGAGGAAGAGCTTCCAGAAACTCAAGGAGGCTTTGACCACAGCTTCGGTACTTGTGTTGCCATCAGCCTCAGGGTCATATATAGTGTATTATGATGCTTCTAGAGTTGGGCTCGGTTGTGTGTTGATGTAGGAGGGTAGAGTTATTGCATATGCTTCTCGTCAGCTAAAGCCCCACGAGAAGAACTACCCTGTTCATGATTTGGAGTTAGCCGCTATTGTTCATGCCTTGAAGATTTGGAGGCATTACCTATATGGTGTATCTTGTGATGTATATACGGACCACCGCAGCCTTCATCATTTGTTTAAGCAGAAAGATCTAAATTTGAGGCAGCGGAGATGGCTTGAGTTGCTTAAAGACTATGATATTACTATTTTGTACCATCCCGGGAAAGCCAATGTAGTGGCTGATGCATTGAGCCAGAAGGCTATTAGTATGGGCAGCTTGGCGTATATTCCAGTTGGGGAGAGACCCCTTGCAGTTGATGTTCAGGCGTTAGCTAATCAGATAGTTAGGCTGGATATTTCTAAGCCCAGTCGGGTGATGGCTTGTGTAGTAGCTCATTCTTATTTATATGACCGTATTCGAGAGCGCCAGTATGATGATCCACACTTACTTGTCCTTAAGGACAGAGTTCAGCATGATGATGCTAGAGATGTCACTATTGATAGTGATGGTGTATTGCGGATGCAGGGCCGGATATGCGTGCCCAATGTTGATGGCCTTCGTGAGTTGATATTGGAGGAGGCTCACAGCTCGCGGTATTCTATTCATCCAGGAGCCGCGAAGATGTACCAGGATTTGAAGCAGCATTACTGGTGGAGAAAGATGAAGAAAGATATTGTGAGCCATGTGGCTCGGTGTCTAAACTGTCAGCAGGTCAAGTATGAGCATCAGAGACCTGGTGGTGTATTCCAGCGTATTGATATTCTGGAGTGGAAGTGGGAAAGGATCACTATGGACTTTGTTAGTGGACACCCTCGGACAGCGAGAAAGTTTGATTCAGTTTGGGTGGTCATGGATAGGCTGATCAAGTTAGCCCACTTCATTCCAGTATGTACTACATACTCCTCAGAGCGGTTGGCAGAGATATTCATCCGTGAGATTGTGAGACTACATAGAGTTCCCATTTCTATTATATCAGACAAGGGTTCTGGAGAAAATTTTAGCGAGAGTTGGGTTCACGGGTAGAGCCGAGCACAACATTTCATCCACAGACGGATAGGCAGTCTGAGCGTACTATTCAGATACTGGAGGACATCTTCCGTGCTTGTGTCATTGATTTTGGTGGTTCATGGGCTGATTACTTGCCTCTTGCGGAGTTTGCTTATAATAATAGCTATCGGTCCAGCATTCAGATGGCACCGTATGAAGCTTTATATGGGAGGCGGTGTAGGTCTCCAGTCGGTTGGTTTGAGCCCGGCGAGGCTAGGTTGTTAGGGACAGAGTTAGTCCAAGATGCCTTAGACAAGGTAAAGGTGATTCAGGAAAGACTTCGCACAGCTCAGTCGCGTCAGAAGAGTTATGCAGACCGGAAGGTCCGAGATGTGTCTTATTCAGTAGGTGAGAAGGTGTTGCTGAAGGTTTCGCCTATGAAGGGTGTTATGAGGTTTGGGAAGAAAGGGAAGTTGAGCCCAAGGTTTATTGGACCTTTTGAGGTGCTTAGGAAAGTTGGGGAGGTGGCCTATATGCTTGCCTTGCCACCCGGTTTGTCGGGAGTTCACCCGGTGTTCCATGTATCCATGCTCAGGAAGTATGTCGGAGACCCGTCTCATGTGTTAGACTTCAGCACGATACTGCTAGATGAGAATTTGACTTATGATGTAGAACCAATAGCCATTTTGGGTCGACAGGTTCGTAAGCTGAGATCCAAGGACATAGCTTCAGTGAAAGTGCAGTGGAGAGGTCATCCCATGGAGGAAGCAACTTGGGATACCGAACAAGAGATGCGGAGTAGATATCCACACTTATTTGAGACTTCGGGTATGTTTCTTAACCCGCTCGCGGACGAGCGTTTGTTTAAGTTGGAGAAAATGTAACGACCCGACTCATAGTTGTGGGAGTTATTATCCCGCTTTCTTCATTTAACACTTCAATATGCTTATTTATATGTGTTCGGAATATATCGAGTGAGTTAGGAGTGATTCGGGTAGAAAATGAAGCAAATAGCATATTTTAAGGAAGCTTAAATATGGGAAGTCAACCAAGAGTTGACTATTGAGTTAGAGTGCTCGAAACCGGATTTCGATGATTCGACTAGTTTCGGGGGATCATTTATGACTTAGGAGAGCAATCGGAATCGAATTCGGAGGTCCGGTGTAGTTTTAGGCTTGAATTGGCGAATGTTAAATTTTGGCAAAAACCGGATGGTAGGTGAGATTTTGATCCGGGGGTCGGAATGGAATTCCGACAATTTCTTTAGCTTCTTTATGTGATTTTGGATATGTCTGCAAATTTTCAGGTCATTCGGACGTCGTTTGATCGGGTTTTAGATTGGATGTTAGTTTCGGAAGTTTTGAAGAAACTTAGGCTTGAATCCGTTTAAAATGGGTGATTTTGATGTTTACGATGGTGTTTTTATGTTACGAGCAAGTTTGAATGAGGTAATGTGATGTATTGGTGGCTTTGGTTGAGGTCCCGGGGGTCTCGGGATCATTTCGGATGCCCAACGGGCAAGTTTTGATCTTAAAATTTTTGCAGAAAAATTGCAGACAGTGATTGCTCTATGCGATCGCATAGAGTCATTGCGATCGCATAGAAGAGCCTGGAGGGGTGAGGAAATATGTGCTATGTGATCGCATAGCGAGGGGTGCGATCGCATAGGCCTATTACACTGCACAGTGCGATCGCATACCAAGCGTCGCGATCGTAGAGAAGAAAAAAATGAGGCCTGGGAGTTTGTACTATGCGATCGCATAGGTGTATTGCGATTGCATAGGAGGGAAAATCGGCTGAAAAAATTAACTCTATATGATCGCATAGGTCCATTGCGATAGCATAGAAGGAATGGTGTGTCAGTGAAATTAAAATTTCAGAATAGAGAGCTCGCGGGTTCATTCACCAAAAACACAATTTTGAACCCTAGAGAGAGGAAAACACGAGGTAAACACTGGGATATCATCGGGTATTCATCGGAGGTAAGATTCTTGACTCAAAAACATAATTTTATGGTAGAATTAACATCAATCTTCATGAATTTTGGTAGAAATTGTGACCTAGGTATTGAAAACGAATTTTTGAGTTTTGAAAGGCCAATCGAACTCCGATTCGATAAATTTTGTATGCACAGACTTGTGGCGAAACGAGGATCACATTGGTACTAATTTCGGAAATTTTCCGAGCAGCGGGCCCGGGGTCGGGTTTTACCAACTTAGTGCATTTATGCGTATTTCATGTAAATTGAATTGGGTTATGTTTCTTTGACCCGTAATTGACATAATTGTTGTGGTTTGACTAGATTCTATGTTCGAGGTAGCGAATTCCAAAGGAAAAGGCATTGCGGACGAGTCTACGACCGGCTAGAGATGAGTAGTTTGTGTATATGGTAGCCTGAGGGTTTGAAACCCCGGCTTAGCACATTGTGATGCTAGTAGGGCGTGGCTCGCACCCCGTGGTAGGTGCGGGATTGATTGTGACTGGGGATTGAGACTTGGTCCATCCCGGATATGGATAAAATGCTATTAGTGATAGAAATACACTGTGTTTGACATATTTGTGGGCTGTAAGCCTTGTTTGGGGCCTTGTGCCGACCTGTAGTATCCCTAGGGGATAGTATTTATGTGATAGCTATACTTGCTTAATCACCGATCTCAGTCCTGGAATTTGAAATCACAGTATTGAAATGCTAAGTCACCGGTTTTTGCAAATTAAATAAAAGTTAAAGTATTTTCATAAATTATGAACTAAAATCTGGAAATAAGTAATTTGAGCTATTTTGTGACTTACCTGATTATTGTGGACCGAGGATGGATCGGGCTGCACGCCGCAACGGTTATTATGATATGAGGATCGGGCTGCACGTCGCAGCGGTATTTGCACTTGGGCTATAGGAGCCCCTCCAGAGTCTGTACACACCCCAATGAGCGCCGTCGACGTTAAATGGATCGGGCTACACACCGTAGCGGTTATGTGCATTGCATTGCATTGCATCTTTATCTGTTGAATTATTATGTGGTAGCCTTATTGTACTGCTGATGCTAGTTCGTATGAGGGTCGATCTGTAGTTTAGCTTCATATTGTGGTATTCTGTGGATTTCCTATTTTCAGCTGCTTTATATATTTATTACTCACTGAGTACTTAGTACTCACCCCTACTCCCTGCACCTTTTGTTTGCAGACTCAGGTACTTAGAAGTAGTAGACAGGTTTTTCCAGCGTTGCAGAGTCACACCGAGTTGCTGAGGTAGATGCCGACGTTCGTAGAACCTAGCTTCTCCTCCTCTTTCCAATTGTTATTTATAATCCGACTTGAGTATTTCCATACATTATTCTCTATTTCTGTTGGGTTTTTGTTAAAGGCTCTAGACTTGTGACTCCGGATCTATGGGAGTGTCAGTTGTTTTCGTAGTGTCAGTATTTTGTTCATTATTATTATTATTGGAGTTCTTTGACTCATATATTCTTCTTGGAATGTCCATTTGGGACTGATAGTCGTGGTGATAAGTAATAGTTGGTCTGGCTGGCCTAGCTTAATTGTTGGGCGCCATCACGACCGGATTTGGGTCGTGACAAAATCACTATGCGAACTTGTTGCAATCATAAAATCTCACATTCTGGCGTTGCTGTGAATTACTGCTGAAATATTGTTTGCTGAAATCCTATATAGTTGCTGACGTTGATTAGATCTAATAGATCTGTTCTTTTGTTCCAGGTACATTTTACCTCCTTAGCAGCATGAAGTCTCAAATACTGTATTTACATTGTTGAAAAATATCAAGTCTACTGAAGTCCTTGTTACAATAGACTGTTTTCTTATATTTGCAATTGCTATTTACAGCAGTTTAGTGGTAGATTCATTTGATTAAATTCGTGTTAATGTTAGATAAGTTTATTTAAGAATGAAATTTGTAATAACAGGACTGTTTTGCTATTATGATTGGATAGCTGTAGTTTAGCTCATTAGTAGGAAGCAAACACATAGAGTGATCCCGTATATGAATAATCAGGTTATTTAACATCCTGATATTAATTTAGATTCTAGCATCTGACTGTTAAATATACAATTGCTGTCAGGTTACTATTTTCATACTCATTTTAATAATCAATCCTAGGATAATTAAGTACTAGGTTCAATTATTAGTTATTACTTTAAAGCTTGTTTATGTATTGATCATTTGATTAAACAATTCCTTTCGAATCTGAATTGTTAAAATAACTGCATTTTTAGATAAAATAGTTGCATTTCCAGTTAATACCTTAAACAAATCCTAACAGTCTTAGATTTTCATTTCTGAGTTGCCGAATCGAGTCCTAGGTGATGAAAGCTGTAATAATCAACCAAATCTGGTATGAACTCATGACCAAAAAAAACCATCCAGTTACAAAAGTGTTGAATTGTATTCAGAAATTACAAGTGGTTACTGTTAAATTGTTGCTTTATGTTCTCGTAAGAGTTACTTTGTATTCAAGCAAATTAGGCGACTGTTGATTAAAAAATGACAAATTATGTGGCCTCCTTTTATTATAAATTAATCCATCAACCCGTTAATACAGACTTGGCTTAAAAGCTTCAATGTATAGTTTTAAAATATCAATAAATTAGGACCTTTGTTTATTATTAGAGACCAATTAAATAGAAAATCATAGTTATGTTAGGATCGACCTTTAATAAAAGTGAGATGAACCTCACCGCACTAAATACACAATTGCGGGGCCCTCAAATAAATTGTTATAAAAATTTTGGACTCGGAAGGATCGTTTTAGCGAATTTCACGGTCTTTCCCGAAGTTAACAAAGACGGAGAATCTTTAGGCACGACTTTAATAAAATTACTTTCCTAAATACGGGTGCGCATTTATGTGACCCAAATCTTACTCTCAGCGAGACTGAAACGCATTAAAGTCACAGGCGTACTGGTTGCGGTGTGACTCAAGCAGAGTCGCCAGAGCTGTCACACCTCTTTTTTCCTCACCCGCGAGAGCGCAAGGGAGTTTTTCCAATTAAAGGACAATCGAGACGGGATCCATCTATTAAATTCGGAGTCGCCACTTGGAAAAATAATGGTGTCCCAAGTCACCGGTCTGATCCCGAACCGAGGAAATTTATGACTTTGTAATATGGTCTGCGAAACTAGAAAACCGGATAAGGAACTCTGTTAACCCGGGAGAAGGTGTTAGGCACTCCCGGATTCAGTGGTTTTAGCACGGTCGCTCAACTGCACTTTTTGCTTTTATCTGACTTCTTTATATATTTTAACTATGTGCTTTTAATGCTCCGCTTTTATTTTTAGAAGAATTGCGACGTCACGAAAACACATTTCGAGTCACACCGCATCCAGTACGCCTGTGACTTTAATGTATTTCAGTTCCGCCGAGAGTAAGATTTGGGTCACATAAATGCGCACCCGTATTCAGGAAAATAATTTACTTATAAATCATGTCTAAAGAGTCTATCGTCTTTAATAACTTCGGGAAAGGACCGTGAAATTCACTAAACGGCCTTTCCAAGTCTAAGTTTTTGTAACAACTAATTTGAGGGCCCCGTGTGTTTTTGTTCTCTAACGAGGTTCATCTCATTGTTTATTTGAAGGTCGACCCATAGATACTACATCTCGTATGTGTTTCATCTCTAATTATAAATTGAAAGTGAAATCTAATGACTAATTGTTACTTAAGCATTATTCGGTTAAATCTTATATTTGAACTTCTCGTTTCTAGCTACTTTGATTTCTGTCAATGACTCGTGCGAATCAATTAAACTAAGAAAAATTTCATAATGTCAACTGTACGACTACTTACACTAACGCGTCAGTTGAAATTTTAGAGTGATTGGTATCAATTATCCCTTTAAACTAACTTATCCTAATTTAATTAACAAGATGAAGTTCGAATTTCCAGTTCAAGTCCAATTCCAAACAAAAGGGGTAAACCTCTTAATTCTCACCACTGCCTAACTCGGAAGCCCAAGCTTATGCTATGTTAAAATATATATACCAAGATCCTTAAATTGAACCCAATTGCCGACAAGTGGACCTAGTGTTTGTTTTGACAACTACTGAGCTTCACATTAATCCCCAACATTTGAATCACTAACATTCAAGAACTACCAACTTTATCTCAATCGACTTTAATCGTTCAAACAACCCAACGATATTATGACTGGAAATTTGAAATAGCATACTGAAATAGGAGGTGGTTATTATCCCTCCTGAAGAACTAAACCAGATTACATTTAAGCTAATAATGCTAACTTAAGCCAAGAAACAACAACTAGCAGATTTTTCATGCTTCTGGGAATGAGTTAAAATGGATCAACAGTCCACAAAGATATACATGTATGTCTATTATCCGTATAGCATGAGATCTAAGAACTAACATTCACTATATTTACTTCTACAATCTGTCCATTTGGATAACAGAAAGAGCCTATCAATACATATGAATCTGCGAGCATTTCATTTCTTAAACTTCTCTTTCGAGTTACATCAAAGTGAGCTCATAAATGTGTACCTGGATGATAGACAGAAGAAGAAAGAGGGAACAATTAGCAGTGGTAATGCAGCAACAACAGCAGTAGACCAGCAGCAACAAACACAGAACAGCAATACCAACAGCAGCAACAGGAGAAAAAACAATAGCCAAAACACAGCAACAAATAACACCCAGGCACAGCACCAGCAGTGGTAACCAAACTCAGCACCAGTGACACAATCCTCAGCAATATCCAAAACAAAAACACAACCAACAGCAAACCAGTGACACTATCCTCAGCAGTAGCCAAACTTAGCACTAGCAGTAACCAAACTTAGCACTATCAATGGCCAAACACAACACTAACAATGGCCAAACAGAAGCAGTCGACCAAGAACTAGAGGCAGGGAATTTGGGTGAACTTCAAATAGGAATCTAATGAAACAATGAGCAGGAATCAAATGGTCACTCGAGAAGGATCCAAACTCTCCCTGTCTGCTCTTTAAAGTTTCTGCATATAGGAATATCTATCTGTTTCAGAATTATATTTCTCCTAAGCCCAGTATCCCTGTTTTTTTTCTTAGCTGTGTATGTATGTTTTTTTTTCCGAAATCCGTGTATCCCCCTCCTTTCTCTTTTTTCTTCAGTCCCCTGGATATCAAAGAATGCCTCCTACTTATAGTTTTCAATTCCCTCCTGAATGAATGCCCCTCACTTAAACTAATACCCTTGCCCATTCCTATCTCTGCCCAGGCCCTATTGCTCCCTGAACTCCCACTATCCATTGTCCATGTATGGGCCTTATTAGTTAAACAATAATCTCTGTCCAGACATGGCTAAGTGCCCTGCTGTGACAGCAGGCTCCACTGTCCAGCTTCATGTGCAGGGCATTAAAGTATTCTAAAATGATAAACCTTAATTTCCTAATTAGCTAATTCGAATCCTGATTTCTATATCCAATTAACTCCTAGTCTGGAATCAAGCAATAACAGGCCCCTAAACTTGTGAATTGCATACAGGCAGACACTTAAATGAACAATCATACAAACGAGTTAACTCGTTGACGACGCTAAATAAACTATGCATACAAAGCAGTTAGCATCGAATTAACACAGATAGAGATGGGAATTGACCGGATAAAAGGTCTACTGGAGATGAAGAAAACAGAAAACTAAAAGAAGAAATAAAGGATAAAATTCACATCATTAACACACTAACATATGAAGAAAGAAAGAAAAATACCATGTAAGGAGAAAACCGCACTCGAACGAATCTCGGACCCATCTTGGATTCAACTCGGGCTTGGACCTTTTGTTTTTGAGGCCAATGGACCTTAATTGAGATGTTTTCAACAATGAAAACATCCCAATTAAGGTCTATTAGACCTCAATTAGGCAGGAATCGAAGTCTAGGGTTCATGGCCGAGATTTGGGGCTCGACCGGTTCCGGCAAGATTCGAGCCAAACCAGGGCCGGTAGGGGTATGAGGGAGGCTGAGGGGAAGCTATGGTGTGATTTTGGTGAGGTTTGGCGTGGGTTCGAGTTTGACTCGAATCTTCAAATGAAGATTCGAAGATTTCCGGAGTGATTCGAGGTAAATGAAGGATGGATTCGTAATGGGGGAGTCGAGGTGGTCCTACGGTGTTAATTTGGTTGGGTTTGGCCTACCGGAACCGCCGTGAGGCGATTTCCGGCAGGCGGAGCACGGTGGTGGACGGCGAGGTTTAATTCGTCTCTAAGGGAGACGATGAAGGTAAGGGGGGTCCGGCTTGGGGGCGGGGTGTGAAGATGGGCCTTATATATGAATTAAGAGATTAAATCCTGATCGTTGGATCATTTACGATCAACGACCAGGATCTCCTCACTTAAACCAAACGGTGTCGTGTGATTAAGTTAGGGTCTGAGTATATTCGGGAATTGATTGATTAATCTGGGTCGTTGGATAATAAAATCCAACGGTCCAGGATCAACGGGGCCATTTGGGGTTGGGCAGATCGGGTAAGGGATTGGGTAATTACATTGGGCCTGGTTTTGCTATGGCCCAATTCCGATTTTCCTTCTTTGTTACTTCCTACACTATATATATATATATATATATATATATATATATATATATATATATATATATATATATAATCAGATTAATTCGTAACACACATAATTAATTTCACTAACAATTGACATACGTAAATACCGAATCCTTACATATGTACATTAAAATGACAAGAAAAATGCGAGGAATACATTTTTTATGATTTTCTCATTTTCATAAAAAATTGAACTTATCTATTTCTAAGTACGGAACTAACCCTACAAATATAAATGCGACATATTTGGTATATGTATTTTTTATTTATTAACTTAAGCAAACAAACGCAGACCCACAAATGCAAACGATAAGAAAAAGAGCATGCGATCCCCAAACATTGCAAACAAACAAAAACTCTTTTATTTTTGATATTTTGGGAGTAATTCGTGTGAGGCAAAAATCACGTGCTCACAGCTGCCCCTCTTTGCGCGGAAACATGAAGAGTTTTCGTGCAAAGATAGTGAGCGAATACGAGCGATTTTTGCCCGTTCGAGCACTCCGTGTGAAGCATTTCTAAAAAGATCTTGACCGAGCCTTTACTTCGGGAGGCCTCCTACATATCCTGGCTTAAACAGGAATCAGGTCAATGTAGTTCGGGAAGTTTTGGTAGCTGGGACTACCATGACTGTTACGATCTTGCTATTACTGCTGTTACTGCTATTACTGTTGTTGCCACTGCTTAACATGATCCCCTTATTACACCGTGCTAAACAAAAATAAGAAGCTAGACTAAGTTACAGTACTACAAATTCTTATCTATCCTTTTTAACTTGATCTTGTCATGCTCCTTGCCATCCTGCCGGCTCTGATGTTTCCTCACGTGCTTCTTCTCCTCTGACAGTTGTTGTCTCGGCCTATCTTGATTGCCGACCTCCGACCATTGGTTCCTTCTTTGTGGTCTTCGAACTATTCTCCTTCGAAATCTGAATCTATCTTTTTTGATCCTTGTTGCCTTCCTTCTGCTTACGAACTTGGATTCATGCCGGGGATTTCTGTTACATTCAACCGCTTTCCTCGACCAAATTAAAATAAATCGCCACTCCATTCTTCAGGCGGGCTCCCTGACTTCAACTATAACTTCAAAATAAAATCGCCACTCCATTCTTCGGGCGGGCTCCCCGACTTCAACTACAACTTCAAAATAAATCGCCACTCCATTCTTCAGGCGGGCTCCCTGACTTCAACTACAACTTCAAAACTAAATTGCCACTCCATTCTCCAGGCGGGCTCCCTGACTTCAACTACTACTTCAAAATAAAATCGCCACTCTATTCTCCAGGCGGGCTCCCTGACTTCAACTACTACTTCAAAATAAAATCGCCACTCCATTCTCCAGGCGGGCTCCCTGACTTCAACTACTACTTCAAAATAAAATCGCCACTCCATTCTCCAGGCGGGCTCCATGACTTCAACTACTACTTCAAAATAAAATCGCCACTCCATTCTCCAGGCGGGCTCCCTGACTTCAACTACAACTTCAAAATAATTCGCCACTCCATTCTTCAGGCGGGCTCCCTGACTTCAACTACAACTTCAAAATTAAATCGCCACTCCATTCTTCAGGCGGGCTCCCTGACTTCAACTACAACTTCAAAATTAAATCGCCACTCCATTCTTCAGGCGGGCTCCCTGACTTCAACTACTACTTCAAAATTAAATCGCCACTCCATTCTCCAGGCGGGCTCCCTGACTTCAACTACTACTTCAAAATTAAATCGCCACTCCATTCTCCAGGCGGGCTCCCTGACTTCAACTACAACTTCAAAATTAAATCGCCACTCCATTCTCCAGGCGGGCTCCCTGACTTCAACTACAACTTCAAAATTAAATCGCCACTCCATTCTCCAGGCGGGCTCCCTGACTTCTTCTATAACTTTAAAATAAAATCGCCACTCCATTCTCCAGGCGGGCTCCCTGACTTCAACTACAACTCACTAATTTCATCCTATCCTGATCACCTTCCTTTCACCTACTGGGCCACCTTTTCTTCTGAATTATCTTGTCTTGGAATTGCTTTCCCCCCTGGGTCGTATTACTTTTCTTTTGGCTGCTGGGGATATCTTTGGAACTTGTTACTCACTTGTTGGGGATGACGCTGCTGAGGAAGTATTCTTTGTTTCCTTCACCCCTCATTCTCTCTCGGACTCGCCGGAGGTTGAAATGTTATGGACTGTGGATTACCTTGGCGGGGGAACCCTTTTCCTCTTCCTTCTTCCCAGACCTCCTCTGGGACTATGGCTTTGGCCTCCTTGAAAAGCTTATGGGATATAATGCTGCTGGGGGAATCTCAGAGTTAGTGCTTCATTCTCCCAACAATTGCCGGGGATGATACCGGCTCAAAGATCACTTCCTGGCATTGTCGGGCCTCTGTCAAAACTATTCTGCTCGGAACGGGTATTTCCAAAATCTTGTGTTGCTTTCTATCCTTATCTACCGGGTATCTGCTCTCAAGAAAATTTTCGCAACAGGAGAAAATTTTCTGCCCCAGTTTGATACACTTCTAGGTGGTATGCTTTTCCGCCGACGAACCCTCCTTTCCTGCTTTAAATCAAAGAAAAATTGTTAGTTTCAAAATGCAGTGAGTGGTCGTGCCACTCTTGTTGGGGCCATTTTCTTTTCTCTTTCAGCTGCTTGGCCTCCCTCGAACTTTGGGGACGACGTTAGCGCTTGCTGGGGATGATGCTCTTTCCACAGATGGTTTCTCATCTCTCCCTTTCATTCCAATCTTTGGTTTGATCCGACTCTTTTTAGCCGGTGATCTGTTGCGTGAAATCATCTTCCGGACGTGCCACATGTGTCCATCATACTCCATAATTCCTGCGAACCTTCCAATCAACCTGTCGTTCCAATCTTACTATCGGAACGACTTCTGCCTTATTGCCTCGTTCCACGCCTATTCATTTTCATTATACTGCTTTGGGAGACTTGGTAGTAAGCTTTGAAAAATCAATTTTCGAAAACGAAAGAAAAGAAAAAGAATGCTGACCGCAAATGACAAAAGAAAAGGAAAACTTTTCTGAACTCAAAAATAGGAAAACTTATCTGAATGTGTGACTGACCCAATGGTTATGCCGCGCCTTTGAGATTAACCTACCCAGTCTATTCATGTCAATCACTTTCTGATGGCCGTATTTTGCTAGGAATAAACGAATGCCCAAACCTTGTCTCATGCAGACATCTTGTAACCATCTTGCCTCGTCACCTCATAGTGCCCTTTGAAGGGTTTTCACTAATGAGATTCTCTCATTTCTCTATCTCCTGTCGCCTTAGGGTGCCCGTAAAGGTTTTCACCGTAAGACTCTCTCATTTTATTTCTCTCAACTTTCTTCGCCTTAAGGTGCCCGCGAGGGTTTTCACCGTTAAGACTCTCTCATTTACACTTTCTTTCCCTGCGGTGGGGTATCACCCATGAGATTCCCTCTAGAGCATTATCCCTTTTCGGCTTGTGCATCCCGGATTCAATCAGTCGAGGATTCGTAGTTTCACTCGCATGACTTGGAATTTCTCAAATACTGATCGAGAGGTCTTTTTGGTTCTTACTGTGGTTTCTGCGCGTGAGGCTAAAGAAAAAGGGGTTTAACCTCGACGGTTTGCTCATTACAACTTTCGGAATCCACACCATTTTTTCCAAATGAAACAATGACTTCTGCCCCAGTTTTGTTGCTTGGGGAACTTTTGAGTTTTATTTTATTATGACCGAGCCGTGTGGCGCCTACGTATCCTTCTTGAGGAATCAGGTCGAACGTAGTTCACTTTTTCTTGTGTCTTTTCTTTGTTTCCCTTTTTTTCTTTTGTTACGCATCTTCCTTGGTGATTCCGAAAGAGGGTATATGAAAGAATTATTAAGGCTCAAAGGGGAAAGCAAAGGTTAAAGTGTTTGGGTAGTAGAAAAATTGCCTCTGTCATTTCATTCTCCGAAAAATGCCAAAATACACACAAACGAAACCAAACGTTGACAAATACATTAAAGAATTACACGTAATATCTCTTGACCGCATCGGAATTGATAGCCATATCGGTGCACCTTCCTTCGATATCAGTTAGACATAGAGCGTCGTTGGATAATACTCTAGTCACAACCAATGGTCCCTGCCAATTTGGAGCGAACTTGCCTTTCGCTTCGGCCTGATGTGGTAGAACTCTCTTCAGCACATGTTGTCCCACTTCAAATTTCCTGGGACGTACCTTCTTGTTATATGCTCGTGCCATTCTCTTTTGATACAATTGGCCGTGACATACTGCTGTCAATCTCTTTTCATCGATCAAGCTCAATTGCTCCAATCGGGTTTTGACCCACTCATCGTCGTCGATCTCAGCCTCAGCGACAATTCGGAGGGATGGGATTTCAACTTCTGCTGGTATTACTGCTTCAGTCCCGTACACCAATAAGTAAGGAGTTGCACCTACCGAAGTCCGGACGGTAGTGCGATAACCTAATAGTGCGAATGGTAACTTTTCATGCCATTGCCTAGACCCTTCTACCATCTTCCTCAATATCTTCTTTATATTCTTGTTTGCTGCCTCAACCGCACCATTTGCTTTGGGATGATATGGTGTGGAATTTCGGTGTGTAATCTTGAACTGTTGGCGGACCTCCTTCATCAATCCGCTGTTAAGATTGGCACCGTTATCTGTGATGATTATCTTTGGAATTCCAAACCTGCAGATGATGTGGGAATGTACGAAGTCCACCACTGCCTTCTTAGTCACGGATTTGAAGGTTTTGGCCTCCACCCACTTGGTAAAGTAATCGATCGTCACCAGAATGAACCTATGGCCATTGGAAGCCGCAGGTTCTATAGGTCCGATAACATCCATACCCCACGCAACAAACGGCCATGGTGCCGACATTGTATGCAATTCGGTCGGTGGAGAGTGAATCAAATCTCCGTGTATCTGACACTGATGGCATCTTCGCACGAAACTTATACAATCATGCTCCATAGTGAGCCAGTAATATCCTGCTCGAAGAATTTTCTTTGCCA
Organism: Nicotiana noctiflora; assembly: GCA_032618575.1. Classification (NCBI taxonomy): domain Eukaryota; kingdom Viridiplantae; phylum Streptophyta; class Magnoliopsida; order Solanales; family Solanaceae; genus Nicotiana; species Nicotiana noctiflora. The sequence continues at coordinate 387,307 of JASVEL010006006.1, read as the reverse complement.
ATACATACCCGCTCATGTGCGGTCCACAAACTCCGGAGTGTATATCTGTCATCACTGTTGTGGCTTGACTCGCATCTATACATCTTAACAATCCCAAATCTGGGGTTCTTTTGTACAGTACCCCTCCACTAAGGAAAAATCCGTTCGCCAGCCGCCGAATAGCCCTCTTTTGATCTCCGGTTGCCTGCTCTGGGTATATTCCTAACCTGAGGTACTCTTTGACATCATGAAACCATGGCTCACCATCCATCTCTTCTTCTATCATATTACAATAAGCATGTTGATTCCGGACCTGGATATGTAACGGATCGACACGAACCTTGTCCGGGTGATGTAGCATTGACGCTAAAGTAGCTAGAGCGTCGGCAACCTCATTATGCATCCTTGGGATGTGCTTGAATTCTACTGATCGAAAGCGCTTGGTCAGATCATGCAAACACTGACGATACGGGATAAGCTTTAAATCCCTGGTTTCCCATTCTCCCTGAATCTGATGTACCAGAAGGTCCGAGTCCCCCAAGACCAAGACGTCCTGTACATCCATGTCCACCGCTAATCGCAACCCCAAGATACATGCCTCGTATTCAGCCATATTATTGGTACAATGAAAACGCAGTTGAGCAGTAACAGGATAATGATGTCCTGTTTCAGAGATAAGCACGGCCCCTACTCCGACTCCTTTTGCGTTCGCCGCTCCGTCGAAGAAAAGCTTCCACCCTGGATCCTTGGTTAATTCCAACCCATCAATTTGCAATACTTCTTCGTCTGGAAAATACGTCCTCAAAGGTTCGTATCCGTCATCAACAGGATTCTCAGCTAAGTGATCGGCTAGGGCTTGAGCTTTCATAGCCGTCCTTGTCACGTATATGATGTCGAACTCGGTAAGTAATATTTGCCATTTTGCCAACCTCCCTGTAGGCATAGGTTTCTGGAAAATATACTTCAACGGATCCAAACGCAAAATGAGGTAAGTGGTGTAAGAAGACAAATAATGTTTCAACTTTTGGGCTACCCAAGTCAAAGCGCAACATGTCTTTTCTAGATGAGTGTACTTGACCTCGTGGATCGTGAATTTCTTACTGAGGTAGTAAATGGCCCGTTCCTTCCTGCCGGTAAGATCATGCTGCCCCAGTACGCAGCTGAACGAATTCTCCAAAACCGTCAGATAGAGAATCAGGGGTCTACCCGGTTCGGGCGGAACTAGTACGGGTGGGTTTGACAGATACCCTTTGATTTGATCAAACGCTTCCTGACATTCCGTCGTCCATTCTATCGCCGCGTCTTTCTTCAACAGACGGAATATGGGCTCACAGGTTGCTGTAAGCTGAGCGATAAACCTGCTAATGTAATTCAACCTTCCCAACGGACTCATTACCTCTGTTTTATTCTTCGGCGGGGGTAGCTCTTGAATGGACTTAATTTTGGATGGGTCCAACTCAATCCCCCGTCGGCTGACGATGAATCCTAACAACTTTCCTGATGGAACTCCGAACGCGCATTTGGCTGGATTGAGCTTGATGTCATATCTTCGAAGTCTTTGAAAGAACTTCCTGAGGTCAGCAACGTGGTCTTCTTGACGTCTGGATTTTATGATCACATCATCCACGTACACTTCAATTTCCCTGTGTATCATGTCATGGAATACCGTAGTCATCGCCCTCATGTATGTTGCCCCCGCATTCTTCAAACCAAACGGCATCACCCGGTAACAATAAGTCCCCCACGGTGTGATAAAAGCCATTTTTTCTGCGTCCTCTTCATCCATCAAGATCTGATGATATCCCGCGTAGCAGTCCACAAAGGATCCGATTTCACGTCCGGCGCAATTATCAATCGGGATATGGATATTGGGAAGCGGGAAATTATCCTTAGGACTCGCCTTGTTGAGATTGCGGTAGTCCACGCATACTCTGATCTTTCCGTCTTTCTTTGGCACCGGTACTACGTTAGCCAACCATTCAGGGTATCGAGTGACACGAATGACTTTCGCCTGCAACTGCTTGGTTACTTCCTCTTTGATCTTTACACTCATCTCCGTCTTGAATTTCCGTAGTTTTTTCTTGACGGGAGGATATGCCGGATCAGTGGGTAATTTATGAACCACTAGATCAGTGCTGAGTCCTGGCATGTCGTCGTACGACCATGCGAAAATGTCTTTAAACTCCATGAGTGTTTTGATCAACTCTTCTCTCGGGTTAGGTTCAATATGGACACTTATTCTGGTTTCTTTGACGTCATCTGTCTTCCCCAGATTAACAGCCTCAGTATCATTTAAATTTGGTTTGGGTTTTTCCTCGAAGTGACTTAATTCTTCACCAATTTCTTCTACGGCTTCATCATCGCCGTATTCCGATTCACTCTCGTCACTTCTTGTTTCATGTGTTATTATTTCCAAACCCGATTGACTTTCTAGACTGGGTTGATTAATCTTTAAGCACGCCATATCATTAAGATCAGTTGAAAGAAAGCTGTTCAGAAAAGTAAAAAGAAGGAAAATAAACAAAATTAGACACGAAGGGAACAAAATTTCATTAATGGGAACAGTACAAGGAAAAACAAACTTGCAAACTCAAATCAAAATGAACTAAAACAAATGGATTTTACTCCGGGGACAACCCCCAACACAAAATTTCGAAAGAAAACAATCCAAAACAAACTACCAAGACTCCTTCCGGACAGGGAGAGGAGTAGCCTTCCAATTATTCAATTTTGCTTTCGATCCCACAAACTGTATCTCGGCATGGCTGGATCCTTCACCATCCTCGAGCATGCATATATCCGCGAATAGGTCCTCGAACTTTCTTAAGAACTCTTCGTCTGGCCTAACCATAGGAATAGGAACCTTTGTCGCCGGATGTCCTTTTACTCCAGACCTGACAAAAGATCGGGAAAGGCGTGGAACAGGCTTCGGGAGCACCCATGTCTTCTGCTTATTCCTCTTGGCTCGCTGGATGTCCTTTGATGTTGGCTTGAATCCCAAGCCGAAGGTTCCCACATTTTCGACCACAGATACCGGTTGTATGATTCCTTGCAGAGATGCACCTAAACCTTTGCCGGGTACGAAACCGTTTCTCAACATTTCATGAGCCACCATGACGTCTGCAGTAATTATTCTGTCATTGGGAATGCATTCCCCTTCTGGAACTCGGTTGGCGGATACCACATCGCAGATCTGGTATACCCATGGCCCAACATCTTCTTCTGTCTCAACAAAGGGGACGATGGTGCCTGGTTGTAGATCATTCTCTCCATGGACGACGATCTCCTGTTGGTCCCACTCAAACTTGACGAGTTGGTGTAAGCTGGATGGAACTGCTCTTGCGGCATGGATCCACGGTCGCCCTATCAGAAGGTTATATGACACTACCATGTCCAAGCACTCGGAATTCCATGGTGAACTTCACCGGTCCAATTGTCAAGATTAACACTATGTCCCCGACCGATGCCTTGCCTCCTCCATCAAACCCTCGAACACATATGATGTTCTTGCGTATCCTGCCGATGTCCACTTTCAACTTGTTCAGTGTAGAGAGAGGACAGATGTTAGCACTGGACCCATTATCGACAAGGACTTTGGTAACCACCGACTCCTCACACTTTACCGTAAGATATAAAGCCTTGTTGTGCTCGGTGCCTTCTTCAGGCAACTCATCATCGGTGAAGGTGATCCGGTTCGCTTCGAAGATCCTATTGGTGATCTTTTCCAAATGACTCACCGAGATTTTATCAGGTACATGGGCCTCATTCAAAACTTTCATCAAAGCTTGCCGATGTTCTTCAGAATGTATCAGCAAGGACAACAATGAGATTTGTGCAAGAGTTTTCTTCAGCTGCTCTAAGACAGAATAGTCATGCAGCTTCATCTTTTTCAGGAATTCTTCTGCCTCTTCGTCAGTTACCGGCTTTTTCAATGTTGCCGGAGTGATCTTCCTCAATTCCGCAAGGGCAAAACATCTCCCCGAGCGGGTCAAACCTTGCGCTTCGCAAACTTCCTCTTTTACTTCCTTTCCTTTGTAGGTTGTTGTAACCTGAGCATAATTCCATGGAATAGCTCTGCTATCAGTTATGGGCAACTGTATTGCTGGCTTGATGATGAAAGGATCCATTCGAACGCCTGCTACCGTCAAGACGGGCTTGGTTGCTATCCCCGGTACAACTATTTTTGCTTCCCCCGGCCTCACCGGTACTTCGTTCACACTTCCCTTTTCTGCTTCCGATCCTCCTGGTACGTCCTTCTTGCAAATGGATGGCTCATCAAGGCTCGGCCCCTTTCTCATTCCTACCCCGCTAGACTTGATCATCATTACAGTCTGAGAGGCTTTCTCCTTTCCTTCTTCTACCCGTACCAACTCGATCATGTTGGTCTCATGATGAGTTGGAAGTGGGTTTTGGTTGATGTTGGGCTCTGTTGGAGTGTGGACCTCAATCCTGCGAGTGTCGATGAGCTCCTGGATGGCCGTTTTCAACCTCCAACACTTTTCCGTATCATGTCCCGGACATCCTGAGCAGTATGCACAATTTACTGAATGGTCCGGGTTCTTTGGAAGAGGGTTTGGTAGCTTAGCTTCAACCAGATTTAGCAACCCTACTTGCTTCAACCGGTGGAACAGACTGGTGTAAGACTCCCCCAAGGGAGTGAAAGTCTTTGGCCTTGGCGCCCTGTCGCCCTTGAATGCCTGGTTCGGACGAAAACTCGCGCCCGAGGGGTTTTTGTAAGCTCTTGGGGGTGGATAGTTGTTTTGCGGGTTTGGTGCACGCCACGGTGCATGGACGGGAGGTGCAGAATAGGACTGTGCGTGATGGACAGTAAAATGGGGATCAGGTGTTGGATAGTAATGTTGCGGGTGGTTATATGGGTTGTGGAAGTAATTTTGGTGGTGAGGCTGGGGCGGGCTATATTGGGGTGCGGGGCCTCCGTTTCTGAACCATGTCCCGGACTCGACTGCCGTGACTTCCTCTTTCCTCTTTTTCCCAAGTACTCCTCCAGTACCACTTTGGATAGCCTGAGTGGTGGCTTTCAATGCTGAGTAGCTCATGATCTTGTTGGCTTTCAAGCCTTCCTCGATCATAGCCCCCATTTTTATCACCTCGGTGAATGATTTGCCCACGGACGTCACCAGATGTCCGAAATAGGTTGGCTCTAGTGTCTGCAAGAAGTAATCCACCATCTCGCTCTCTCTCATAGGCGGATCTACCCTTGCTTGCCTGTTCCCTCCAGCGGAAACCAAATTCTCTGAAACTTTCAGCGGGTTTCTTCTCTAATTTTAGCAATGATAAGCGGTCGGGGATTATTTCAAGATTGTACTAGAACTGGCCGATAAAAGCTTGAGCCAAATCATCCCACGTAAACCATCTGCTGGGGTCCTGTCTAGTGTACCACTCCAGCGCAGATCCTCCCAGACTCTGACCGAAGTAAGCTATCGGAATCTCATCCCGTCCTCCGGCTCCTCGCATTTTACTACAAAACCCTCGGAGGTGGGCTACAGGATCACCGTGCCCCTCGTATAGGTCAAACTTGGGCATTTTGAACCCGGCCGGCAACTGGACATCTGGGAATGGACACAGATCCTTGTAAGCGACACTGACCTGGTTGCCCAAACCGTGCATGTTCCTGAAGGACTGCTCCGGGCTTTTAACTTTTCTAATAACTTCCTCATGTTCCGAACTTTGGAAGTGCTTTTCCGGTTCTGCCGGATTATCCCAGTGAGGGGTGTGTGATTGCGGTTCAGGAGCCCTAAAAGTAGGCTCTAGAGGATAGTAAGAGTTGTCATGGATCTGAACATGCGGCTCGCCGGACGGCCTTTGTAGAGTAGCAGGTGGAGGTGCCACAAAAACAGGGGTGACCGGAGGAGGATTCGGTTTGGCTGGTGGAGTATGGGTGGCATACGGGTTTTCCCCCTGAAAGTATGGATAGATCGGGGCGCTTGTCGAAGGATCGATGGGTGGATGTTCTGGAGCTGAGGCGAGAGTAGGGAGGTTTGGTGAGGACTGTCCCCTAGCCCAGGCTAGGTGCATCTCTGTTATCTGCTGTTTCAACCGATCTACCTCTTCTTTCATGATTTGTATCTCTGATTTCTCTTCCTCGAGACTTTTACCGGAACTAGACATGCTTGCTGTAATTGGCCCTTTAGATCTAGTACGGTAATGGTGGCCGGCCAGTATATTCTGTCAAACCAACTGCTAAACTTTTCTGGAAATGCAACAAACTTGTTAGTTTACCGAGTTTAACAGATATGTTATAGCACGTTGGATGTAATGCACCTAACCAAATAACCCTTTCTACATGTACTCATAACATGCGTCATTCCAGCTTTTCTCTTTTTCTCTTTTTCTTTTTTTTCTTCTTTTCTTTTCTCTTTTTCAACTATCCTTGAAAACCTTATTGTTATTAACCTTCGTATTCTTTTCCTTTATTTTTAGTGGTGGTCGAATCTTATGTGGATTGCCTACGTATCACGTCCCCGCGTGAATCAGACCGAGCGTAGTTCTGGTAACAAGATTGTGGCAAAATTCAGTAACTTTTATATCAAATAAAACCTTAAAGTTACAAAATATGTCTTACAATAATCGACAAAATAGAGGAATGCTTGACTCGAAAAAGGAAAATAAAATGCCAACCAACTTGACTCACTATTTCAAAATACATTTTTAAATCAGAAGTCTAATGCTCTAAAATTCCCGGGGGCCCGCGAGGCATCATTCGGCCTTGCCGCGGGCCTTGGTGTGAGGTCCTCGTGTAGTCCCCTTAAATCTCTCATGATCTGATAAACGTAGCCCATGACCGAAGCAAAAAGGGCAGGGCGGGGCATCTGTTCGCAAGCTAAATACTTCATGGTGACATAGTGCCCTATTTCTCCAATTATGTCCTTGATCATGTCCCTTTCTCCGAGTAGCTGTTCTATCTGCTGGTTTTTCACCCCCAATCTTTGAGCGTTGTTGGTGACTTGGTCTAGGAGCCTGTCTATTTGTTCTTGCAATCGGGCCATCAAATTGTGGCAACGGTCGAGGTCTGTTCTGGCATCTCGGGCTTGCTTGAAAACCCGCTCCCTGAGGATAACGTTTGCTTCCCTTAGACTAGTGATGATCTCAGTGTAATCTTCCTATGTCCGTTGCAGGTGAAGTGCTTGTTGATGTGCCTCATTTTTCCAGCTAGCACGGACCCTCATTGTTTGGGCCTTCGACTCTTCCAATTCTCTTTGGACATCGGCAACTTGGCTTCTCAAACCCTTTATCAATTTTTCGTCTACTCGACTCCTCAATTGTCTGTCAGCGTCCTTTTTCATTTGCTGTATCTGAGCCCTCAAAAAGTCATTTTCTTGTGCCAACTTCTTTTTATCTCCCTCGTCGGCGGCGGCTTGCATATCCTTTTCAAATTGGAGATCTTGGACCCGTTGCTCTATCTTACCGATCTTTGTTCGGTAAACCTCTTCCTTAGCTAACCAGTCCCATTGTTCTTGTGACGCTTCAACAAATTCCTTGAGGTGAGGTCTTTTGGCTGGTCTTTCACCCGATATTTCTCCTTTGTACCAAGTAAGATATCTGGGCGCAACCTCTCCTCTAGCTCGATCTTGCACACAAGTGTTTGCCTCCAGATATTGGCATTTGCTCCAGATCTGGCGGACCCTTGCTTCTGGGAATTGACCATCGGGACCAATTTCAATAACCCGGGTACTCAGGTCTTCTTCTTTGGGTACTATCTGGCACCTCCCGAGCTGTCTCAACACCCGATGGGGCACATAAGGTTGAATGCTTTTAAGTCCCATTAAGAGAAAGGGGGACCTAGCCGCTGGCATGTACACGATTCTGTCTATCCGTAACCAACCCAACGTCCATTGTATTCGACTTGCGCTGAGAGCCTGAAAGTATGCCCTCCATGCCAATGTTCCTTCGGGCAGGACGGTCCTATCAATCCTTGTATAGAATTCGCTTATGCAAGTTTTCTCAACCAACCCATATCTCAAGAATTGGGTACGGCGACACAGGTGCTCGATCATCCACATCTGTAGCAGTAAATTACAGCCTTCGAAAAAATCTCCTCCGGCTTTGCAGACTGTGAGGGCTCGATATATGTCTGATAGTATCATAGGAGCAAGAGTACTTTCGCTTTGGTCAAGCAAAGTACTGACGACTCCGGCTATCTTTATATCAATGTTCCCGTCTTTCCTTGGGAATACCACGAGTCCTAAAAAGGCTATCATGAAAGCGACTCGTCTGTGCTCCTCCCATTTCTGGCGATTACCCTTGCTGCATAATTTGTTTTCTGGCTTGTCGAAACATCCCACGTGACCGTACCTTTGATAGATGAAGTTTAAAGTACAAAACCCTTGTGCTAGATCTGGGTTACGTACCGTTCTGGCTGTCTTCAGTGAGTCTAAAAACCGGTGTATGGCGACAACCCTGGGGGCGATTAGATATTGATGCCCCAATGGTATATCAGTGTTTCCAATGTATCCGGTCATCTCCTCCACAGTTGAGGTGAGCTCGAAGTCCGAGAAGTGAAAGACATTGTGCGCGGAGTCCCAATATGTGACTAATGCTCTTATGATGTCCCCTCGAGGTTTTATTTCGAGCAGACCTGTGAGACCTTTCAAATACTTTTTAACCTCATCCTGCCCTTCTTTGCCTAGATCATCCCACCATAGCCGTATTTGTACCGGGATTTTAGTCATGAGTGAAAATGGTTCATTTTGAATCGTGCTCATCCTGCACATTTATTTAAAGAAAACGATCATTTTGGCTGGCAATGATTTTTTCAAAATTTACAGATTTTGGTATATATTTTTTTTTTGAAAAATGGCAAGTTGGACCCGACGGGGGTTGCCTACGTATCTCACATCCGGTGAGAATCAAACCCGCGTAGTTCGGTCCGTCAAGACAAACTATTTTCTTTTATTGACCGACAAAGAAAACACATTTTGTTAAGAAACACATTGTCAGCAAAGTCAACCTTCTGTCGTCTTTTATTAGCAAACTGAACTATTGATTTGTTGGTAAAACACATTTTTGTATTTTCCGAAAATATCTATTTCCCCATACTGTTTCCTTTTGTTTTTCGTTTCTCTTCGGTATTTAAAAAGCCGGTCAGCATGCAAGTTCGAATAAATGTTTGAAACAAACATGGTATAGCAGGATGGTCTTTTCATTTCAGGTTGCCTGTCCTAGACGGACCCAACCCCCGTGTTGAGTCCCCTAAGTCAAATGCAACGTGATGCAAATAAGTGTTTCCTACTAGGGATCCGGTATGCAGTTATGTTATTCTAAGTTCAAAACCTCGGTGCATGATCTAGACTGTGTACCCAAGCGGACAACTCGGGCCGAGGAAGGAGCTCCTTTCCGGGAACCAAAAGGCCAACCGGCTTAGAAACTTTCCGAGCCTCTTCATTATTTTGGGGTATGACACTAACAGAATAAGGAGTCTCAACCAGTGAGCACATCCCTCGGGGGTGAGAAGTGAAGGGTTTGCGGCACAGTTTTATATACAGTTCACGCAATATCAAAGCGGTAAACATATAACAGTTTGTATATATAGTGCAACTAGTATCAAAGCGGTAGACATGTAGCACATTAATTAAACATGTAATAAAATCAGATATAGACAAAACAACAATTTAACTGGGCTCGAATTCTTAGACCCCGAACCGAAGTTCAGAGGATCATTCCCCAGCAGAGTCGCCAGAGCTGTCACACCTCCTTTTTACCGCACCCGCGAGGGCGCGATGGAGTTTTTCCAATTAAAGGACAATCGAGACGGGATCCATCTATTAAATTCAGAGTCGCCACTTGGAAAAATAATGGTGTCCCAAGTCACCGGTCCGATCCCGAACCGAGGAAATTTATGACTTTGTAATATGGTCTGCGAAACTAGAAAATCGGATAAGGAACTCTATTAACCCGGGAGAAGGTGTTAGGCACTCCCGGATTCTGTGGTTTTAGCACGGTCGCTCAACTGCACTTTTTGCTTTTATCTGACTTCTTTATATATTTTAACTATGTGCTTTTAATGCTCCGCTTTTATTTTTAGAAGAATTGCGACGTCACGAAAACACATTTCGAGTCACACCGCATCCAGTACGCCTGTGACTTTAATGTATTTCAGTTCCGCCGAGAGTAAGATTTGGGTCACATAAATGCGCACCCGTATTCAGGAAAATAATTTACTTATAAATCATGTCTAAAGAGTCTATCGTCTTTAATAACTTCGGGAAAGGACCGTGAAATTCACTAAACGGCCTTTCCAAGTCTAAGTTTTTGTAACAACTAATTTGAGGGCCCCGTGTGTTTTTGTTCTCTAACGAGGTTCATCTCATTGTTTATTTGAAGGTCGACCCATAGATACTACATCTCGTATGTGTTTCATCTCTAATTATAAATTGAAAGTGAAATCTAATGACTAATTGTTACTTAAGCATTATTCGGTTAAATCTTATATTTGAACTTCTCGTTTCTAGCTACTTTGATTTCTGTCAATGACTCGTGCGAATCAATTAAACTAAGAAAAATTTCATAATGTCAACTGTACGACTACTTACACTAACGCGTCAGTTGAAATTTTAGAGTGATTGGTATCAATTATCCCTTTAAACTAACTTATCCTAATTTAATTAACAAGATGAAGTTCGAATTTCCAGTTCAAGTCCAATTCCAAACAAAAGGGGTAAACCTCTTAATTCTCACCATTGCCTAACTCGGAAGCCCAAGCTTATGCTATGTTAAAATATATATACCAAGATCCTTAAATTGAACCCAATTGCCGACAAGTGGACCTAGTGTTTGTTTTGACAACTACTGAGCTTCACATTAATCCCCAACATTTGAATCACTAACATTCAAGAACTACCAACTTTATCTCAATCGACTTTAATCGTTCAAACAACCCAATGATATTATGACTCTGGAAATTTGAAATAGCACACTGAAATAGGAGGTGGTTATTATCCCTCCTGAAGAACTAAACCAGATTACATTTAAGCTAATAATGCTAACTTAAGCCAAGAAACAACAACTAGCAGATTTTTCATGCTTCTGGGAATGAGTTAAAATGGATCAACAATCCACAAAGATATACATGTATGTCTATTATCCGTATAGCATGAGATCTAAGAACTAACATTCACTATATTTACTTCTACAATCTGTCCATTTGGATAACAGAAAGAGCCTATCAATACATATGAATCTGCGAGCATTTCATTTCTTAAACTTCTCTTTCCAGTTACATCAAAGTGAGCTCATAAATGTGTACCTGGATGATAGACAGAAGAAGAAAGAGGGAACAATTAGCAGTGGTAATGCAGCAACAGCAGCAGTAGACCAGCAGCAACAAACACAGAACAACAATACCAACAGCAGCAACAGGAGAAAAAACAATAGCCAAAACACAGCAACAAATAACACCCAGGCACAGCACCAGCAGTGGTAACCAAACTCAGCACCAGTGACACAATCCACAACCAACAGCAAACCAGTGACACTATCTTCAGCAGTAGCCAAACTTAGCACTAGCAGTAACCAAACTTAGCACTATCAGTAACCAAACTTAGCACTATCAATGGCCAAACACAACACTAACAATGGCCAAACAGAAGCAATCGACCAAGAACTAGAGGCAGGGAATTTGGGTGAACTTCAAATAGGAATCTAATGAAACAATGAGCAGGAATCAAATGGTCACTCGAGAAGGATCCAAACTCTCCCTGTCTGCTCTTTAAAGTTTCTGCATATAGGAATATCTATCTGTTTCAGAATTATATTTCTCCTAAGCCCAGTATCCCTGTTTTTTTTCTTAGCTGTGTATGTATGTTTTTTTTTCCGAAATCCGTGTATCCCCCTCCTTTCTCTTTTGAATATCAAAGAATGCCTCCTACTTATAGTTTTCAATTCCCTCCTGAATGAATGCCCCTCACTTAAACTAATACCCTTGCCCATTCCTATCTCTGCCCAGGCCCTATTGCTTCCTGAACTCCCACTATCCATTGTCCATGTATGGGCCTTATTAGTTAACTATAAACTCGGCCCAGACATGGCTAAGTGCCCTGCTGTGACAGCAGGCTCCACTGTCCAGCTTCATGTGCAGGGCATTAAAGTATTCTAAAATGATAAACCTTAATTTCCTAATCAGCTAATTCGAATCCTGATTTTTATATCCAATTAACTCCTAGTCTGGAATCAAGCAATAACAGGCCCTAAACTTGTGAATTGCATACAGGCAGACACTTAAATGAACAATCATACAAACGAGTTAACTCATTGATGACGCTAAATAAACTATGCATACAAAGCAGTTAGCATCGAATTAACACAGATAGAGATGGGAATTGACCGGATAAAAGGTCTACTGGAGATGAAGAAAACAGAAAACTAAAAGAAGAAATAAAGGATAAAATTCACATCATTAACACACTAACATATGAAGAAAGAAAGAAAAATACCATGTAAGGAGAAAACCGCACTCGAACGAATCTCGGACCCATCTTGGATTCAACTCGGGCTTGGACCTTTTGTTTTTGAGGCCAATGGACCTTAATTGAGATGTTTTCAACAATGAAAACATCCCAATTAAGGTCTATTAGACCTCAATTAGGCAGAAATCGAAATCTAGGGTTCATGGCCGAGATTTGGGGCTCGACCGGTTCTGGCAAGATTCGAGCCAAACCAGGGCCGGCGGGGGTATGAGGGAGGTGAGGGGAAGCTATGGTGTGATTTTGGTGAGGTTTGGCGTGGGTTCGAGTTTGACTCGAATCTTCAAATGAAGATTCGAAGATTTCCGGAGTGATTCGAGGTAAATGAAGGATGGATTCGTAATGGGGGAGTCGAGGTGGTCCTACGGTGTTAATTTGGTTGGGTTTGGCCTACCGGAACCGCCGTGAGGCGATTTCCGGCAGGCGGAGCACGGTGGTGGACGGCGAGGTTTAATTCGTCTCTAAGGGAGACGATGAAGGTAAGGGGGGTCCGGCTTGGGGGCGGGGTGTGAAGATGGGCCTTATATATGAATTAAGAGATTAAATCCTGATCGTTGGATCATTTACGATCAACGACCAGGATCTCCTCACTTAAACCAAACGGTGTCGTGTGATTAAGTTAGGGTCTGAGTATATTCGGGAATTGATTGATTAATCTGGGCCGTTGGATAATAAAATCCAACGGTCCAGATCAACGGGGCCATTTGGGGTTGGGCAGATCGGGTAAGGGATTGGGTAATTACATTGGGCCTGGTTTTGCTATGGCCCAATTCCGATTTTCCTTCTTTGTTACTTCCTACACTATATATATATATATATATATATATATATATATATATATATATATATATATATATGTATATATATATATATATATAATCAGATTAATTCGTAACACACATAATTAATTTCACTAACAATTGACATACGTAAATACCGAATCCTTACATATGTACATTAAAATGACAAGAAAAATGCGAGGAATACATTTTTTATGATTTTCTCATTTTCGTAAAAAATTGAACTTAACTATTTCTAAGTACGGAACTAACCCTACAAATATAAATGCGACATATTTGGTATATGTATTTTTTGTTTATTAACTTAAGCAAACAAACGCAGACCCACAAATGCAAACGATAAGAAAAAGAGCATGCGATCCCCAAACATTGCAAACAAACAAAAACTCTTTTATTTTTGATATTTTGGGAGTAATTCGTGTGAGGCAAAAATCACGTGCTCACAAATATTTCTCTGCAATTTAAAAAGCGGAACATTAAAAGCACATAATTAAAATATATAAAGAAATCAGATAAAAACAAAAATCGCAGTTGAGCGACCGTGCTAAAACCACGGAATCCGGGAGTGCCTAACACCTTCTCCCGGGTTAACAGAATTCCTTATCCAGGTTTCTAGTTTCGCAGACTGTAATACAGAGTCATAAATTTCCTCGGTTCGGGATTAACCGGTGACTTGGGACACCATTATTTTCCCAAGTGGCGACTCGAAAAATTAATAAATAAATCCCGTTCCGAATATCCTTTAAGTGGAAAAACTCCTTCCCCGATTATTATTATATCCCTTCCCGGGGTGTAGTATTAAACAGCGGCACATACGCGTGTGTAAAAAATAAGAGGTGTGACATTTTCCGATAACATTTCAAACTTATTCAAAATTTTAGTTTCTGAGTTTAATGGCCTTGGCCTGTATGTCGGGGTGCCTCTTTGAGGTCTTCTGATTTCAAACGTAGATAGCTCGAGTAGGTAGTGCCCGAGTGTTCGAGGCATTCTTACACTTGGCCCTTGGGCCATTTTTCACAAGTGCTAGTTTTTCATAATAGATCATAAGTACATGACTCGTATAATAGAAATTCTACTTCAAACACGAGATGTTTGAGAAAGAATAAAAGAAAAAGAGTGTGCTTTTTTGTATTATTCATACATGTTTTGTTATGACTCGGCTAATCTATATAGACACGGTTCATTTGACAGTTTGGCCCATTATAAAAGTCTTCCTATCGAGACCCATATACGTAACATCTGAGAGTGATGCCCCCCAGTATTCAGGTTGATTTCAAAGAAAACTTGGATGCCGGAAAAACCCATTTGGGATAAAAAATGGTCTAAAGAAAAAAGAGTGCAACATGTAATTTAAAATATGAGGTCTCAATTTATTGGATCGGATACCTACCATAAGTTTCAAATATTTAAGTAAACGAAAAAGGATAAAAACATACCTTAGAAGTAGTATCGCTTGAGGAGAGATATGTTCCAATTATTCGGCAATGGCTCGCCGTCCATTGTTCCAAGCTTGTAAGGCCCTTTTCCGACTATGTCGAGGATGTGATAGGGTCCTTCCCAGTTAGGATCGAGTTTCCCTACATTAGGGTCTCAAGTATTGGTGGTGACTTTTCTTAAAACCAAGTCCTTGACCTTAAAGTGTCGAAGATTGGTTCTTGTGTTGTAATACCTCTCGATTTGTTGCTTTTGTGTGGCTATTCGAATGAGCGCTTCTTCTCATCCTTCATCTAATAACTCGAGGTTGGTATTCATTGCTTCGTGGTTTGATTCTTCTATTTCATGTCGAAACCTGGCATTAGGCTCTCCGACTGGTATTAAGGCTTCGGAGCTATAGACTAAAACAAATAGGGTTGCTCTAGTACTAAACATTGATATTGTCCGACATGCCTATAGAACCTCGGGCAATTTTTCTCTCCACTTCTGTAATGACCCGACCCGTCGTTACGGGAGTTATCGCCCCATTTTCATCATTTAACACTTCAATATGCTAATTTATATGTGTTCGGAAAGTTAGAAGCAAATCGGAAGAAATTTAGATAAATGAGGCCATAAACCTCTTTATGAGAAGAATAGGTTGGAAATCAACCTAGAGTTGACTATTGAGTTAGAGTGTTCGGAATCGGATTCTGATGATTCGACTAGTTTCGGGGGATCATTTATGACTTAGGAGAGCAATCGGAATCGAATTCGGAGGTCCGATGAAGTTTTAGGCTTGAATTGGCTAAGGTTGAATTTTTGCGAAAATCGGACGGTAGGTGCGATTTTGATCCGGGGGTCGGAATGGAATTCCGAAAGTTCTTGTAGCTTCGTTATATGATTTTGGATATGTCTGCAAATTTTCAGGTCATTCGGACATCGTTTGGTCGGGTTTTTGATTGAATGTTGGTTCGAAAGTTATAGTTGAGACTTAGGCTTGAATCCGTCATGATTTGATGATTTTTGTGTTTAAGGCCGTGTTTTTATGATTGGAACAAGTTTAAATAACGTTATAGGATGTATTGGTATTTTTGATTGAGGTCCCGGGGGCCTCGAGGTGATTTCGGATGCTAACGAGAATTTTTGAGTTGAAAAATGCAGCAGAAAAATTGCAGAGAAATTTTGTTCTATGCGATCGCAATGCTCTGATGCGATTGCATAGTGTTAGCTACAGTACCCAGGATTTTGTTCTATGCGATCGCAATGATCTAATGCGATATTTTGTTCTATGCGATCGCAATGCTCTCTGAAGCGATCGCATAGTGTTAGCTACAGTACCCAGGATTTTGTTCTATGCAATCACATACACTTAGCTACAGTGCCCGGAAATTTTGTTCTATGCGATCGCAATGATCTAATGCGATCACATAGTGTTAGCTACAGTACCCGGACAGAATGTTAAAAACATTTCAGTCGCAAAAACAACCCATTTTTCCACCATTTTTGGTCATTCTTGAGAGCTTTTGGACGGGAATTGAAGGGATTTCGATGGGGAATCGTTGGAGGTAAGTTTTATGAGTTAAATACATGTTTTTATACAAGAATCATCCATGGAATTCATGAATTTATAGCTAAAAATCAAGAAAATAGGGCTTAGAGCAAAAACCTTAAATTTAGGATTTGAAGGACCATTTGTGGTCCGAATTGGGAGTTCTTGGTATGTACGGACTCGTGGCGAGACGAGGATTCCGAAGGTACTAATTTCGGAATTTTTCGAGCAGTGGGCCCGTGGTCGGGTTTTACCAACTTAGTGCATTTGGGCGTATTTCGTGTAAATTGAATTGGGTTATGTTTCTTTGACCCGTATTTGATATAATTGTTGTGGTTTGACTAGATTCTACGCACGAGGCGGCAAATTCAAAAGGAAAAGGCATCGCGGACGAGTCTTCGACCGGCTAGAGGTGAGTAGTTTGTGTATATGGTAGCTTGAGGGTTCGAAACCCCGGCTTAGCACATTGTGACGCTAGTAGGGCGTGGCTCGCACCCCGTGGCAGGTGCGGGACTGATTGTGACTGGGGATTGAGACTTAGTCCATCCCAAATGAGTATGGTATGATAATTGTGGTTGAAAAACACTGTGTTTGATATAATTGTGGGCTATAAGCCGTGTTTGGGGCTTTGTGCCGACCTGTAGTATCCCTTGGGGATAGTTATATATGTGATAGCTATACTTGCTTAATCACTGATCTCAGTCCTGGTTTGGAAATCACCGTATTGAATTTCTAAGTCACATGTTTTGGAAAAATTAAATAAAAGTTAAAGTATTTTCATAATTTATGAACTAGAACCTGGAAATAATAATAATTGAGTTGTTGTGTGACTTATATGATTGTTGTGGACTGAGGATGGATCGGGCTGCACGTCGCAGCGGTTATTATGATATGAGGATCGGGCTGCACGCCGCAACGGTATTTGCACTTGGGCTGTAGGAGCCCTTCCGGAGTCTGTACACACCCCCAGTGAGCGTCGTCGACGTTAAATGGATCGGGCTACACGCCGTAGCAGTTATGTGCTTTGCATTGCATCTTTGTCTGTGAATTATCTCTGATAGTGGTAATGTACTGTTGTTTTTGCTAGTTCGTAGGAGGAATCGGACTGTAGTTTAGCTTCATTATGTGGTATTCTGTGGATTTCTTACTTTCAGCTACTTGTATATATTTATTACTCACCGAGTACTTAGTACTCACCCCTACTCCCTGCACCTTTGTGTGCAGATTCAGGTACACTGGAGGGATAGACGAGCACACTAGCTTTTATCAGTATTTATATGAGTTGCTGAGGTAGCTTCTGGCATTCGCAGGACCTGGCATCTCTTCTTATTCCAGTTTTCCTTTGTATACACATTATTCATACTTGAGTATTTGGTTTAGATATTATATCCGATCATGTTAGAGGCTCTAGACTCGTGACCCTAGATCTTTGGGTGACTATTCAGTTTAACTTTATTGTTGATAATAATATTCAGGTAATTTATTTGAGCTTCATGCTCGGGATGAGAGTGTAAATGGTCCGACTTGCCTAACAGGTGTGTTGAGCGCCATCACGACCGGGATTGGGGTCGTGACAACTTCCCTTTGGCATCGTTAACCTTTTCTTCAAGTTTTGGATGATAGTTTTATTCATTAATTCGGCCTCTCCGTTTCCACTAGAGTGATATAGCATCAATAGTATCCTCTTTATTTTGTGATCTTTGAAGAATTTTGTTACCTTACAGCCGATGAATTGTTTTCCATTATCACACACTATCTTCACAAGTATCCCAAATCGACATGCAAGGTGATCCCATGGGAAGTCAATCACTTCTTTTTTTCCTGACTTTCTCGAAGGCTTGTGCTTCAACCCATTTAGAAAAATAGTCAGCCACAAATAATATGAATTTAGCTTTACCTGGGGCCGATAGTAGAGGATCGATGATGCCCATTCCCTATTTCATGAATAGCCATGGGGATAGAACCGAGTGAAGCTGTTCACCGGGCTGGTGAATCATTGGTGAAAAACTTTAACATTTATTGCATCTTCGGACGAACTCCTTAAAGTCTTTCTCCATGGAATCCCAATAATATCCTGCACTGATGACCTTTCGAACTAGTGACTTGGTGCCATAATTGTTTCCACAAGTGCCTTCTTGTATTTCCCATAAAACATAGTCAGTATCCCTCGGTCCCAAGCATACTGCCAATGGACCATCGAACGTTCTTCTGTATAACATTCCATCTTCGTCTAATATGAACCGAGCTGCTTTAGTTTGTAAGGTCCTCGATTCTTTGGGATCCGACGGTAATTTCCTATTTTTCAAGTATTTGACAAACTTGTTTCTCCAATCCCAAGTTAAGCTTGTAGAATTGATTTTGGCATGTCCTTCCTTGATTACATACATCGAGAGTTGGATGACAGTCCCCAGCTAATTTCATCTTTGTCGACAGATGATCCCAAGTTGGCAAGTGCATCAGCATCAGTATTTTGTTCCTGAGGTACATGTTGGAGAGTCCATTTTTTGAAGCGGTGTAAGGTGACATGTAATTTATCCAAGTACCTTTGCATCCTATCCTCCTGAACTTTGAAGGTTCCGTTTACCTGGTTAACTACCAGTAGGGAGTCACATTTAACTTCGATGATTCCCACTCCCACTCTTTTAGCTAGTTTGAGACCTGCAGTCATAGCCTCACACTCTGCCTCGTTGTTATTCATATGGCATTTTTAATCGATTGTCTAATAAGATTTCCCGTAGGTAGTTTTAAAATAGTACCAAGCCCAGACCCTTTGACGTTCGAAGCTCCGTCTGTGAAGAGAGTCCATACCCTATGTTGTACCCGATTTTAGCAAAAGTTCCCTTTTCACTTTGGGATGAGGGTTAGTGGAAAGTCTGCCATGAAGTCTGCTAATATTTGAGACTTGATGGCCATTCATAGTTGATACTTAATATCGTACCCGCCAAGTTCGACGACTCATTCAGCCAATAGGCTCGATAGCTCTGGCTTGTGAAGTATATTCTAAAGGGGACATGTTGTAATAAGTAATAACACATATGGGATGACACTGAAAATATGGCTTTAGTTTTCTAGATACGCTTATTCATGCAAGTGCCAATTTTTCTAGGTGTGGATACCTGGTTTCAACATCTCCTAAATTTCGACACATGCCGTTGTTTACCTCATTCTTCCCAGACTAATACACCGCTTACTGTTATCTCGGAAACTGCCAAGTATATGTTTAACTTCTCATCTGCCTTTGGGGGATGGAGTAAAGGTGGTCTCGATAGATACCGTTTCAATTCCTCTAATACTTGCTGACACTCCGGAGTGCATGTAAAATCATTTTTCTTTTTAAGTAAGGAAACGAACATGTGGCTCTGATGTGATGACCTTAAAATGAACCATCCTAGGGTAGTTATTCGTCTGGTTAGCCTTTGAACGACTTTTACACTATCCATGAAGGCGATGTTCTTGATGGCCTTGATCTTGTTGGGATTGATCTCGATCCCTTGATTTGACACCATGAAGATGAGGAATTTACTTGAGCCAACCCCAAGGCACACTTTTTGGGGTTAAGCTTCATGTTGTATTTCGTCAAGATTTTGAATGTCTCCTACAAATGAGTCAAATGGTCCTTTGTATGCAGGGACTTAACTAACATGTCGTAAATATAAACATCCATTGGTTTTCCTATATATTCTTTGAACATCTGGTTAACTAGGCATTGATATGTAGCTCCCGCATTTTTTAGCCGAATGGCATTACATTATAGCAGTAAGTTCCGTACTTAGTAATAAAAGAAGTTTTTTCCTGGTCTACTGGATCCATCTGGATTTGGTTGTACCTAGAATATGCATCAAAAAAAGTAAGTATCTCATGGCTAGTCGTAGCATCGATCATTAAATCAATGTTAGGTAGAGGAAAATAGTCTTTCAAACATGCTTTATTTAGATCCTTCTAATCTACACACATTCTAAGCTTGTTCCCTTTTATGGGGACTATGACTATGTTGGCTAGCCATTTGGGATACTTGACTTCCCGAATGGACCCTATTTTAAGAGGTTTAGTTACCTCTTCCTTTATGAAGACGTGCTTCAACTTAGACTACAACATTCCCTTCTGCTTTATCAGTCTGAACTTGGGATCCAGGCTCATCGGATGAGTTGTGATCTCGGGTGGGATTTCTATCACGTCAAAATAGGACCATGTAAACCAATCTATGTTATAAATAAGAAATTGAATGAGTTTTTTCCTGAGTTTGCCGGTTAACCCCGTTCCTAGGTATACCTTACGTTCGGGTATATACTCGATCAGTATCACCTGTTCCAACTCTTCGATCGTTGATTTGGTTGTATTCGATTCTTTGGGAATGATGAAAGTTAGAGGAGTAAGAAAATCCTCTTCATCATCTTTTATTACCTGCTTATCTGATTCACTCGAGGCTGGGGACGGCGATTGCTATTTGGCCGCTTGCTTATCTTTGATGCTTGACTTTTCCAAGGATGAAGGTGTTGATATCGGCCTCACCTCTTCGACTGCAAACATTTCCTTCGTACTGTGATGTTCCCCATAAAATGTTTTCACACCATCGACTGTTCGGAACTTCATCATTTAGTGAAGGGTCGATGGTACTGCTTGTAAGATAATTAAATCATAGTTATAACAGAGATCAAGACATAATTACAGAACCAATCTAGAGTTAGCGTTTAAGGAAGTGTATCGTTAAACTCCATGGATTCAGCAGCAACAACAAACAACGATTAAGCATGAGACCAACTTCCACAATCCACTAGCTACGCGCTCTCACAGCCTGGAGAACTTGACTAATGGGACGTCTACCGTTACCACGTATTCAAGAGGCAGAATACGCTAGGGGTTTCTAATAACTAGGAAAATGGGGGTTGACCTCTATTTATAAAGAGTGTCTACCCATCACAGGCCAATAGTTATTGGGCCTCCATTATCCACACATACAATATTTAATATTAGGCCTTTTTATTTTATCTACCACTTGGGCCACGTCACTATCCTTTCAGGCTATAACCAATTAACATAAGTCTAAATTCTAACATTCTCCTACTTGGACGCCAACGTTAATTGAGGACAAGATAACAATTTTAAAATATTTGAGTTTTAAGAAAATCATTTTTGAAAAAGGATTTTAGACTCTACAATGGCCACACTACTCACATAGCCAAGGATAGAATGTCCCGTATACCAATTCATTTAGTCTTAATAGAGAAGACTAACAATGAATCATAGCAGGCATCACACCATTTTAAAGTATGAATTCCATCTACGACCACATGTGCTAGAATTTCCATCAACATGGATCAAACATGTGTGCTAAGAAGTTTATCTTTCTAATCAAGGTGAATAATTCACACCTCTTAGAAATAAATAATCCTTCAAGTGATATTATAACCATATCACCTCAGGAGCCTCCAAGTGAATCTTAATCATATCACCTTAGGAGGATTCCCTTATGCCTTACCCGGGATAATCAAGGCAATAAGCCGCAAGACTCGAATATATCATGAGTTTATGCAATGTCCGATTGGAAATAAAAATAAATAAATTATCATGTTAGTCATAAGCATAACAGATATCAAATAACATAAGTTTGCATAAATTTAATTATTTCTCTAACTTATTCATCTTTTATGATAGTTTTCACTATGTCAAATTTATCAAAACTTGAATTTGTTGCACTTGACATCACCGGGAGGAACTATTTATCATGGGTTCTTGATGCTGAAATTCACCTTGACGCTAAAGGTCTTGGAAATACTATTATACAAGAAAATGAAGCATCAAATCAGGATAAAGCGAAGGCCATGATTTTTCTTCGTCATCATCTACATGAAGGGTTAAAACTGAATATTTAACTGTAAAAGATCCACTTGAATTATGGATTAGTTTAAAGGATCGATATGACCACCTAAAACTTACGGTATTACCGAAAGCTCGGTATGAGTGGATACATTTAAGGTTGCAAGACTTTAAAACCGTAAGTGAGTATAATTCCGCTATCTTTAAAGTAAGTTCTCTATTAAAATTATGTGGAGACACTATCACGGATGAGGACTTATTGGAAAAAATATTTAACAAAGTGGCTAGATGCGGGAATCATCTTCCCAATCTCAGACAGCAGCTGGGTTAGTCCGGTCCAATGTGTACCCAAGAAAGGAGGCACGGCGGTAGTGAAAAACGACAACAATGAATTGATTTCAACAAGAACCGTCACCGGATGGAGAATATGCATGGACTATAGGAAGTTGAATCTAGCCACCCGCAAAGATCACTTCCCACTTCCCTTCATTGATCAAATGCTTGACAGGTTGGTAGGGAGGTCCCACTTTTGCTTTCTTGATGGATACTCGGGGTACAATCAAATCTCCATAGCCCCCGAAGATAGAGAGAAGACCTCCTTCACATGCCCTTATGGTGTCTTCGCCTTCAGGAGGATGCCATTCGGACTATGCAATGCACCTGCCACTTTCCAAAGGTGCATGGTGGCTATTTTCACCGACATGGTGGAAGACATTATGGAAGTGTTCATGGATGATTTCTCAGTGGTAGGGAATTCATTCGATGAATGCCTTGTCAATCTGACAAGAGTGCTAAAACGGTGCATGGAAACAAATTTAGTGCTAAACCGGGAGAAGTGCCATTTTATGGTACAAGAAGGTATAGTATTAGGGCACCGAGTTTCAAGCAAAGGCATTGAGGTAGACCGTGCTAAAGTTGATGTCATTGCAAAGTTGCCTCCACCAACATCCGTCAAGGCCATAAGACGCTTTCTTGGACACGCCGGTTTTTACCGGAGGTTCATTAAAGACTTCTCCAAAAAATCAATCCCTCTCTATAAGTTACTTGAAAAAGATCACCCTTTTGTTTTTACTGATGAATGCAGGATTGCTTTTGAGGAATTGAAAAAGAGGCTGGTCACAACACCCATCATCATTGCCCCAGACTGGGAGCAACCGTTCGAGTTAATGTGTGATGCAAGTGATTATGCAGTGGGGGCAGTGCTGGGCCAGAGGAAAGATAAGTTGATGCATCCAATATACTATGCAAGTAGAACTCTGAGTGGAGCATAGCTAAACTACACAGTGACGGAAAAGGAGATGCTGGCGGTCGTGTTTGCATTCGACAAATTCCGGTCCTATCTCATAGGATCAAAGGTAATCGTATACACGGACCATGCAGCTTTAAGATATTTAATTGATAAAAAGGACTCTAAGCCACGCCTAATTCGTTGGGTGTTGCTTCTCCAAGAGTTCGACCTCGAAATCAGAGATAGAAAAGGTACTGAAAATCAAGTAGCTAACCATTTGTCAAGACTTGAAGGAGCTGAACTTGTCAAAGAGAGTGGGGAAATTCCGGAAACCTTTCCAGATGAGCAATTGCTCACCACCACTCTCCTGGAAGCTCCATGGTATACTGACTATGCCAATTATCTAGCCAGTGGCATTGTTCCCTATGACCTATCATCGGTCCAGAGGAAAAGATTTTTTCGTGAAAGTCGGTATTATTATTGGGATGAACCATATTTGTTTAGGATATGTCTTGATAACATGATCCGGAGATGCGTCCCCGAGATAGAACAATCTTCTGTTTTGCAAGCATGCCACGCTTAAGCATATGGCGGTCACTTTGGAGGAATACGTACAACCGCCAAAATACTTGAGGCCGGTTTCTATTGGCCAACGGTGTTTAAAGATGCACACTTTTGGGTGAAAGGTTGCAACGAATGTCAACGCACCGGGAACATCTCCCAGTGTCATGAGATGCCAATGAATCTAATCCAGCAAGTGGAAGTGTTCGATGTCTGGGGAATAGATTTCATGGGGCCCTTCATTAGCTCATACGGCAATAAGTACATACTTGTTGCAGTTGACTACGTGTCCAAATGGGTGGAAGCTACAGCACTACCCACCAATGATGCTAAGGTGGTAGTGGGATTTTTGAAGAAGAATATTTTCACCCGGTTTGGGACTCCAAGGGCTATCATTAGTGACGGGGGCACACACTTTTGCAACCGAGCTTTTGAGAAATTATTGGCCAAGTATGATGTTAAACACCGTGTGGCCACTCCATATCACCCGCAAACTAGCGGACAAGTTGAGGTCTCCAACAAGGAGATAAAAAGTGTACTGACTAAAATAGTGAACGCCACAAGAACCGACTGGTCCAGGAAGCTTGATGACGCACTATGGGCATATAGAACAGCATTCAAAACACCCATTGGCATGTCTCCTTATAAATTGGTGTTCGGAAAAGCTTGTCACTTACCGGTTGAATTAGAGCATAAAGCGTGGTGGGCACTGAAATAATTGAATCTCAACTTGGATGAAGAAGGCAAAGCAAGGTTGACTGGGTTGCATGAGTTAGAAGAATTTCGGTATCTAGCATTTGAAAATACAAGATTGTATAAAGAGAGGATGAAGCGGATCCATGATCAAAATATCGTTGAGCGTACCTTCAAAAACGGGGACAAAGTACTATTATACAATTCAAGATTACGACTGTTCCCAGGTAAATTGAAATCAAGGTGGTCAGGACCCTTCAAGGTAATTGAGGCATTTGAGTCAGGAGCTGTGGAAATTCAAGCTATGGATGGATCACGTACATTCAAGGTAAACGGACAGCGGTTGAAACAATACATAGGCCTGGATGACATGGAGGACAAGGTAGAATTGCGGTTGGATAAACCTCAAAGGTCTAGCGTGCCGTAAAATGTGTTAAGTTGAGTCGTGCCGCGACGTTAATTCAGGCGCTACGTGGGAGGCAACCCACGAACATGTTGTAAGTAATTTTATATTAGTAGTAAGTAATAAAGGAATATAAGAAAAACACAAATTTTTGCTGAACGGTCGAGAATTTTTTCAGAGAGGAGCACTGTCCGCGGTCCATCCGCGACCGCGGATGAACCGCGGAAAAATGCCCTCTCTGAACTTTCTCTGTTCGCGGTCCATTCGCGGCCGCGAACCAACCGCAAAAAAATGACCTCTCTGAATCTCGACTGTTCGCGGTCCATCCGCGGCCGCGAACGAACCGCGAACAGTCGCGGTCAGTTCCGCGGTCGGCAAAATTTATAGTTTTTTTTTATTTTTCTTTTCCCTCTCCCCTTTAAAACCCTAAAATCACTTCCCTCCTTTCCCAAAACCCCATTCAGCTGCCTCCAATTCTACTAAGCTTGTTCGTGAGTGGTGAGACCTATGTAACCTAGAGCTCTGATACCAACTTGTCACGACCCGGATTTTCCCCCAACATCGGGATCGTGATGGCGCCTACTCGTGGTAGCTAGGCAAGCCACTGTATTCATACTATCCTGTTTTTAACACAATTGTAATTAAATAAATGCGGAATACTTTATCGAAATAGAAATAACTAAATACAAAGTGAAAATCATACTGAAATCCTCTACCCAAGACGTGGAGTCACCAACTCACAAACTACTATGGAATACTACACATAAAAGTTTGAAAGAAATATAACATAATTCTGTTTGTCTTGGAACAATGAGACTACAGCTAATAACATAAATAAAGAGAGACACGCCGGGCTTGCGGACGTCCGCAAGCTACCTTGGTCTCAAATGTGATCAACTCCCACGCAATCGATTTACTGCTGCTGCTCCTGATCGTAACCTGGACCTGTGCAAAAAGGCACAGAAGTGTAGTATCAGCACAACCGACCCCATGTGCTGGTAAGTGCCTGGCCTATCCCGGCGAAGTAGTGACAAGCCTAGGACCAGACACCCACATAAACCTGTGCAATTCAATATCTATGTATACCACAGAATAACAAGAAATAACCAGGTAATAACACAATAAGAAATATCTCAAAGAATTCAACAATTAACAACATTAAATAAATTCACAAGGAAAAGCAAAGTATAATGTAAACACAAGTAATATCAATTCAAGAAATAGCAAGCGGTTGCACGGCATCACCCTTCGTGCTTTTACTCTCATCCTCACCAAATAAACAAATAAAGTACACGGCATCACCCTTCGTGCTTTTACTCTCATCCTCACATCCATAGTACGGCATGATCCTTCGTACATGGTTCAATAACAGGGCATGGCATGATCCTTCGTGCATAATCAATAAATAAACATGGCACGGCATTAACCTTCGTGCATAAATAAATAAACATGGCACGGCATCACCCTTCGTGCATTATCACTCTTCCTCACCCAAATAACAATCACAGTTAAGGGCAAAGAAAGAAACGACAATTCATAAACCATCCCATCAAGGGCAATCAATAATTATCTTCACAACAAGTCCCAACAGGGGATAACAATAACATTTCATCTGTAATATATCTCAAAATAATCATTTTTCAACGACTCACGGTCATACTAGACGCCAGTGTATGGATGCTCGTCACCACAGCCCATACACCGCACTCGATCACATA
This sequence comes from Nicotiana noctiflora, assembly GCA_032618575.1. Taxonomy (NCBI): domain Eukaryota; kingdom Viridiplantae; phylum Streptophyta; class Magnoliopsida; order Solanales; family Solanaceae; genus Nicotiana; species Nicotiana noctiflora. Next base: position 360,667 of record JASVEL010006006.1, on the reverse strand, counting down.
ACACATAACACATAATCATATTCCCTCAAGCTAGGATAGAACAAACACTTACCTCGAGTGTTTATGAACAATTCAATCCGTGGAAATGTCTTTTTCTTTCAAATTTGGCTCCAATCCAATCGTATCTATACACAATTGATTTAATATCATCAATACTACTCAACAAACTAATTCTTAAGACCAAATACAACTTTTATAACATTCTGCCCGGAATAGTGAATTTCAACCCCGGGCCCACATGGTCGGAACTCGGGGTTAGGACCAAAAATCCGGTTACCCATCCCCCACGAGTTCATGTATATGATTTGTTTCAAAATCGGACCTCAATTCGAGGTCCAATTCCCCAATTTATGAAAAACCCTATTTTCTAACAAAAACAAGAATTCTACCATGAAAATCTTTGATTTCTTATGAAAAACATGTTTAATGATGTTACGAATTGAAAGAATTAAGTAAAAAGTGACTTACAATCGTTTTGATGAAGAAGGAATCCGTGAAGAATCGCAAATGGGTGTTTTTGTTTTGTAAAAAGTGAAGAAATGAACTTAAAATCGTGTTTTACAGATCTCTGTGTTCGCATTTGCGAACATGGGTTCGCAATTGCGAACCCCGACCAATTTCCGGAGTTTGAAAAATAAGCTAAGGCTGGGAAGTTCGCATTTGCGAACATTTGTTCGCATTTGCGAACACTGGCAGACAAAGGGACAGTTCGCAATTGCTAACTAAGTTCGCATTTGCGAACATAGGTTGTTTAAGGCAGTGTTCGCATTTGCGAACAATGGTTCGCATTTGCGAACCAAGGCAGTATAGGGAATGTTCGCATTTGCGAACATAGGCAGGCACTGGGGACCTTCGCAAATGCGAACAATTGTTCGCATTTGCGAACAAGGCTGGGTCAATGGGGCTTCGCATTTGCGATCAAGGTTCGCATTTGCGAGCCTTGCCTTACACTGTCCCCTTCGCAATTGCGAGAAATACTTCGCAATTGCGAAGCCAACAGCTGGGTGAAAAACCAGTAGTTCAAAAATTCAGAATTTCATCCAACGGCCTATCAAGTCTTTACCCGAGCCCCCGGGCTCCAAACCAAACATGTACATAACCTCAAAAACACATTATGAACTTGTTCGTGCGATCACATCGCCAATATCACTTCGTTTTAATCAAATCAAGCCTCAAACTCATGATTTTCATACTATTGGTTTTCAAAACTTCCTAACTTGGAACTCAAGGTCCAAAACATCTCAAACGACATCCGAATGTCACCAAACTTTACAGAAATCACATATATAATATTTAAGACTTGTACCGGGCGTCGGAACCAAAATACGAGGCCCGATACCAAGGTCAATTAATTCATTTTCCTTTAACAATTACATCAAAAACAATTTCACATAAAAATTCATAACTTGGGCTCTAGGCCTCAGAATTCGACTTCGGACGCATGTCCAAGTCCCATATTTTCCTACGGACCTCTCGGGACCATCCAATCTCGGGTCCGGATCCGTTTACCAAAAATGTTGACTGAAGTCAACCATATCAATATTAATATCATTTTTATCCAAATTTCTCATAGAATTCATATTTTCTATCACAAAATCTTTCCGGCTACATGCTCGGATTGTGCACGTAAATCGAGGCAACATGGAATGAGGTTTTCAAGGCCTCAGAAGCTCGAAATGATTAATAAAATAAGTGATGACCCTTTGGGTCGTCACAATCTCCACCTCTAAAACAATCGTTCGTCCTCGAACGGACAAAAGAAAGAAGTACCGGAGTCAGGAAACAAGTGTGGGTAGCGGCTCTGCATATCAGACTCGGACTCCCAGGTCGATGCCTCAGGAGGCTGACCTCTCCACTGAACACGCACAGAAGGATAACTCTTCGACCTCAACCGTCGAACCTGCCGGTCTAGAATAGCCACCGGCTCCTCCTCGTAAGATAGATCATTGTCCAATTGGACAGTACTGAAGTCTAACACATGTGTGGGATCGCCGTGGTATCTCCGAAGCATAGATACATGAAAAACTGGATGCACGGCTGATAAGCTAGGCGGCAAAGCTAATCCGTAAGCCACCCCTCCCACTCTGTCTAGAATCTCAAATGGACCAATATACCTAGGGCTGAGCTTGCCCTTCTTCCCGAACCTCATTACTCCCTTCATAGGTGACACTCGGAGCAATACTCGTTCACCAACCATGAAATCTACATCTCGAACCTTACGATCCGCATAAGTCTTTTGCCTAGACCGAGCTGAACGCAATCTCTCCTGAATAGTCTTGACCTTATCTAAGGCCTCCTGAACTAAGTCTGTACCCAACAACCGAGCCTCTCCCGGTTCAAACCATCCAACCGGTGATCGACATCGCCTACCATACAATGCCTCATACGGAGCCATCCGGATGCTAGATTGGTAACTGTTATTGTAGGCGAACTCTGCTAATGGTAGAAACCGGTCCCACGAGCCTCCGAAATCAATAACACGGGCTCGAAGCATGTCCTCAAGAATCCGAATAGTCCTCTCGGACCGGCCATCCGTCCGAGGATGAAATGTCGTACTCAACCGAACCTCGGGTGCCTAACTCCTCGCCGGACCGCTCTCCCGAACCGCGAGGTAAACCGCGTTCCCCGGTCGGAGATAATAGATATCGGCACCCCATGGAGACGAACAATCTCCCTAATGTAAACCTCCGCTAACCTCTCCGACGAGTAGGAGACAGACATTGGAATAAAGTGTGCCGACTTGGTCAACCTATCAACAATGACCCAAATAGCATCAAATTTCCTCCGAGTCAAAGGAAGTCCGAGTAACGAAGTCCATAGTGATCCGCTCCCATTTCCACTCGGGAATTTCAATCTTCTGGAATACACCACCGGGTCTCTCTGGTGCTCATATTTCACCTGCCGACAATTTAGACACCGAGCGACATACGCAACGATATCTTTCTTCATTCCGCGCCACCAATAGTGTTGTCGTAAGTCCTGGTACATCTTCGCGGCGCCTGGGTGAATAGAATACCGCGAACTGTGGGCCCTCGCTAAGATCAACTCTCGAATCCCTTCGACATTGGGTACACAAACTCGACCCCGCAATTTCAATACCCCATCATCATCTAGATTTACCTGTGTGGCACCTCCCCGTTGTACCGTATCTCTCAACTCACGCAAATGAGGATCATCAAATTGCCTCTCACGGATACGCTCTAATAACGAAGAACGAGCGACCGTGCAGGCTAACACCCTGCTAGGCTCATAAATGTCTAATCTCACGAACCGGTTGGCTAAGGCCTGGACATCTAGAGCTAATGGTCTCTGATTGACCGGAATATATGCAAGACTACCCATGCCGGCATACTTTCTACTCAATGCATCGGCCACCACATTGGCCTTACCTGGGTGATATAATATAGTAACATCATAGTCTTTTAGCAACTCTAACCATCTCCGCTCTCGTAGATTCAACTCCTTCTGTTTGAACAAGTACTGAAGGCTTTTGTGATCAGTGTACACCTCACATGTCACACCATATAGATAATGCCTCCAGATCTTTAAGGCATGAACCACTGCTGCTAACTCAAGATCATGAACCGGATAATTCTTCTCATGTATCTTTAATTGCCTCGAAGCATAAGCGATAACCTTACCATCCCGCATCAATACCGCTCCAAGCCCCGTACGAGATGCGTCACAATAAACCGTATAAGGCCCCGTACCCGTAGGTAGTACCAACACTAGTGCGGTGGTCGAGGCCGTCTTGGAGATTCCGAAAGCTCGCCTCACACTCTCTGGACCACCGAAACCGAACACCCTTCCGGGTTAATTCGGTCATCGGGGCTACAATAGAAGAAAACCCCTCTACAAAACGACGGTAGTAACCTCGCTAATCCCAAGAAACTCCGGATCTCGCTCACTGAAGCCGGTCGAGGCCAATTTTGGACTCGCCTCAATCTTCTTTGGGTCTACTCGAATACCTTCCACCGATACAATGTGACCCGTAAATGCTACCGAACTCAGCGCGAACTCACATTTAGAAAATTTGGCATATAGTCGGTTATCTTTCAGAGTCTGAAGAACCACTTCGAGGTGCTGCTCGTGCTCTTCCTGGATGGCTGCGAGAGTATACCAGGATGTCATCTATGAAGACTATCACGAACAGTTTCTAAGTAAGGCCCGAATACCCGATTCATCAACTCCATGAATGTTGTCGGGGCATTGGTCAACCCGAAGGACATGACCAAGAACTCATAATGCCCATATCTTGAGCGAAAGGTTGTCTTAGGAATGTCAGCCGCCCCTGATCTTCAGCTGATGGTAGCCTGACCTCGAGTCTATCTTAGAGAATACCCTCGCTCCCTGGAGCTGGTCAAACAAATCATCAATCTTCGGCAGTGGATATTTATTTTTGATAGTCACTTTGTTTAACTGCCGGTAATCAATACACATCCGCATCGAGCCATCCTTCTTCTTTACAAATAATACAGGTGCTCCCCAGGGGGAAACACTGGGCCTGATAAAGCCCTTCTCAAGAAGGTCCTGCAACCGATCTTTCAACTCTTTTAACTCCGGCGGGGCCATACGATAGGGTGGAATAGAGATGGGCCGAGTGCCCGGTGCCAAATCAATACAGAAATCAATATCCCTGTCGGGTGGCATGCCCGGCAGGTCTGAAGGAAAAACCTCCGGAAACTCCCGTGCAATAGGGACCGACTCAATGGAAGGAACTTCTGCGCTGGGATCACGAACATAAGCCAAATAAGCTGGACACCCCTTCTCGACCATACGTCGAGCCTTAACATAGGAAATGACAGTGCGAACGGAGTGGCTTGAGGTACCTTTCCACTCTAGTCGGGGTGATTCCGGCAAGGCTAAGGTCACCGTCTTAGCATGGCAATCAAGAATAGCATGGTATGGGGACAACCAGTCCATCCCCAATATGACATCAAAATCTACCATATCCAAAAGCAACGGATCAACACGGGTCTCAAGACCCCCAAATATAACTACGCACGAACGATGCACCCGATCGACTACAATGGAGTCACCCACCGGTGTAGCCACATAAACTGGAATATCCAGAGCATAGGCGGGCACGACCAAATACGGTGCGAAGTAGGAAGACACATAGGAATATGTAGATCCATGGTCAAATAATACTAAAGCACCTCCGCCACACACAAGAATAGTACCTGTAATCACGGCATCCGATGCCTCTGCCTCCGGCCTGGTCGGTAAAGCATAGAATCGGGGATCCGCACCTCCCCTCCGAGCCGTGTCTCTAGGACGACCATCAACCGGCCGACCTCTACCTCTCGGCGGGACGGTCTTCACCTCTACGGTCTCGACCTCCACCTCTCGTAATCTCTACCCCTCGCCTCGGCTAGCTAGGCGAGGTCGAGGGTCGGCCGGGGCCCGAATCATAGGACGAGGACCTCGGTGCGCTGAGAGTTGCCCGCCGCTAGAGGGCAATTCCCGATAAAATGACCCGGGTCACCACAACCGTAGCAACTCTTGGACCGATAGGGCTGCCGGCCCCGACGCCCCGAATGGCCTCCACGAATACTCGAAGAGGCCGAGCATTAATAGGAGGTTGGTCCGAATAATGCCCACAAAAGCCGCGATCACCCGGTCCACCCCGTGAAGCCCGAAGGGCGGAATGAAAAGGCCTCGGAGGACCGGCCTCTATCAAAGGATTCTCTCTGCTACCAGAGGAAGAAGCACCAAACCTACCCGAATGACGAGGCCTCTTATCCGAAGAATAACCGCCTCCTCTAGCGAGAGCCATCTCAACTCGCGTGCTGCATTGGCTGCCTCCTGAAATGATATGTCACCCCCCACGCCCATAGCCATCTGGAGTCTAATCGGATGATTAAGCCCATCTATAAACTTGTGGACCCTCTCCCGCTCCGTGGGAAGTATCACCACCGCATGACGAGCCAAATCGACAAATCTCGTCTCATACCGTGTAACCGTCATAGTGCCCCGATGGAGGCGCTCAAATTGCCTCCGAAGTACATCCCGCCGAGTAGCAGGGGAGAAACTTCTCCATAAAAAGTTCCGCAACCGGTCCCATGATAAAGCCGGGGACCCCGCCGGTCGAGTCGGACAATAATCTCTCCACCAAGTCTTGGCGGATCCCGCAAGTCCGAAGGTACAGAAGTCAACTCTGTTTGTCTCCACGATCCCCATAGTCTTGAGAATCTCATGGCAACCGAATAAGAAGTCCCGAGGATCCTCTGATGTGGCTCCACTGAATGTAGTGGTAAATAGCTTGGAGAACCGATCAAGCCTCCATAACGAATCGAAAGTCATGGCCGCTCCATCGCCGGCCTGAGCTGTGGTACCTGACTGAGTGGCCACAGCTGGCCGAATCACTGGTGCCTGAGGCTGAGGAGCTACTGGCTCTGGAGTACGAGCAATAGGAGTCCGGGCCCCTCCTCCAGCCTGAGAAGTGGCTGGGGCAACTGATAATAAACCCGCTCTGGCAATGCTGTCCATGAATCCCGCTATTCTGACCAAAGCATCCCGGAGATCCGGGGTAAATAAAGCCTCTCCTGGGACCTGAGCTGGGCCCACTGGAGCTGCTGGAACCGGAACCTCCTCGTCAATCTCAATATGAGGCTCCACCTCTGGAGTAGCTGCCTGGGGCTGAGCTCTACCCCTACCACGGCCTCTGATACGGCCTTGGCCCCTGCCCCTCACGGGAGCTGCCTGGGGCTCGGGCTGCTGGTCAGCGGATGAAGAAGCGCGTGTCCTCACCATCTGCGAAAGGACAGAATAGAAATTCAATCAGTAATTGAGGAACAAGTCGCACGACAAGAAAGAACAATGAGAGACTCTTTCCTAACTCAATAGACTTTGGAGGACAAGTACAGACGTCTCCGTACCTACCTCTCAAACTCTACTAAGCTTGTTCGTAAGTGGTGAGACCTATGTAACCTAGAGCTCTGATACCAACTTGTCACGACCCGGATTTTCCCCCAACATCGGGATCGTGATGGCGCCTACTCGTGGTAGCTAGGCAAGCCACTGTATTCATACTATCCTGTTTTTAACACAATTGTAATTAAATAAATGCGGAATACTTTATCGAAATAGAAATAACTAAATACAAAGTGAAAATCATACCGAAATCCTCTACCCAAGACGTGGAGTCACCAACTCACAAACTACTATGGAATACTACACATAAAAGTCTCAAGGAAATTTAACATAATTTTGTTTGTCTCGGAACAAAGAGACCACAGCTAGTAACATAAATAAAGAGAGAGACGTCGGGCTCGCGGACGTCTGCAAACCTACCTTGGTCTCAAATGTGATCAACTCCCACGCAATCGATTTACTGCTGCTCCTGATCGTAATCGTAACCTGGACCTGTGCAAAAATGCACGAAGTGTAATATCAGCACAACCGACCCCATGTGCTCTGGTAAGTGCCCGGCCTATCCCGGCGAAGTAGTGACAAGCCTAGGACCGGACACCCACATAAACCTCTGTGCAATTCAATATCTATGTATACCATAGAATAACAAGAAATAACCAGGTAATAACACAATAAGAAATATCTCAAAGAATTCAACAATTAACAACAGTTTAATAAATTCACAAGGAAAAGCAAAGTATAATGTAAACACAAGTAATATCAATTCAAGAAATAGCAAGCAGTTGCACGGCATCACCCTTCGTGCTTTTACTCTCATCCTCACCAAATAAACAAATAAAGTACATGGCATCACCCTTCGTGCTTTTACTCTCATCCTCACATCCATAGTACGGCATGATCCTTCGTACATGGTTCAATAAGAGGGCACGGCATGATCCTTCGTGCATAATCAATAAATAAACATGGCACGGCATTAACCTTCGTGCATAAATAAATAAACATGGCACGGCATCACCCTTCGTGCATTATCACTCTTCCTCACCCAAATAACAATCACGGTTAAGGGCAAAGAAAGAAACAACAATTTATAAACCGTCCCATCAAGGGCAACCAATAATTATCTTCACAACAAGTCCCAACAAGGGAAAACAATAACATTTCATCCGTAATATATCTCAAAATAATCATTTTTCAACGACTCACGGTCATACTAGACGCCAGTGTATGGATGCTCGTCACCACAGCCCATACACCGCACTCGATCACATAACACATAACACATAATCCTATTCCCTCAAGCTAGGATAGAACAAACACTTACCTCGAGTGTTTATGAACAATTCAATCCGTGGAAATGTCTTTTTCTTTCAAATTTGGCTCCAATCCAATCGTATCTATACACAATTGATTTAATATCATCAATACTACTCAACAAACTAATTCTTAAGACCAAATACAACTTTTATAACATTCTGCCCGGAATAGTGAATTTCAACCCCGGGCCCACATGGTCGGAACTCGGGGTTAGGACCAAAATCCGGTTACCCATCCCCCCACGAGTTCATGTATATGATTTGTTTCAAAATTGGACCTCAATTCGAGGTCCAATTCCCCAATTTATGAAAAAACCTATTTTCTAACAAAAACAAGAATTCTACCATGAAAATCTTTGATTTCTTATGAAAAACATGTTTAATGATGTTAGGAATTGAAAGAATTAAGTAAAAAGTGACTTACAATTGTTTTGATGAAGAAGAAATCCGTGAAGAATCGCAAATGGGTGTTTTTGTTTTGTAAAAAGTGAAGAAATGAACTTAAAATCGTGTTTTACAGGTCTCTGTGTTCGCATTTGCGAACATGGGTTCGCAATTGCGAACCCCGACCAATTTCTGGAGTTTGAAAAATAAGCTAAGGCTGGGAAGTTCGCATTTGCGAACATTTGTTCGCATTTGCGAACACTCGCAGACAAAGGGACTGTTCGCATTTGCGAACATAGGCTGTATAAGGCAGTGTTCGCATTTGCGAACAATGGATCGCATTTGCGAACAATGGTTCGCATTTGCGAACCAAGGCAGTATAGGGAATGTTCGCATTTGCGAACTTTTGTTCGCATTTGCGAACATAGGCAGGCCTTGGGGACTTTCGCATTTGCGAACAATTGTTCGCATTTGCGAACAAGGCTGGGTCAATGGGGCTTCGCATTTGCGATCAGGGTTCGCATTTGCAAGCCCTGCCTTGTACTGCCCCCTTCGCAATTGCGAAGCCAACAGCTGGGTGAAAAACCAGCAGTGCAACATTTCAAAATTTCATCCAACGGCCTATCAAATCTTTACCCGAGCCCCCGGGCTCCAAACCAAACATGTACATAACCTCAAAAACACATTATGAACTTGTTCGTGCGATCACATCGCCAATATCACTTCGTTTTAATCAAATCAAGCCTCAAACTCATGAATTTTCATACTTTTGGTTTTCAAAACTTCCTAACTTGGAACTCAAGGTCCAAAACATCTCAAACGACATCCGAATGTCACCAAACTTTACATAAATCACATATATAATATTTAAGACTTGTACCGGGCGTCGGAACCAAAATACGAGCCCGATACCAAGGTCAACTAATTCATTTTCCTTTAACAATTACATCAAAAACAATTTCACATAAAAATTCATATCTTGGGCTCTAGGCCTCAGAATTCGACTCCGGACGCATGTCCAAGTCCCATATTTTCCTACGGACCTCTCGGGACCATCCAATCTCGAGTCCGGATCCGTTTACCAAAAATGTTGACCGAAGTCAACCATATCAATATTAATATCATTTTTATCCAAATTTCTCATAGAATTCATATTTTCTACCACAAAATCTTTCCGGCTACATGCTCGGATTGTGCACGTAAATCGAGGCAACATAGAATGAGGTTTTCAAGGCCTCAGAAGCTCGAAATGATTAATTAAAATAAAATCCTATCCCTTCTCTCTACAAATTCCCAACCCCTTCTTCTCCAAATCATCCCCTTCTTCCACCCTACTTCTCCATTGCTATAACTTGTAAGTTTTTCTACTTTTTCTCTTTTATTTTGTTTCTATTTTTAGTTTTTGATTGTTTATTTTGTAGAAGTAATTAGTTAATGTTAGTTTAGGGTAAATTCATGAATATTGCTTGGTTTCTTGTTGTACATTAAATTTTTCCATGAATTTCTTCTAAGGAACCTTGTTATATGATTGATGTTTGGTAAAGAATGGGTTGTTGGGTCTTCAATTGTGTTTATGATGTTAATTTTATGATTTGGAGACCCAATAGTATTTTAACCATATATGTGGGTTGGTTAGCCAAGTTGGGCACATTATCCTTGATCATAATGGATTAATGTAGTTTAGGAGACATAATGCCCAACTCATGAATTGGTTATTGAGTATTTTATTGGGGATGGATTAAGTCAATGGGGTAATATTAGAAGTGTTCAAAGAACTAAGTGTGGGGTGCTCAAATAGGCATGTGTAAAATAGTTAGATAAAGAATCTTAATATAGGAGTATGAGGAAATTGCACAAAAAGAATGGTCAATTGTGAGTGTTCAAGGATGGCGAAGTCTGAGTAGCCTTCCAATGACTAACGGTTTACAAACTTTTTGGCTATCTTAATTGTGCAGGATCATGGCCCCAAAGAGAGCACGACATGGTGCTAGTTCATCCAGGCAACCGACTTATGACGAGTCTAGGTTTGCTGATGAAGGAGCTGAAAATGCATTTCACATTAAAGCAAACAAGAAGTGGCTCCAAGAGGTAGAAGTTGACAGGATAGCGATCTGCTCGGAGAAGCCGAAAATTTATGATGAGATTCGAAGGCGCGAGATGGATTTCCTCTTTGACTCACCTCTTAAGGTGAACAAAATGCTTGTTCGAGAATTCTACGCCAATGCTCCATATGCTATGGTCAGAGAAGTTTTCGTCAGAGGTAAGCGGGTCAATGCTCATATTCCTACTATTCGGCGGGTACTTCGCCTGCCATTGCACACTAGTGATGTTGATTACTACCATGATAGGCCCGATGTCACATGGGACATGCTAATAGAGGCCTTATGTGTAGATGGCATACCAGTATGGATTAGAAATCAAACTCTGCACTCTAACTGTTTTACACACACTGCCAAATGTTGGTTCTCCATAATTTGCAACCGTATTTTGCCCTCAAGTAACACCACGGATGTTAACTTTAATAGGGCTGTTTTGACTTGGTGTTTTGTAACACATCGGGATGTTGATATTGCCCGAGTCATTAGTGACGAGATGGTATTGAGGGGATCCCTCACTGCCAAGGGTTTTTATTACCCATCTCTTGTCACTACGTTGTGTCTCCTCAACCACACCCCAGTTACTGATGCTGACGGTGAGCTACTACCAAGAGCTCCATTTAGAGTTGCTACTATCCGGGTTGGACGAGACACAACCCCTATTGACTTAGATGAGGAGGACGATCCTGTACCGATTGCCCGGGCTAGGCACTCCACGGATTCAGCAGGACCTTCCAGGTCTGCTCCTCGTGGAGCAAGCATGTCTAGATCCGAGTCCACACGACCTATGTTGAGGTCAATGGAGGAGGAGGTTGCTGCTCTACGCACTTCCGTAGATGGCTTACACACACGGCTAGATGCCATGTCCACTAGGCAAGCCTGGTCAGAGAACAGGTTTATGGCATGGTTCAAAGCACTTGGGAGAGCATGCCATGTCGACCCATCCACCGTCTCCGACTCCGAGTGAGTCGCAGGTAAGTTTCCTTGCCCCTCTGGTGCTTTCATTCTTATTTATGCCATGGGGACATGACATATTTTTAAGTGTGGGGTGGGAAACTTATCTTGTACATAATGTATATATTAGTGTAGTAAGTAATATAAAATAATAAAAATACAAAAAAAATCAGAAAATTTTAAAAATCCAAAAATATGAGTAGAGGACTCTTCCTGATGACGGACTATTTAGGACAAGTACTCTTGAGGGAAGTAGTCCACGTAGGAATTTTCTTTCTTTTATTTTCTTTTTCTAGGTAGTGTATCATCTCACCCTTGGTTTTTCTTTTGACCACGGTTCTATTCCAAGGGTTTTTATTTGAACCGGGTTAGGTAGATTTTTCTTTTCTTAGGATTAGAGGTAAAAGGGCAACATGTAACCCCGAATATGCACATTAGCAAAAGCGTAAATTGAACTTGAGAATGTATCTTCTAAGCTTGATTGTAGAATCTCAATATGCCTTAAATTGCACAATAATGCTTGCTTGAACATCGATAGGACTTTGTAGATAAACCGGATTCCAAATGAGTTGCATGTCATTTGTGTGTGAGGTTTTTACTTACATTGTATGTTGTACATGATGCCTAGAACTTGCCCTGTGTGTTTGCAAAGTGAAATAGAAGTTGTTCGGTTGTAGAAAGGATAGAGGCATTTCTTTGTATAACCCCATATATCAATAGACATGAATTCACCCGTACATTATATCTTAGTTAACCCCTTTTGAGCTTAAAGCCTATTCTTTGATAACCCTTGAATGTTCTTCAAATTATTATATGTGTTCTACTTTACCTCCTAGAAGCACTTGTATTGTAATGAATATGCAAAAGTTTAAGTGTGGGGTGAAGGGAAATTGAAAAGGGAAAATCAAGAATGAATGGTAGAAAATAGTGAACTGGCCAAAAATAATGCAAAGCAATGAAAAAAAAAATGAAAAGAAAAATATATTTTGAGAAAAAAAGCTATATCAATGTATACATGAAAATTAGAAAGGCCAGTTACACCAACAAAAGAAAAGTGGGGATTAAAAGCAATTAAAGGTGAAGGAATGTTTAGGGGAGACATAAGGAAGAAAACGAAAAGGGAAGTTGTAAAAAAGGAAAAGAAAAGTGCTTAGGGAGGCTAGTCACTATAACCAAAAGTATCCTACCCGTCCCATAGCCTACATTACAACCCTTAAAGACCTCTTGATCTATGATTGAATAACTCGATTAGTGGAGTATTACACTAGGGGCAAGCCTATGGTGTGTCTGTATGCATATGAATGTTCTTTGTTGAGAGTGAGTGAATTTTTCCGATATTTATAAGTTCCATGTTTTTGAATTGTTAATGTGTGGGAACTTCTCTCAATAAATTTGGTGAGGGCATGTAATTCAAGAGGAAGAAGGTAAATTTGCAAGTTTTTGGTAATAAGTAGAGTAAGTAATAATGTGCTGGTATGAGAGCTTACGGTTAAGTAAAGATCATGCATATCTTAAGTTGTTCATGTATAATAGCTTTTGTGACATAATTTGGGGGAGACAAATTGTTGTTAATTGGCCTAAAGTGTGATTAAAGATTGCTCGAGGACGAGCAAAGGTTTAAGTGTGGGGTATTGATATTAGGTAAATTTGACTATAATTATACCCTAAATAATCACACTTTGTTATGGAATTAATGTTGATTATGAGGACAAAATGCTTTGATTAGTGTTCGATTGTGTTTTACAGGTACATGTGATACATTGGATGCCATAAAGAGCTATTTTGGAGTCCTAGGTTGATGAAAAGGCCAAAAGAAGAGCTAAAGTGAAGAGGTCTTGAAGAAGCAGTGAAGAATCAGAAGTATTGTTCATCCGCGGTTCACTCGCGGCCGCGGATGAACCGCGAAAAAAGAAGGCCTCTGAAGTTTGACCGTTCGCGGTCCGCTCGCGGCCGCGAACGAACCGCGGAAGTCGCGGCAGCAGTAATCCCAATTGGACTCAAACTTAGTTTTTAAGCCCTAAAACCTCTATATAAACTCCTAGTTTGCCCCATAGAGGCATGTAATCTATTATTCAATACTTTTGCAAGGTTTTTAGTAGGAGAGATTCCTCTCAAACTCTTTCTTTTATTTTATATCAAGTATTTCTTTATGAATTCAATTATTATTTTTGTTTCTTCAAGCATGAGTAGCTAAATTCTATTCTAAGGTTTTGATGGAACCTATTGATAGATGAACTTATCGTTTATGTGATTACAAATTGTGACTTAGATTTCTATTTGTTCAACTTCATTCTTATTGTAGTTAATTGGTAGACGTCCCAATTAGTGGTGCCTATTTAGTGTGCATAACTTGGAAAAGAGTGCATATTTAGGTTTATTGTTGAACAACACCACACCTAGGTTATTGGAGGAATCTATAACTTTAGGCGTAAAGACGGGGCTAGGAATAACGAAGTCTTGGGTGCAATCTTAAGTGAACTATTCAAATTAAAGCTAGCTAGGGTAGCTCGGGAGAGTGCACTAGTAAATTATTGTAATTGCTCGGGAGAGTGTTACGATACACATAGCGTTCATGATTGATAGAATATATTAACAATTTGTAAGAGCAAAACGATAAGGGATTCCATCAATAGGGGAAATCAATACCTTAGTCCTTCTCATAATATTCTTTTTACTCTACATTCAATTCTCTCATTCAAGCTTTCTTAATTATTGCAAAGTAGATAGTCGAAAAATCACACAAATATATATTCAAATTTTGGGAACTTGATTCGGAAGTACTCTTGGGTTGTGAAAGTTGTGATTGATAGGTTAATTCTCTGTGGGATCGATCTTGGACTTATTAGACCCAGGTATCCAGAGGTCGCCCTAGGGGTGAGGATCGTACTAGTGGAGGCCAGGCTCGTTTCTATGCTCTTCCGGATAGGAAAGATGCTAGTGCTTCGGATGCGGTCATTTCGGGTATTATCTCAGTCTGCCACAGGGATGCTTCTATCTTATTTGATCCCGAATCTACCTATTCTTATGTCTCTACTTATTTTGCACATCATTGGGGTATGACCCGTGGTATTCTTGCTTTTCCCGTACATGTGTCTACCCCAGTGGGGGATACTGTTGTTATGGATCAGGTATATCGATCCTGTCTTATTACTATTGGGGGTCTAGAGACCCGAGTTGATTTATTACTACTGGGCATGGTAGATTTTGATGTGATTCTAGGCATGGATTGGCTATCTCCTTACCATGCGATTCTGGATTGTCATGCCAGGACAGTCACACTAGCTATTCCAGGTAATCCGAGGATCGAGTGGCGTGGCTTGACTGATTATGTGTCTGACACGGTGATTTCTTATATAAAGGCCCAACGAATGATTGGGAAGGGTTGCTTATCTTATTTGTCCTTCATTAGAGATGTTGAGGCTGAGACACCCAGTCTTGATTCGGTCCCCATTGTGAGGGAGTTTCCGGATGTATTTCCAGCAGACCTGTCGGGCATGCCGCCTGACAGGGATATTGACTTTGGTATTGACTTGGTGCCGGGCACTCAGCCCATTTCTATTCCTCCCTATCGCATGGCACCAGCGGAGTTAAAAGAATTGAAGGAACAACTTCAGGAACTCTTAGATAAGGGTTTCATTCGCCCGAGTGTGTCACCTTGGGGTGCACCGGTGTTGTTCGTGAAGAAAAAAGATGGCACAATGAGAATGTTCATTAACTACAGGCAGCTGAACAAGGTAACAGTGAAGAATAAGTACATATTGCCTTGTATTGAGGACCTATTTGATCAGCTCTAGGGAGCTAGTGTATTTTCTAAGATTGATCTTCGATCGGGCTATCATCAGTTGAATATCAGGGACTCAGATATTATGAATACATCGTTCAGGATGCGATATAGGCACTACGAGTTCCTGGTGATGTCTTTTGGGCTGACTAATGCCCCAACTGCATTCATACACTTGATGAATAGCGTATTTTGGCCGTACCTTGATTCTTTTGTGATTGTGTTTATTGATGATATTTTGGTGTATTCACACAGCCAGGAGGAGCATGCACAACACTTGAGAGTGGTATTGCAGAGGTTGAGAGAAGAGAAGCTTTATGAAAAATTCACTAAGTGTGAGTTCTGGCTTGACACTGTGACTTTTCTGGGACATGTAGTGTCCAATGATGGTATTCGGGTTGATCCACAGAAGGTCGAGGCAGTGCAGAATTGGCCCAGACCTTCCTCAGCTACCGAGATTCAGAGTTTTCTCAGTTTGGCAGGCTATTATCGCCGGTTTGTTCAGGGTTTCTCATCTATTGCTTCGCCGTTGACTAAGTTGACACAGAAGAATGCTCCATTTGTGTGGTCTGATGAATGTGAGGAGAGCTTCCAGAAGCTCAAGGAGGCTTTGACCACAGCTCGGGTACTTGTGTTGCCATCAGCCTCAAGGTCATATACGGTGTATTGTGATGCTTCTAGAGTTGGGCTCGGTTGTGTGTTGATGCATGTGGGTAGAGTTATTGCATATGCTTCTCGTAAGCTAAATCCCCACGAGAAGAACTACCCTGTTCATGATTTGGAGTTAGTTGTTATTGTTCATGCCTTGAAGATTTGGAGGCATTACCTATATGGTGTATCTTGTGATGTATATACAGACACCGCAGCCTTCAGCATTTGTTTAAGCAGAAAGATCTAAATTTGAGGCAGCGGAGATGGCTTGAATTGCTTAAAGACTATGATATTACTATCTTGTACCATCCCGGGAAAGCCAATGTAGTGGCTGATGCATTGAGCCGAAAGGCTATTAGTATGGGCAGTTTGGCGTATATTCCAGTTGGGGAGAGACCCCTAGCAGTTGATGTTCAGGCGTTAGCTAATCAGATGGTGAGGCTGGATATTTCTGAGCCCGGTCGGGTGATGGCTTGTGTAGTAGCTCGTTCTTCTTTATATGATCGTATCCGAGAGTGCCGGTATGATGATCCACACTTACTTGTCCTTAAGGACAAAGTTTAGCATGATGATGCCAGAGATGTCACTATTGATAGTGATGGTGTATTGCGGATGCAGGGCCGGATATGCGTGCCCAATGTTGATGGCCTTTGTGAGTTGATATTGGAGGAGGCCCACAGCTCGCGGTATTCTATTCATCCAGGAGTCGCGAAGATGTACCAGGATTTGAAGCAGCATTACTGGTGGAGAAAGATGAAGAAAGATATTGTAAGTCATGTGGCTCGATGTCTCAACTTTCAGCAGGTCAAGTATGAGCATCAGAGGCCAGGTGGCGTGTTTCAGCATATTGATATTCCCGAGTGGAAGTGGGAGAGGATTAATATGGACTTTGTTAGTGGTCTCCCGCAGACAGCGAGGAAGTTTGATTTAGTTTGTGTGATTGTGGATAGGCTGACCCAGTCAGCTCACTTCATTCCTGTGTGTACTACATACTCCTTGGAGCAGTTAGTAAAGATATTCATCCGTGAGATTGTGAGATTGCATGGCAGTCTAGTTTCTATTATATCAAATAGAGGTACTCAGTTTACTTCGCAGTTCTGGAGGTCATTTCAGCGAGACTTGGGTTCGCAGGTAGAGCTGAGCACAACATTTCATCCACAGATGGATGGGCAGTCTAAGCGTACTATTCAAATATTGGAGTATATGTTGCGTGCTTGTGTCATTGATTTCGGTGGTTCACGGGCTGATTACTTGCCTCTTGCGGAGTTTGCTTATAATAATAGCTATCGGTCCAGCATTCAGATGGCACCGTATGAAGCTTTATATGGGAGGCGGTGTAGGTCTCCAGTCGGTTGGTTTGAGCCCGGCGAGGCTAGGTTGTTAGGGACAGAGTTAGTCCAAGATGCCTTAGATAAGGTGAAGGTGATTCAGGAGAGACATCGCACAGCTCAGTCGCGTTAGAAGAGTTATGCGGACCGGAAGGTCCGAGATGTATCTTATTCGGTGGGCGAGAAGGTTTTGCTGAAGGTATTGCCTATGAAAGGCATCATGAGATTTGGTAAGAAAGGGAGATTGAGCCCGAGATTTCTTGGTCCTTTTGAAGTACTCAAGAAGTTGGGGAGGTGACCTATATGCTTGCTTTGCCACCTAGTTTGTCGGGATTTCACCCGGTGTTCTATGTGTCTATGCTCCGGAAGTATGTTGGAGACCTGTCTCATGTGTTAGACTTCAGCACGATACAGCTAGATGTGGACTTGACTTATGATGTGGAGCCGGTAGCCATTTTGGGTCGATAGGTTCGTAAGTTGAGATCCAAGGACATAGCTTTAGTGAAAGTGTAGTGGAGAGGTCGTCCCGTGGAGAAAGCGACTTGGGAGACCGAGCAGGAGATGCGGAGCAGATATCCACACTTATTTGATACTCCGGGTATGTTTCTTAACCCGCTCGCGGACGAGCGTTTGTTTAAGTTGGGGAGAATGTAATGACCCAGCCCGTCGTTACAAGAATTATCACCCCGTTACCTTGCATTTACATATCTTATGCTTTTATATCAGTATTAGAGTATATCGGGTGAGTTAGGAGTGATTCGGGTTGAAAATGAAGCAAATAGCATGTTTGAAGGAAGCTTGAAAATGGGAAGTCAACCTAGAGTTGAATATTGAGTTAGAGTGCTCGGAATCAGATTCTGATGATTCGACTAGTTTCGGGGATCATTTATGACTTAGGAGAGCAATCGGAATCGAATTCGGAGGTCCGGTGTAGTTTTAGGCTTGAATTGGCGAAGGTTGAATTTTGGCGAAAACCGGATGGTAGGTGAGATTTTGATCCGGGGGTCGGAATGGAATTCCGACAATTTCTGTAGCTTCGTTATGTGATTTTGGATATGTCTGCAAATTTTCAGGTCATTCGGACGTCGTTTGATCGGGTTTTAGATTGGATGTTAGTTTCGGAAGTTTTGAAGAAACTTAGGCTTGAATCCG
Organism: Nicotiana noctiflora; assembly: GCA_032618575.1. Classification (NCBI taxonomy): domain Eukaryota; kingdom Viridiplantae; phylum Streptophyta; class Magnoliopsida; order Solanales; family Solanaceae; genus Nicotiana; species Nicotiana noctiflora. Next base: position 342,132 of record JASVEL010006006.1, on the reverse strand, counting down.
TTTAAAATGGGTGATTTTGATGTTTACGATGGTGTTTTTATGTTACGAGCAAGTTTGAATGAGGTAATGTGATGTATTGGTGGCTTTGGTTGAGGTCCCGGGGGTCTCGGGATCATTTCGGATGCCTAACGGGCAAGTTTTGATTTTGAAGTTGCTGCAGAAAAATTGCAGACAGTGATTGCTCTATGCGATCGCATAGAGTCATTGCGATCGCATAGAAGAGCCTGGAGGGGTGAGGAAATATGTGCTATGTGATCGCATAGCGAGGGGTGCGATCGCATAGGCCTATTACACTGCACAGTGCGATCGCATACCAAGCGTCGCGATCGTAGAGAAGAAAAAAATGAGGCCTGGGAGTTTGTACTATGCGATCGCATAGGTGTATTGCGATTGCATAGGAGGGAAAATCGGCTGAAAAAATTAACTCTATATGATCGCATAGGTCCATTGCGATAGCATAGAAGGAATGGTGTGTCAGTGAAATTAAAATTTCAGAATAGAGAGCTCGCGGGTTCATTCACCAAAAACACAATTTTGAACCCTAGAGAGAGGAAAACACGAGGTAAACACTGGGATATCATCGGGTATTCATCGGAGGTAAGATTCTTGACTCAAAAACATAATTTTATGGTAGAATTAACATCAATCTTCATGAATTTTGGTAGAAATTGTGAAGAATTGTGGCCTAGGTATTCAAAATGAGATTTTGAGTTTTGAAAGGCCATTCGAACTCCGATTTTGATAAAATTTATATGCACGGATTCGTGGCGAGACGAGGATCGCATTGGTATAATTTTCTGAATTTTTCGGACAGCGGGCCCGGGGTCGGGTTTTTACCAACGTAGCGTAATTATGAGTTTTCATGTAATTTGAAGTGGGTTGACCCGTATTTGATATAATTGTTGTGGTTTGACTAGATTCTACGCACGCGGAGGCGAAATTCAAAGGAAAAGGCATCGCGGACGAGTCTTCGACCGGCTAGAGGTGAGTAGTTTGTGTATATGGTAGCCTGAGGGTTCGAAACCCTGGCTTAGCACATTGTGACACTAGTAGGGCGTGGCTCGCACCCCGTGGCAGGTGCGGGATCGACTGTGACTGGGGATTGAGACTTGGTCCATCCCGGATATGGATAAAATGCTATTAGTGATAGAAATACACTGTGTTTGACATATTTGTGGGTTGTAAGCCTTGTTTGGGGCCTTGTGCCGACCTGTAGTATCCTTAGGGGATAGTATTTATGTGATAGCTATATTTGCTTAATCACTGATCTCAGTCCTGGAAATTGAAATCACAGTATTGAAATGCTAAGTCACCGGCTTTTGCAAATTAAATAAAAGTTAAAGTATTTTTCATAAATTATGAATTGGAAACTGGAATTAAGAAAAATGAACTGTTTGTGACTTATCTGATTATTGTAGACTGAGGATGGATCGGGCTGCACGCCGCAGCGGTTATTATGATATGAGGATCGGGCTGCACGCCGCAGCGATATTTGCGCTTGGGCTGTAGGAGCCCCTCCGGAGTCTGTACACACCCCCAGTGAGCGCCGTCGACGTTAAATGGATCGGGCTACACGCCGTAGCGGTTATGTGCATTGCATTGCATCTTTATCTGTTGAATTATTCTGTGGTAGCTATATTGTACTGTTGATGCTAGTTCGTAGGAGATTCGGACTATAGTTTAGCTTCATATTGTGGTATTCTGTGGATTTCCTACTTTCAGCTGCTTTTATATATTTATTACTCACTGAGTACTTAGTACTCACCCCTACTCCCTGCACCTTTTGTGTGCAGACTCAGGTACTCTGGAGCAGTAGACAGGCATTTCCATCGTTTGCAGAATCATACCGAGTTGCTGAGGTAGCTGCCGATGTTCGCAAAACCTAGCTTCTCCTCCTCTCTTTTCAGTTGCTATTTTATATTCAGACTTGAGTATTTCTATACAGTATTCTCTATTTCTGTTGGGTTTTTATTAAAGGCTCTAGACTTGTGACTCCAGATCTTTGGGAGTGTCAGTTATTTTCGTACTTCTCAGTATTTTGTTCATTATTATTATTATTGGAGTTCTTTGACTCATATATTCTTCTTGGAATGTCCATTTGGGACTGATAGTCGTTGTGATAAGTGATAGTTGGTCTGGCTGGCCTAGCTTAATTGTTGGGCACCATCACGACCGGATTTGGGTCGTGACAGCTATATGCATTTTAGAAAATCTTAGACCAACACATGACGCTTTGTTCTCATAAATAATAGTTTAGCCATTAATATATAGTTGCTGACGTTGATTAGATCTAATAGATCTGTTCTTTTGTTCCAGGTACATTTTACCTCCTTAGCAGCATGAAGTCTCAAATACTGTATTTACATTGTTGAAAAATATCAAGTCTACTGAAGTCCTTGTTACAATAGACTGTTTTCTTATATTTGCAATTGCTATTTACAGCAGTTTAGTGGTAGATTCATTTGATTAAATTCGTGTTAATGTTAGATAAGTTTATTTAAGAATGAAATTTGTAATAACAGGACTGTTTTGCTATTATGATTGGATAGCTGTAGTTTAGCTCATTAGTAGGAAGCAAACACATAGAGTGATCCCGTATATGAATAATCAGGTTATTTAACATCCTGATATTAATTTAGATTCTAGCATCTGACTGTTAAATATACAATTGCTGTCAGGTTACTATTTTCATACTCATTTTAATAATCAATCCTAGGATAATTAAGTACTAGGTTCAATTATTAGTTATTACTTTAAAGCTTGTTTATGTATTGATCATTTGATTAAATAATTCCTTTCGAATCTGAATTGATAAAATAATTGCATTTCCAGTTAATACCTTAAACAAATCCTAACAGTCTTAGATTTTCGTTTCTGGGTTGCCGAATCGAGTCCTAGGTGATGAAAGCTGTAATAATCAACCAAATCTGGTATGAACTCATGACCAAAAAAAACCATCCAGTTACAAAAGTGTTGAATTGTATTCAGAAATTACAAGTGGTTACTGTTAAATTGTTGCTTTATGTTCTCGTAAGAGTTACTTTGTATTCAAGCAAATTAGGCGACTGTTGATTAAAAAATGACAAATTATGTGGCCTCCTTTTATTATAAATTAATCCATCAACCCGTTAATACAGACTTGGCTTAAAAGCTTCAATGTATAGTTTTAAAATATCAATAAATTAGGACCTTTGTTTATTATTAGAGACCAATTAAATAGAAAATCATAGTTATGTTAGGATCGACCTTTAATAAAAGTGAGATGAACCTCACCGCACTAAATACACAATTGCGGGGCCCTCAAATAAAATTGTAATAAAAATCTAGACTCGGAAGGACCGTTTAGTAAATTTCACGGTCTTTCCCAAAGTTAACAAAGACGGAGAATCTTTAGGCACGACTTTAATAAAATTACTTTCCTAAATATGGGTGTGCATTTATGTGACCCAAATCTTACTCTCGGCGAAACTAAAACGCATTTAAGTCACAGGCGTACTGGTTGCGGTGTGACTCGAAAATGTGTTTTCGTGACGTCGCAATTCTTCTAAAATTGAAAAGCGGAACATAAAAGCACATAATTAAAATATATAAAGAAATCAGATAAAAACAAAAATCGCAGTTGAGCGACCGTGCTAAAACCACGAAATCCGGGAGTGCCTAACACCTTCTCCCGGTTAACAGAATTCCTTATCCAGGTTTCTAGTTTCGCAGACTGTAATACAGAATCATAAATTTCCTCGGTTCGGGATTAACCGGTGACTTGGGACACCATTATTTTCCCAAGTGGCGACTCTGAAAAATTAAATAAATTGACCTCGTTCCGACTGTCCTTTAAGTGGAAAAACTCCTTCCCCGATTATTATTATATCCCTTCCCGGGGTGTAGTATTAAACAGCGGCACATACGCGTGTGTAAAAAATAAGAGGTGTGACATTTTCCGATAACATTTCAAACTTATTCAAAATTTTAGTTTCTGAGTTTAATGGCCTTGGCCTGTATGTCGGGGTGCCTCTTTGAGGTCTTCTGATTTCAAACGTAGATAGCTCGAGTAGGTAGTGCCCGAGTGTTCGAGGCATTCTTACACTTGGCCCTTGGGCCATTTTTCACAAGTGCTAGTTTTTCATAATAGATCATAAGTACATGACTCGTATAATAGATGTGAACCCATTTGACTGGGCACGAAGTTTAAGAAAAGAGAGAAGACTTTTGATCTTGTGGTGTAAAATGAGGCACCTTTATTTTGTGTGGCTATAAATCATTGCATAAAGGTAAATTGTTTCCAAATAAGGAAAGGGGTCATTCTTTTTGGCACGGACTAAAAAGGAAATAGGTTCACATAAATTGAAACGGAGGGAGTAAGTACATGACTCGTATAATAGAAATTCTACTTCAAACACGAGATGTTTGAGAAAGAATAAAAGAAAAAGAGTGTGCTTTTTTGTATTATTCATACATGTTTTGTTATGACTCGGCTAATCTATATAGACACGGTTCATTTGACAGTTTGGCCCATTATAAAAGTCTTCCTATCGAGACCCATATACGTAACATCTGAGAGTGATGCCCCCCAGTATTCAGGTTGATTTCAAAGAAAACTTGGATGCCGGAAAAACCCATTTGGGATAAAAAATGGTCTAAAGAAAAAAGAGTGCAACATGTAATTTAAAATATGAGGTCTCAATTTATTGGATCGGATACCTACCATAAGTTTCAAATATTTAAGTAAACGAAAAAGGATAAAAACATACCTTAGAAGTAGTATCGCTTGAGGAGAGATATGTTCCAATTATTCGGCAATGGCTCGCCGTCCATTGTTCCAAGCTTGTAAGGCCCTTTTCCGACTATGTCGAGGATGTGATAGGGTCCTTCCCAGTTAGGATCGAGTTTCCCTACATTAGGGTCTCAAGTATTGGTGGTGACTTTTCTTAAAACCAAGTCCTTGACCTTAAAGTGTCGAAGATTGGTTCTTGTGTTGTAATACCTCTCGATTTGTTGCTTTTGTGTGGCTATTCGAATGAGCGCTTCTTCTCATCCTTCATCTAATAACTCGAGGTTGGTATTCATTGCTTCGTGGTTTGATTCTTCTATTTCATGTCGAAACCTGGCATTAGGCTCTCCGACTGGTATTAAGGCTTCGGAGCTATAGACTAAAACAAATAGGGTTGCTCTAGTACTAAACATTGATATTGTCCGACATGCCTATAGAACCTCGGGCAATTTTTCTCTCCACTTCTGTAATGACCCGACCCGTCGTTACGGGAGTTATCGCCCCATTTTCATCATTTAACACTTCAATATGCTAATTTATATGTGTTCGGAAAGTTAGAAGCAAATCGGAAGAAATTTAGATAAATGAGGCCATAAACCTCTTTATGAGAAGAATAGGTTGGAAAAGTCAACCAAAGGTTGACCGATGAGTTAGATAACTCGAAATTGCATTCTGATGATTCGACTAGTTTCGGGGGATCATTTATGACTTAGGAGAGCAATCAGAATCGAATTCGTAGGTCCAGGTGAAGTTTTAGGGTTGAATTGGCTAAGGTTGAATTTTTATGAAATCCGAATGGTAGGTGAGATTTTCATCCGAGAGTCGGAATGGAATTCTGACATTTGCAGTAGCTCCGTTAATTGATCTTGGATATGCGTGCAAAATTTCAGGTCATTCGGACATCGTTTGGTAGGGTTTTTGATTGAATGTTAGTTTCGCAAGTTATAGTTGAAACTTAGGCTTGAATTTGCTTGGATTCGATGTTTTCCGTGGTTGAGGGCGTGTTTTTATGATTGGAACAAGTTTTAATCTTGTTATGAAGTATGCTGGTGGTTTTCGTTGAGGTCCCGGGGGCCTCGAGGTGATTTCGAATGGCTAACGGGAATTTTTGAGTTGAAAAATGCAGCAGACAAATTGCAGAGAAATTTTGTTCTATGCGATCGCAATGCTCTGATGCGATCGCAATGCTCTGATGCGATCGCATAGTGTTAGCTACAGTACCCACTGATGCGATCGCATAGTGTTAGCTACAGTACCCAGGATTTTGTTCTATGCAATCGCATAGGCTTAGCTACAGTACCCAAAATTTTGTTCTATGCAATCGCATATGCTAAGCTACAGTGCCTGGAAATTTTGTTCTATACGATCGCAATGATCTAATGCGATCGCATAGTGTTAGCTACAATACCCGGATAGAATGTTAAAAACATTTCAGTCGCGAAAACAACCCATTTTTCCACCATTTTTGGTCATTCTTGAGAGCTTTTGGACGGGAATTGAAGGGATTTCGATGGGGAATCATTGGAGGTAAGTTTTATGAGTTAAATACATGTTTTTATACAAGAATCATCCATGGAATTCATGAATTTATAGCTAAAAATCAAGAAAATAGGGCTTAGAGCAAAAACCTTAAATTTAGGATTTGAAGGACCATTTGTGGTCCGAATTGGGAGTTCTTGGTATGTACGGACTCGTGGCGAGACGAGGATTCCGAAAACCTGAATTTCAGAATTTTTCGTGATGTGGGCCCCGGGCTCGGGTTTTGCCAACTTGGTGTATTATCGCGTATTTCGTATAAATTGAATTGGGTTATGTTTCTTTGACCCGTATTTGATATAATTGTTGTGGTTTGACTAGATTCTACGCACGAGGCGGCAAATTCAAAAGGAAAAGGCATCGCGGACGAGTCTTCGACCGGCTAGAGGTGAGTAGTTTGTGTATATGGTAGCCTGAGGGTTCGAAACCCCGGCTTATGCACATTGTGACGCTAGGTAGCCTGAGGGTTCGAAACATCGGCTTAGCACATTGTGACACTAGTAGGGCGTGGCTCGCACCCCGTGGCAGGTGCGGGACTGATTGTGACTCGGGATTGAGACTTAGTCCATCCCGAATGAGTATGATATGATAATTGTGGTTGAAAAACACTATATTTGATAAAATTGTGGGCTGTAAGCCGTGTTTGGGGCCTTGTGCTGACCTGTAGTATCCCTAGGGGATAGTTATATATGTGATAGCTATACTTGCTTAATCACTGATCTCAGTCCTGGTTTGGAAATCACCGTATTGAATTTCTAAGTCACATGTTTTGGAAAAATTAAATAAAAGTTAAAGTATTTTCATAATTTATGAACTAGAACCTGGAAATGCTAATAATTGAGTTGTTGTGTGACTTATATGATTGTTGTGGACTGAGGATGGATCGGGCTGCGCGCCGCAGCGGTTGATATGATATGAGGATCGGGCTGCACGCCGCAGCGATTGATATGATATGAGGATGTAGGAGCCCCTACGGAGTCTGTACACACCCCCAGTGAGCACCGTCGACGTTAAATGGATCGGGCTATACGCCGTAGCGGTTATGTGCTTTGCATTGCATCTTTGTCCGTGAATTATCTCTGATAGTGGTAATGTACTGTTGTTGTTGCTAGTTTGTAGGAGGAATCAGACCGTAGTTTAGCTTCATTATGTGGTATTCTGTGGATTTCTTACTTTCAGCTGCTGGTATTTATTTATTACTCACTGAGTACTTAGTACTCACCCCTACTCCCTGCACTTTTGTGTGCAGATTCAGGTACACAGGAGGGATATATGAGCACTCCAGCTTTTATCACTATTTATCTGAGTTGCTGAGGTAGTTGCTGGCGTTCGCAGGACTTGGCATCTCTTTTTATTCCAGTTTTCCTTTGTATACACATTATTCATACTTGAGTATTTGGTTTAGATATTGTATCCGATCATGTTAGAGGCTCTAGACTCGTGACCCTAGATCTTTGGGGTGACTATTCAGTTTAGCTTTATTGTTGATAATAATATTCAGGTAATTGATTTGAGCTTCATGCTCGGGATGAGAGTGTAAATGGTCCGACTTGCCTAACAGGTGTGTTGAGCGCCATCACGACCGGGATTGGGGTCGTGACAACTTCCCTTTGGCATCGTTAACCTTTTCTTCAAGTTTTGGATGATAGTTTTATTCATTAATTCGGCCTCTCCGTTTCCACTAGAGTGATATAGCATCAATAGTATCCTCTTTATTTTGTGATCTTTGAAGAATTTTGTTACCTTACAGCCGATGAATTGTTTTCCATTATCACACACTATCTTCACAAGTATCCCAAATCGACATGCAAGGTGATCCCATGGGAAGTCAATCACTTCTTTTTTTCCTGACTTTCTCGAAGGCTTGTGCTTCAACCCATTTAGAAAAATAGTCAGCCACAAATAATATGAATTTAGCTTTACCTGGGGCCGATAGTAGAGGATCGATGATGCCCATTCCCTATTTCATGAATAGCCATGGGGATAGAACCGAGTGAAGCTGTTCACCGGGCTGGTGAATCATTGGTGAAAAACTTTAACATTTATTGCATCTTCGGACGAACTCCTTAAAGTCTTTCTCCATGGAATCCCAATAATATCCTGCACTGATGACCTTTCGAACTAGTGACTTGGTGCCATAATTGTTTCCACAAGTGCCTTCTTGTATTTCCCATAAAACATAGTCAGTATCCCTCGGTCCCAAGCATACTGCCAATGGACCATCGAACGTTCTTCTGTATAACATTCCATCTTCGTCTAATATGAACCGAGCTGCTTTAGTTTGTAAGGTCCTCGATTCTTTGGGATCCGACGGTAATTTCCTATTTTTCAAGTATTTGACAAACTTGTTTCTCCAATCCCAAGTTAAGCTTGTAGAATTGATTTTGGCATGTCCTTCCTTGATTACATACATCGAGAGTTGGATGACAGTCCCCAGCTAATTTCATCTTTGTCGACAGATGATCCCAAGTTGGCAAGTGCATCAGCATCAGTATTTTGTTCCTGAGGTACATGTTGGAGAGTCCATTTTTTGAAGCGGTGTAAGGTGACATGTAATTTATCCAAGTACCTTTGCATCCTATCCTCCTGAACTTTGAAGGTTCCGTTTACCTGGTTAACTACCAGTAGGGAGTCACATTTAACTTCGATGATTCCCACTCCCACTCTTTTAGCTAGTTTGAGACCTGCAGTCATAGCCTCACACTCTGCCTCGTTGTTATTCATATGGCATTTTTAATCGATTGTCTAATAAGATTTCCCGTAGGTAGTTTTAAAATAGTACCAAGCCCAGACCCTTTGACGTTCGAAGCTCCGTCTGTGAAGAGAGTCCATACCCTATGTTGTACCCGATTTTAGCAAAAGTTCCCTTTTCACTTTGGGATGAGGGTTAGTGGAAAGTCTGCCATGAAGTCTGCTAATATTTGAGACTTGATGGCCATTCATAGTTGATACTTAATATCGTACCCGCCAAGTTCGACGACTCATTCAGCCAATAGGCTCGATAGCTCTGGCTTGTGAAGTATATTCTAAAGGGGACATGTTGTAATAAGTAATAACACATATGGGATGACACTGAAAATATGGCTTTAGTTTTCTAGATACGCTTATTCATGCAAGTGCCAATTTTTCTAGGTGTGGATACCTGGTTTCAACATCTCCTAAATTTCGACACATGCCGTTGTTTACCTCATTCTTCCCAGACTAATACACCGCTTACTGTTATCTCGGAAACTGCCAAGTATATGTTTAACTTCTCATCTGCCTTTGGGGGATGGAGTAAAGGTGGTCTCGATAGATACCGTTTCAATTCCTCTAATACTTGCTGACACTCCGGAGTGCATGTAAAATCATTTTTCTTTTTAAGTAAGGAAACGAACATGTGGCTCTGATGTGATGACCTTAAAATGAACCATCCTAGGGTAGTTATTCGTCTGGTTAGCCTTTGAACGACTTTTACACTATCCATGAAGGCGATGTTCTTGATGGCCTTGATCTTGTTGGGATTGATCTCGATCCCTTGATTTGACACCATGAAGATGAGGAATTTACTTGAGCCAACCCCAAGGCACACTTTTTGGGGTTAAGCTTCATGTTGTATTTCGTCAAGATTTTGAATGTCTCCTACAAATGAGTCAAATGGTCCTTTGTATGCAGGGACTTAACTAACATGTCGTAAATATAAACATCCATTGGTTTTCCTATATATTCTTTGAACATCTGGTTAACTAGGCATTGATATGTAGCTCCCGCATTTTTTAGCCGAATGGCATTACATTATAGCAGTAAGTTCCGTACTTAGTAATAAAAGAAGTTTTTTCCTGGTCTACTGGATCCATCTGGATTTGGTTGTACCTAGAATATGCATCAAAAAAAGTAAGTATCTCATGGCTAGTCGTAGCATCGATCATTAAATCAATGTTAGGTAGAGGAAAATAGTCTTTCAAACATGCTTTATTTAGATCCTTCTAATCTACACACATTCTAAGCTTGTTCCCTTTTATGGGGACTATGACTATGTTGGCTAGCCATTTGGGATACTTGACTTCCCGAATGGACCCTATTTTAAGAGGTTTAGTTACCTCTTCCTTTATGAAGACGTGCTTCAACTTAGACTACAACATTCCCTTCTGCTTTATCAGTCTGAACTTGGGATCCAGGCTCATCGGATGAGTTGTGATCTCGGGTGGGATTTCTATCACGTCAAAATAGGACCATGTAAACCAATCTATGTTATAAATAAGAAATTGAATGAGTTTTTTCCTGAGTTTGCCGGTTAACCCCGTTCCTAGGTATACCTTACGTTCGGGTATATACTCGATCAGTATCACCTGTTCCAACTCTTCGATCGTTGATTTGGTTGTATTCGATTCTTTGGGAATGATGAAAGTTAGAGGAGTAAGAAAATCCTCTTCATCATCTTTTATTACCTGCTTATCTGATTCACTCGAGGCTGGGGACGGCGATTGCTATTTGGCCGCTTGCTTATCTTTGATGCTTGACTTTTCCAAGGATGAAGGTGTTGATATCGGCCTCACCTCTTCGACTGCAAACATTTCCTTCGTACTGTGATGTTCCCCATAAAATGTTTTCACACCATCGACTGTTCGGAACTTCATCATTTAGTGAAGGGTCGATGGTACTGCTTGTAAGATAATTAAATCATAGTTATAACAGAGATCAAGACATAATTACAGAACCAATCTAGAGTTAGCGTTTAAGGAAGTGTATCGTTAAACTCCATGGATTCAGCAGCAACAACAAACAACGATTAAGCATGAGACCAACTTCCACAATCCACTAGCTACGCGCTCTCACAGCCTGGAGAACTTGACTAATGGGACGTCTACCGTTACCACGTATTCAAGAGGCAGAATACGCTAGGGGTTTCTAATAACTAGGAAAATGGGGGTTGACCTCTATTTATAAAGAGTGTCTACCCATCACAGGCCAATAGTTATTGGGCCTCCATTATCCACACATACAATATTTAATATTAGGCCTTTTTATTTTATCTACCACTTGGGCCACGTCACTATCCTTTCAGGCTATAACCAATTAACATAAGTCTAAATTCTAACATTCTCCTACTTGGACGCCAACGTTAATTGAGGACAAGATAACAATTTTAAAATATTTGAGTTTTAAGAAAATCATTTTTGAAAAAGGATTTTAGACTCTACAATGGCCACACTACTCACATAGCCAAGGATAGAATGTCCCGTATACCAATTCATTTAGTCTTAATAGAGAAGACTAACAATGAATCATAGCAGGCATCACACCATTTTAAAGTATGAATTCCATCTACGACCACATGTGCTAGAATTTCCATCAACATGGATCAAACATGTGTGCTAAGAAGTTTATCTTTCTAATCAAGGTGAATAATTCACACCTCTTAGAAATAAATAATCCTTCAAGTGATATTATAACCATATCACCTCAGGAGCCTCCAAGTGAATCTTAATCATATCACCTTAGGAGGATTCCCTTATGCCTTACCCGGGATAATCAAGGCAATAAGCCGCAAGACTCGAATATATCATGAGTTTATGCAATGTCCGATTGGAAATAAAAATAAATAAATTATCATGTTAGTCATAAGCATAACAGATATCAAATAACATAAGTTTGCATAAAAGTAGAATTTATCAATAGCAATATCTCAGTCGGCAATCACAAAGTAACTCCCACTGACTATATCACATCAAAAGAATATAAAATACCCATATTTTTAGCATGTTCATTAAACACTCCAGGCTTGAGACCTTTAGTCAAAGGATCAGCCAACATATATTCTGTGCTAATATGCTCGATACATATATCACCTTCTTTTACCATGTCTCTAACCTTAAGAAACTTAAGGCTAACATGCTTAGAGCCTCTTGTTCTCTTGTTATTCTTGGAGAAGAAGACAACTGCACTATTGTCACAGAAAATAGTCATCGGCTTAGATATAAAATCTACAATTTGTAATTTAGTAAGAAAATTCTTCATCCAGACAGCATGAGAAGCTGTCTCAAAACAAGCAATAAACTCAGCTTCCATTGTAGATGTAGCAGTGATACTTTGCTTCTCACTTTTCTAAGAAATAGCACCTCCACCCAACAAAAAAATATACCCACAAGTCGATTTCATAGTGTCTTGACAACCTGCTAAATCAGAGCCTGAATATACTAGAAGATCCAGATTATCAACCTTTTTGTATACAAGCATGATGTCTTTAGTGCGTTGTAGATATCTCATCACTTTATTTGCAGCCACCCAATGTGCCCACCCAGGATTAGAAGAAAAGCTTCCCAATAAGTTAACAACAAATGCATTATCAGGCCTTGTACAAACCTGTATGTACATTAAACAACCAATAATACTTCCATATGGCACATATTTCATAGTTCTTATTTCAAGTTCATTTTTCGGACATTGATCCTTGCTAAGTTTGTCTTCTTTTACAACAGGTGCAATACCAGGTCTACACTCTTGCATATTGAAAGTTTTAAGAACACTTTAAATGTAGGAACGCTGTGATAAACCCAATAAACAATGTGACCTATCTCTTTTAATTTCTATCCCAAGAGCAAAATATGTTTCACCAAGATCTTTCATATCAAAAGACTTAGACAAAAATTATTTGGTCTCATTCAATAAGACCCTAAATCATTTGTGGCAAGCAAAATGTCATCAACATAGAGAACCATGATAATAAAATTACCATTAGCTATTTTAAGATAAACACATTCATCAAGCTTATTTTCCACAAATCCAAATTTTGTAATAATTTCATCAAATTTCAAGTACCACTGCTTGGAGGCTTGTTTAAGCCCATAAATGGATTTGTTAAGGTTACACACTAGATGTTCTTTACCAGCTTCTTTAACCCTTCAGGTTGAACCATGTAAACCTCTTCAAGTAGACTCCCATTCAGGAAAGAAGTTTTAACATCCATCTGGTGCAATTCTAAATCAAAATGAGCCATAAGAGCCACCACAACTCTAAATGCATCCTTGGATGAAACAGGAGAAAATGTTTCTTTATAATCAATACCTTCTTTTTGAGTATAAACCTTAGCAACCAAACTTACTTTATAACAGTCTATATTTACCTTGGAGTCTCTTTTAGTTTTAAACACCCATTTGCAACCAATAGGCCTAAAACCTACAGGCAATTCAATTAGCCCCCACACTCCATTGTGCTCCATAGAGCGTATTTCATCTTTCATTACTTCACGCCATTTATCAACAAATGGATAATAAATAGCTTGAGCATATGATAAAGGATTAGTCAGCTCTCCAATATCACTGAGATGTTCAGTCACATACACGATAAAATCATCAGAGATGGCAGACCTTCTTTCACTTTGTGACCTACGGAGTGGTTCATTTTGAATATTTTGCTTAGGAACTATGGGATCTGCATCGTTGTTCCCTTGATTCTCCCCCTCATGAATAGGTTGGTTTACCACCTTTTCATGCATAACAAGTATAGGTACAATGACTTCCTTCTCTTTCAATACAATTTCCTTACCACATGAACAATCACAAACATCATGCTCAAGAAATTTCGCATTAATAGACTCAACGATTTTAGTGCCATGCCCAGGACAAAAAAAAAACTAAAACTCTTAGAGCGGTCAGGATAGCCTATAAAGAAACAACTGGTAGTTTTAGGATCAGTTTTCTTTTCAGTGGGTGAATAAATACGAACTTCAGCTGGACATCCCCAAATGTGAAAATGGTTCAAGCTAGGTTTTCGGGTTGTCCATAGTTCAAAAGGATTTTTCAAGACAAATTTTGTAGGAACTCTATATAGGATATAGCTAGCTATTTTTAAGGTTTCACCCCAAAGAGACTCAGGTAGGCTAGTCCTTGACATCATACTTCTTACCATTTCCATGAGAGTACGATTTCGTCTTTCAGCCACACCATTCTGCTCAAGAGTACCTGGCATGGTATATTGTGCTACTATCCCACATTCTTGCAAAAATAAGGCAAAAGGACTCATACATTGACCAGACTCATCATATTTTCCATAGTACTCACCACTACGGTCAGACCTCACTATCTTAATGGACTTCCCAAGCTGTTTTTTAACTTCAGTCTTTTCAATTTTGAACTTATCAAGTGCTTCAGATATTTCTTTTAAAAGATATATATAACAGTACCTTGAAAAGTCATCAATAAAAGTAATAAAATATTTATGATTGGTCAAAGTAGGTACATAAGGTCAACTAATATCAGTATGAATTATTTCTAAGAGTTCAGAGCTCCTAGTGGAACCCTTTCTCTTAACCTTGGTCATTTTACCGTTAACACAATCTACACAAATTTCAAAATCTTTTGGATTAAGAATAGGTAAAATATTTTCCTATAGCTGCACTCCTTTTACAGTCAATACGGGCTTTATACTCACTCCGGGCACTGTCACCTTTACAGGCTCAGGTTTTGCTACCACTGCAGCCAGATTTCTTATGACCTACTTGTTTGCAATCCCAACACTTGATTTCTTTCTTAATTACAGCTTGAGGACCAAGAGGATTATGAGACTGACCTTGGTTAACACTAGGCTTATTAGTATGACCGCTATTACCACCTGGACGATAAGATTGGCCATGTTTCTTTTTGTGAAATTTGGGTCCACCTTTTCTTTTGTAAGATGGATAATCAGCTGACCTAGACGAACTGACTCACTACACCCTCAACTTTCTCCTTTTGGATCCTCCTTTCCTCTACCACACAAACAATAATAAGTTCATCAACACTCCACTTATCTTTTGGGGCATTATAGGTTGTCTTAAGTTGGTTAAACTGCTCAGGAAGGGACCTTAGAGATTGGTGAACAAGAAAATCATCGGTAATGGTTACACCTAAATTATTCAGTTTTGTAGCAATGTTAACCAATTTCATAATGTGATCACGGACACTACCTACAAGGTCATACTTTATGGTAGAAAAGGAATCAATTAGGCTTCCTATCTCAGCTTTATCAGATTCTAGGAATTTCTGTCCAATGGCACTCAAGAAATCTATTGCATTCCTATTATCCTTAATTGCACCTTTTATGTGATCAGAAATGGATCTCTTCATGATCATAAGACTCAATTTATTAGCCTTCATCCATTTTTCATACTTAGCCTTTTCATTTTCATTATCCTTAATTACACCTTTTATGTGATCAGAAATGGATCTCTTCATGATCATACAACTCAATTTGTTAGCCTTCATCCATTTTTCATGCTTAGCCTTTTCATCAGCAGTGCTAGTAGTTGTAGGTTCAGCAGGTTTCTCTTCAGTCAATGCAAAGTCCAGGTCCATCAGACCTAACACTATCTCAACATCCTGTTTCTAATTCTTGTAGTTGCTACTAGTCAAAGTTTCAATAGAATTCAACTAAGTAGTCATGTTGCTAACAATTGTATAAGAAAACAACACAAAAATTAGATAGAATTATGGGCAGGAATATATTAAATCAAAAGAGTCAAAGACATCCATTACACCCCTCCTTTGGGTAGAAGATGCAACTGTCTCCTCCTTTAAAAAAATAAAGGAGTCCAAGGCATTCATTGCATCCTCACCTTTGGGCCAGAGATACAAAGCCTCCCCTTATTATCCAAGAGTACAAGGCATACATTGTTTTTTTCCTTTAGGTAAGAGACACAAAACCTCCTCTTACATCAAATTATCATTATTCATTTAATTTAGATATATACATGAGAATACAAGATATTAAGCTTAATCCTTTGGGTTGAAATATAATATCTTATCTCATAAATTAATTTAGTGTCACTAGTATCAAAAGGTAAACCTCCAACACTAGCATTCACTCTATTAAGGACAATTTATACATGTGCAATGAGAATATTTTAACGACTCAAATAAATAGACCACTTTGGTGGAAACTACTCAACAACAACAACAACAACTACCCAGTATAATCCCACAAGGTGGGGTCTGGAGAGGGTAATACGTACGCAGGCCTTACCCCCACCCGAAAGGGCAGAGAGGCTGTTTCCAAAAAGGGCAATAAAAACAAAGCAAAAACAGGAGAGTATTAGTAACTCTATGAAAAATCACATAGACAATTCTCAAAACATAAACCATAAACCATAATTAAAATGGCATGCAGTAATCTCAAAACATAAACCAAAACACAAATCAACTATTGAGAGCCCTACCAAACCCCCAGACCGGGAAAGAAGTGTGAAAGATACAAGGGGCCCCTATTCGACAACCTTGATACTAGATCTCCATACTCTCCTATCAAGGGTCATGTCCTCAGAAATCCGCATTCTAGCCATACCTCTTCCCAATACCTCTTGGGCTTCCCTCTGCTTCGACTTGCGCCTCACATCGCCAA
Organism: Nicotiana noctiflora; assembly: GCA_032618575.1. Lineage (NCBI taxonomy): Eukaryota > Viridiplantae > Streptophyta > Magnoliopsida > Solanales > Solanaceae > Nicotiana > Nicotiana noctiflora. The sequence goes on along the minus strand of JASVEL010006006.1, from coordinate 325,475 downwards.
CCGCTCACAACTCCTCACTGGGGCATCGGGGTTCCTCCTCCACACATGCCCGAACCACCTAAGCCTCGCTTCCCGCATCTTCTCATCCACCGGGGCCACTCCCACCTTTTCCCGAATAACTTCATTCCTAATCCTATCCAACCTGGTGAGCCCGCACATCCACCTAAACATCCTCATCTCCGCAACCTACATTCTTTGAACATGAGAACTTTTCACCGGCCAGCACTTCGCTCCATACAGCATGGCAGGTCTAACCACGGCTCTATAAAACTTCCCCTTAAGTTTGTGTGGCACTTTTTTGTCACACAAGACCCCTGATGCGAGTCTCCATTTCGTCCACCCCGCCCCTATGCGGTGGGTGACATCCCCGTCGATCTCTCCGTCCCCCTGAATCACCGACCCAAGATATCGGAAACTGTCCCTCTTGGCGATGGCCTGAGAACCAAGCTTCACGTCCCTACCCACCTCGCTCGCTCGGCTTGGCGCTAAACTTGCACTCCATGTATTCTGTCTTAGATCTGCTTAGTTTGAAACCCTTAGACTCGAGAGTCTGTCTCCAGACCTCCAACCTCTCGTTAACACCTACCCTCATCTCGTCTATGAAGACAATGTCATCTGCAAATACCATACACCATGGCACATCCCCTTGAATATGGCATGTCAGAGCATCCATTACCAAGGTAAATAAGAGCGGGCTAAGCGCAGATCCTTGATGAAGCCCCATAACTACCGGAAAATGGTCTGAGTCGCCACCTACCGTCCTAACCTTAGTTTTAGCACCATCGTACATGTTCTTGATCACTCTAATGTTGGCTTCCGGCACACTTTTCGCCTCTAGGCACCTCCATAGCACTTCCCTTGGGACCTTGTCGTACGCCTTCTCCAAGTCGATAAACACCATATGCAGGTACTTCTTCCTATCCCTAAACTGTTCCACCAGTTTCCTGACAAGGTGAATAAATTCTGTAGTGGAGCGGCCTGGCACGAAACCAAACTAGTTTACGGATATAGACGCTATCTCCCTCACCCTCGCCTCAACCACCCGCTCCCAAACTTTCATGGTGTGGCTTAGTAATTTGATACCTCTATAGTTGTTGCAACACTGGACATCCCCTTTGTTCTTATACAAGGGCACCACTGTACTCCACCTCCACTCATCCGACGTCCTCTTAGTCCTGAAGATCACATTGAACAACCTAGACGGCCATTCCACTTCTGTCCTACCCACAATTTCCAGAACTCCACCGAAATTTTGTTTAGCCTGGTCGCTCGACCCCTACTCATCCTACGCAAAGCCCCCACGACCTCCTCCACCCTAATGCGCCTGCAGTATCTAAGATCTCTATGACACTCTGAATTCCCCAGCTCCCCTAGCTCTATGCCACGATCCCCCTCCTCGTTAAGCAGATCTCGAAAGTACGATTGCCACCTTCGCTTGACCTGAGACTCCCCCGTCAGAACTCTACCATCCTCGTCCTTGATGCATCTAATTTGGTCTAGATCCCGCGCCTTCCTCTCTTACTTTAGCCCCTGTGTTGATTGTTACTCATTAACCAAAATATCTTACCAACAATGACTGATTTCACAATGCATAAACATAACCATGTGATTTATTTACTAACAAGTTCATAATTTATATTTACAACGCCCCATACATATACATAGGCCACAATCCCACGGTTTACATGTCTACGGAGCCTCTAGGATACAAAAAGGGAAATACAATACTTGCCGGTAACAAGGCTCCGGCTATACCTTACAAAAATCCAAAAGAAAGTCTGAAATAAAAGTGGCATGAGCCACACTGGGCCCCGAGGAAGAAAAGGGCTCACCAAAACGGACAGTGGAAGGAGAAGGATACTACTGCCGATGAGCTGAAGTGCCTGCTACTGATCCACCTACAATCATAACACGAATGTAGCGTCCCCGGCAAAAGGGACGTCGGTACACTTGAATTGTACTGGTATGTATGGACAAACTTTGTCCCAAGTAAACTCAAGCCATTAAACAAGAATCACCGTGTTAAGACGGCCAATAGATTACATCAAGAAGTCAATTTAAGCTAACTAACCATGTTTCCAACCTTTTACTCATTTCAGATAAGCCTCAACACAAGCACGTTTAAAGTCCACAAATAGAACAACAACCAATCAACCACATAAATTGCAAGTAGTCAAACATAGGGGCAATCAGGTGCCCCCAGGTTGCAAACTCTCCTGCTGTCTCCTTTCACAATTTCACATCATTGATTTTTGTATCAATTTTCAATAGCGATTTCGATCGCTTTCCATCCTTATTGCCCCTGACCACCCTTATTACCTCGGCCACCCTTATCACCCCAACCCACACCTTATTTCCTCACGTTGCGGCGCGCAACACGACCCCGCCTTACGGTTTAAAACACAACAATTTCAAACAGCAGATAAGGTACTACAAACAATTTCAACAAGTTCAAATAAGCAACTTGCACATTGTTTCATGTTCTCAATTACTTCTCAAGCCAATATCACAACCAAGTTACAATGTTTCCACATTCAAGAATATTCACACATGTATATTCAACAATTTTCCATAATTCAAGTGTTTCATCTCTTTCCACAATAAACCAATTCTCAAGTGTTTCGTTTTCTTTTCCACAAGGTGCCATATAGGCCATCATAATCATTATTCACAAATTCTTTACCCAATTCAACTCTCATTTACCTTTCGGTTCATATTTCATACCACAACACTCATAGTTCAACAACAACTTTGAATATCCAACAACAACATCAAATAATCACATACAATTTCTCAAATCAACACATGCCAAACAATTTTACACATAAGGGCGATTTCACAAGAATCAAAATTAGCCATACATACCTGGTGATGAGTTTTCTTCCGTTAACTTTCTACTTTATGCTTACCCAAGATGTCCTATTCTTGCCAACCTTGTTCTTGAAGACTCTTACTTCTACTTACTTCTTTTGTTTTACTAAAAATCAAGATCAATAATCATGCATGAGTATAAAATTCCATTTTCCAAAAGCTATTATATGAAAACCTTCCTTTACCCATCTTAAAACTTAAAATTAAAGAAAATAGCTAGGGTTTTTACCTTGAAAATATTGGGGAAGTTGAATCTTTGCCCTAGAATCCTTTGGAATTAAGTGGTTGGAACAATCTTTGAAGATGAAGAACTTCTCTCTCTAAAAACCCTCTCTTCTCTCTCTAATTTTGGTAAGATGATTTGATAAAATGAAGAAGAAAGGTGTTATATTAAAGAAGAGATCGGGTCAAAACGTTACAAAATCTGGGCCGGGGTCAATTATGCGGTGCACTATGCGACCGCAGAATCAACATGCGGTCCGCATAGTGACCGCAGAATGGCTCAAAAAATTATGCAGGTTCTGTTAAGGAATGCGGCCAAAATGCGGTCCGCATGTTTGATCTGCGGTCGCAAAATGCACCGCAGATTTGACATGCGATCGCATATCGACCGCACATTTGACACGATTTTTTTGAAACTCTCTGGAACGATTTGCGGCAAGAATGCGGTCCGCATGTCAGGTTTGCGGTCGCATTCTTGACCGCATATTTGACACTTTTTCGGAAAAATTATTTCTCTACATTTTTGAAACTTAAATTACTACCAAGGGTCCGAACCGCGGCTCGCAAGCTCGCCGCGAAGAATTCTACGCATTCCTAACACATCATTCGGACCATGACACCACATCTACTAGGTTTTATGCACAAAAATTTTATGGGGCCTTACAGTAGTCCCATCATATCCTGTTCGAGGGTGAATAGTCCCATTATATCCTATTCGATCCCGCGCCTTCCTCTCTCTTACTTTAGCCAACCTGAATAACTTTCTGTCCCCTCTTTTCTCTCCCAATTCCTCGTACATGCGACCAAAAGCCAAATTTTTAGCTTCCGTGACCGCCGGCTTCGCTTCCTTCCTCGCCACCTTGTATCTCTCCCTTCTTACTCTTTTTTCTTTCTCGCTTGTGCTCCCTGCCACCTTAGCAAATGCCACCTTCTTCACCTCTACTTTACCTTGGACTACGTCATTCCACCACCAATCGCCCTGATGCCTACCTGAATAGCCCTCGGCTACCCCGAGCACATCCCGCGCTGCCTCCCTGACCAAGTTCGCCGTCTTTGACCACATCACGTCTACTTCCCCAGAACTGCTCCAAGCTCCACCATTATCTCTTCTCCAACTCCTGGCTTTCTCCTTAGTCAAAGCTCCCCATCTAATCCGCGGTCGGCCCCGCGCACCCCTCCTCTTCCTCCTCACCCGGAGACCGATATCCATCACTAGGAGTCTATGCAGAGTTGACAGGGACTCTCCCGGAATAACCTTGCAGTCCTTACACAACCCTCTATCGCTCCTTCTGAGGAGGAGATAATCAATCTGAGTCCGCACCACCGAACTTTTGAAAGTGATCAAATGTTCCTCCCTCTTTCGAAAAGACGAGTTCGCAATCAAAAGCTCAAAAGCCCTGGCGAAATCAAGCAGCGAAGTGCCTCCTCCATTTCTAACCCCAAGGCCAAAGCCTCCATGCACCTCATCATAACCACCAGCATTAGCCCCAATATGGCCATTAAAATCCCCTCCAATAACCTTATATTATCATTTATGCAATATACCACCAAGGTGGTCCAAGCCCTCCCAAAAACGCCTCTTAACCTCTTCATCTAAGCCTATTTGCGGTGCATAAGCGCTGATGAAATTGAGGACGCAACCACCAATAACCAACTTAATAGACATTAACCTGTCATTGACTTGCCTAACCTCCACCACGGAGTCCCTAAGATCCCTATCCACCATGATCCCCACTCCATTCTTGCCCCTCAAGGCCCCAGAATACCATAGCTTAAACCCGTCTGCATACCTCGTCTTTGACCCTTTCCACCTAGTTTCCTGCACACAAGCTATGTTGACTCTCCTCTTTTGAAGAATCTTCGCCAACTTAATTGACTTACCCGTCAGGGTGCCTATGTTCCACGACCCGATCCTCAATCTATGAGCGGTCGCTAACCCCTTCCCCTTCCCACCCTTACCTCCCGCCCCTCCCATAGGATCGCCTCCTGCCCCCCTACTCACCCCCTACCACCCCCACTCCCCGAGGACATGACCTCACACTGCCATCCCCCGCTGGGCCCACTATCCCTCCAACCAGACACACGGTTAGAGGTGCTGGCTAGGTAACCACAGACTAAAACACACGCTGGATGCTAGCTGAAATACTTAAAAGGTGGACAGAGTAAGCAAGAGACCGGGAGGTATCAACTCCCGGTGAAAAAAAACTTGAAAATAAGCGTTGGTGCGCCCGGGTCAACTGTTGCCAACTTCTACACGCTCCGCCCGGTGTTGCTCCGTTGTTCGCCTCCTATCGCCGCAAGTTTGCCTCGTCCGCCACGCCTAGTATCTGAAAATCACACACACAACACCCTACACAAATATGGGTGGGGGTGCTTGACTCTGGGTAGAGGAGGGGGTGGGCAGCCCTAAAAATAATAATAAAAAATATCAATACTCGGAATAAAAAATAAAAATAACAATAGAGAGATGGGGTGGGGTAAGGGATGAAGAGGAGGTAGGAAAGAAAGGAAAGTGACTACTCATTAATTATAATTCTCAATCCATGTATAATATTTTTCACATATATAAAATTTTAAGAATTTCCAATGGCTTCAAATAAATAAACCACTTTGATGGAAGCTATTTATTTATCATAAATTCGTATTCAACATGTGATAAGATAAAGCCATAACCATTTTTTTTAAAAACCTTTTAGTGCTATGTTATTAACTCCATTCTCTGTCTAGAAAATAGAAGTACCCGTCAAAAGTTTCAAAGACGCTGTGTTCCGCATACAGAATGCTAAGTAATTTTTTTTTTTTTTATTAAGAAAAGAAAAAAAATTGATCCCACAGGCAAACCAAATGGTCAAAGCAACCATGTTCACTAATTGCAAAGTTAATAGTAAGGAGTTTGGGACGTAATGGGTTAAAGAAGTTTAGAGAATCAGGATTATTGCCGCAACAATTACCAACAAATCCTCTTTGAATATTAATTTATACTTTCAAATTGAAATAACTAATTTCAAGACATAACTCACCTGACTCTCTTGTCTCTTGCAATTTTTTATTTTATTTTATTGGTTTCACCCAACAATTAATTAAGTGAAAGGAAAAATTCTGAGATCTTGTCAACCCAGTGGTTAAACCCACTTTTGCCGCCGCCACCTTTATATCTTCCAAAACCTTAGATGATTTTAATCCTCTAGTTTCAATTACAATAAATTAAAACACATTCTGCAAAAAATAGTAGATACGTTTCTACCCGTCGATGAGAAGTTTGCCCAAGACAACGCTTATTGAACCGAATTTCACTGTGTCGTACTGCTATTCAAAAATTGATAGCAGTAATGTATATATTTTTTAAAGTCCAAGATTAATTTTAATGATCTTAATCTCCAATTATGGTGGCTCCGATAGTAAATGTAAGATAATTAAATTGCAGCCATATCAGAGATCAAGACACAATTACAGAATCAATCTAGAGTTAGCGTTTAAGGAAGCATACTGTTAAACTCCATGGATTCAGCAGCGACAACAAACAACGATTAAGTCTGATACCAACTTCCACAATCCACTAGCTACGCGCTCTCACAGCCCGGAGAACTTGACTAATGGGACGTCTACCATTACCACGTATTCAAGAGACAGACTACGCTAGGATTTTCTAATAGCTAGGGAAATTGGGCTTGGCCTCTATTTATAAAGAGTGTCTGCCCATCACACACCAATAGTTATTGGGCCTCACTTATCCAGACACATAATATTTAATATTAGGCCTTTTATTTTATCCACCACTTGGGTCACGTCACTATCCTTTCAGTCTATAACCAATTAACGTAAGTCCAAATTCCAACACTGCTATCATGCTGTGGATCCATGGCCTTCCGAGCAGTGCATTGTACCTCTTGCCGCCTTTGATGACATGAAATTTAGTGTCTTGGATTGTCCCTGCCACGTTCACTGGTAGGCTAATTTATCCCTTTGTTGTTTCACTAGCCATGTTGAAGTTGTTTAGGACTCGAGATGCATGTACAATCAGATCTAGCAAGCCGAGATGCTCTACGACCCTTGACCTGACTATGTTCACCAAACTACCTGGATCCACGAGAACACGTTTAACTTGAATTTTATTTAGCAAAATAGAAATTACTAGGGCATCGTTGTGCCGTTGAGAGAGGCCTTTCATCTCTTCGTCGTTGAATGTAAGGGTGCCTTCGAGCATATAGTCTCGGGTTTGGTGCGTTTGAAGACACTTCCTTTTGGGATGTCAACCCCGCCGGCGATCATGTGGATAAGATGCTGAGGTTCTTTTTGCTCATTTTTTCCTTTAGTGTCTTTTTCCCTGAAGTGATTTTTGCTCTATCACTAAGAAATTTTTGAAGATGATCCTCGTTGAATAATCTAGCTACTTCGTCTCTCAACTATTTGCAGACTTAGGTCCTATGGCCATGCGTGCCATGAATACATATCAAGTTTGGATTCCTTTGAGAATGATTAGTTTGTATAGGTCTGGGCCACCTAGTGTTTTTAATCCTTCTGATGGACGATACGATACCCGAGGCATCGACGTTGAAATTGTGCTTTGATAATCCGGGTGCTTATATGGAATCCACATATTTTTTGAATTCAATCTTGCTCATGATTCCCGAGAATTCTGTCGGGTCACCACTCAGTTTGTTCCGGGAAGAATTACGCCCCGGATGGTTATTTCTTCTTTTCTGAAGCATATGGCTAATACCGATATTTATTCGACCTTGATTCTTTATCAACATCTCTTTGGTTTTTACCTGTTGACTTATTAGGATGGACTAAACCTGAAGGGGCTCCCAATTGATCGTAATCAACTCTAATTTTTTATTGATACCGGTTGTGAACATCTGCCCAAGTCATAGTGGGGTACTCTGTCAAATTCTATTTCAGTTGGCGTGATACAATCGAACTCCGCTCGTTTAATCCCTGGGTGAAAGCTTTAATATCCCAATCGTCGGTAACTGACAACAACTCCATACGTTCCATTTGGAATCAAGATACAAACTCTCTTAGCATCTCGTTATCCATCTGTTTCACCTTGAAGAGATCTGATTTTCTCATTGTAACCTTTATAGCTCCAGCGTGTGCTTTTACAAATGAATCTGCCGACATAGCGTACGAGTCAACACAGTTCAGTGGTAAGTTGTGATACCAAATCGTAGCTCCCTTCGAGAGGGTCTCCCCGAATTTCTTTAGCAATACTGACTCAATTTCATCTTCTTCCAAATTATTTCCTTTAATAACACACGTAGAAGAGGTAACATGGTCGTTGGGCTCTGAGGTCCCGTTGTATTTCAGCCATCCTAAACTTCTTTGGTATGGGCTTCAGAGCCACACTTAGAGGGAATGGTTTTTGCATGAACTTTTTGGAGTCCATTCCCTTTAGGATCGGTGGTGCCCCCAAAATCTAATCAACTCGATAGTTGTAAGTTTCCACCTTTTTGTCGTTGGCCTCGATTTTCTTTTCTCCCGATTCTATTCTCTTAGTAGCTCCTCGAGCATTCTCATTATAGCAGGGTTAGTTGTCGAAGTATTATCCCCTAAGCTTTCAGGCACTGGCTCGGTACGACGAATAACCTCTTGGTTAACCTTATTCAGAGCCACGTGGTGATCTCGCAGCTAAGCGATTGCGTTCTGTTGGGCTTGAAGTATTTCAGATATACCTTGGAGACTAACACCTTTGTCTCCTCTTCCTTGTGTACCTTGACCGTCAGTTTGACCCTTTTTACGCTTCCATCGGGGTCCCCGCCTAAGTCCGCATTTTAAGCAATATGTGAACTGACATCGACCGTATTGATGGGTGGTACTCCTCTGAGATCAGCTTGTGGCACCTCAATTCCTGTAGCTATAATATTGTCGTTCTCTCCATGGAGTCCAAGACTGTTATCACTATGAGTAGTTGTGTTTTGTGAGTTTGACATGATTTACTATGAAAATAAAATTCTTGACAAGAAACAAGCGTAAAATGGTGTGTTATATAAGAATTAACACTGAAAAATCACTATTATTCTTTACCACGGTTAGTGCCAAACTATTTACTCGAAATAAGAATAACAATTAAATTTGTAATGGGGTTGTGTGATCTAATTCAATGTCAATTGATAAAAAGCTAAATAAATAAATGAATTAAGCGATAAAAATGGACCAAACTAGTATAATTGCAAGTTATCGACCACGATCTGGATTAGACCCGAGATCAAATGCCAAGAATAGTAAGAGAAACAATATCAGTATAAACAATAAGAACTATAAAGAGTCAAGAACGAATAAAAGAGTACTTGTATTTCTCAGTAGAAGTATAAGCAAGAATTCGTATATGATGATAATTGTGTTGACCCCCCTTTACAAGTGAACATGATCCCTCTTTATATAGCAGAGGAATCCTAATTAAGGTATGACTCTAATTTCGGAAGTAAAATACATGATTAATATCATTAACCGTTGATGATTTTATCGGCTCTGAGATTCTCGTCGAGATTGATGGTTGATCGCGGATATCTCGTGATTCTGTTACTAAGATGTAAATTCAGCCCAATCTTGATCCGATCCCTTAGTCTTCATATTCTTTGAGCCCAAACTTGCTTCGATATCGGCTCATTCTCTAAGACATATTCCGATCCTGTAGAATCGGATATTTTCGATTTTTACCGTATACATACTCCAAGGCTCTCCTCCATCTTACTGGTAAACAAAAAAGTTACTATTGTTATGAATAATTTGTACATTGGATGCTACATTGGATACTACATTGGATGCCCATGTTGTGAATAATTGAAAGATTAAATCTCCTATTTTATGTCAATCTTCTTTGCTTTTTATGCCTATAAAAGGCCATGTAATTGCAATGGAAAAATACACCAAAGTGAAAGAACAAAACTCTTCTCCCTTCTTTCTATCTCTTCTTATTTACATTTTACTGCATTGCTTTTATTTTACAACACGTTATCAGCACGAAGCTCTAATTTTATTCTTAACTCCCGCTAAGTTGAGCCATATTTGATTAAGGTATGTATCATTATAATAAATTTTTTTTATCGCAGTACATATCATATGTTTAACTCTTACAACCCAAATTTTTCTTTGCAATATTTGATAATTTACATAATTCATGTTGTTGTTCCCTTTTTTTTTTTCGTCTGTTTCACATTTTTGTTTATCATGTATGCATATGTATGTTGTGTATACATTATATATTCACTACAACTAATAACATGTTCAAAGTTGAGTATTTATTTTAGTACTTCACTTATTTGTTGTCAACATTACTTTGATATTTAAATTTCTAATTAAATTCATGCACATTACTAATAATTGCATTTCCATTTGTTTAAATATTCTAACAGTGAGAAATGAACTGATACGTAATAATTTTATAGTTTAATTGCTTTATATTTATTGGGACATAAATAATATTACTCACGTTCAATTCTATTAACACATATATATCAATAATATAAAGTGAAAAGCTTCTACTTTATGATAAAAAAATAAATAAATAAATAAAATAGTAGATTGTTAACATGATATAGTTATATTTTTATTTCTTTTATCTAAATCGTTTTGTTATCATTAATTATTTAATTATTTCTCTAACTTATTCATCTTTTATGATAGTTTTCACTATGTCAAACTTATCAAAACTTGAATTTGTTGCACTTGACATCACCGGGAGGAACTATTTATCATGGGTTCTTGATGCTGAAATTCACCTTGACGCTAAAGGTCTTGGAAATACTATTATACAAGGAAATGAAGCATCAAATCGGGATAAAGCAAATGCCATGATTTTTCTTCGTCATCATCTACATGAAGGGTTAAAAACTGAATATTTAACTGTAAAAGATCCACTTGAATTATGGATTAGTTTAAAGGATCGATATGACCACCTAAAACTTACGGTATTACCAAAAGCTCGGTATGAGTGGATACATTTAAGGTTGCAAGACTTTAAAACCGTAAGTGAGTATAATTCTGCTATCTTTAAAGTAAGTTCTCTATTAAAATTATGTGGAGACACTATCACAGATGAGGACTTATTGGAAAAAACATTTTCTACTTTTCACGCTTCAAATGTGGTACTACAACAGCAATACCGTGAAAAAGGTTTTAAGAAATATTCTGAGTTAATCACATGCCTACTCGTGGTTGAGCAGAATAATACTCTGTTAATGAAAAATCATGAAGCCCGTCCCACTGGGTCAGCTCCATTTCCGGAAGTGAATGTTGTAGCAACATATGATAAGTTTGAAAGAAAACAAAATAATTACCGTGGTCGTGGACATGGTCATAAACGTGGACGTGGCGGGGGCGAAACAATTATCGTCATTATGGTGGAAATAAATTGGAGAACAATAAGGGTTCTCAAATTAATCATTCAAAAGGTAAAGCTAGTATGTGTCACCGATGTGGTATGAGAGGTCATTGGGCACGCATTTGTCGTACGCCAGAGCATTTTGTTAAACTTTATCAAGCCTCTCTCAAGAAAAGGGAAAATAATGTGGAGGCACACTTGACCTTTCAAAATAATGATGATGAAGCAGGTCCCTCAAATAAATATGATTCTAAGGCACATCTTGCATATAAAGATGATGATTTTGAAGGCCTAACAAATATTACTCATTTAGAAGTTGGAGACTTCTTTGAGGATATTGACTGAAGAACTAATCATCTTACTGGGGAATGAAGCTATAAAAGTTGTTATTTTTATGTTTGCAACTAGTTTATTTTTCTTGAGTGTATTTTCCTAATGCATCATGTGTTGCTAGTTTTCTACATTCCTAATGTATTTCTTAATGTTTTTTGCTTGACTTTCATATTTCTTATAATGTATTATTTGTCCTTTTTTTATGAAGAATATGAACATTCCCCAGTCTTCAGTTGGACTCAAGATTAATAAAGATGATATATGTCTTCTGGATAGTGCTACAACACACACTATTATAAAAGATAAGAGATATTTCTCTTATTTGGTAATGAAAGAAGTGGATGTTAATACAATATCCGGTAGTACAAGATTAATTGAAGGTTCTGGAAGAGCCAATTTATTACTACCAGGAGGAACAAATTTGGCTATTGATGAAGCACTATATTGTAGTAAATCTCAAAGAAACTTATTAAGTTTCAAAGATATTCGCCAAAATGGCTATCATATTGAGACTACCAATAATGAAAAGATTGAATATCTTTATATTACTACAATAATGTCCGGTAAGAAATATGTGCTTGAAATGTTACCTCTCTTTCCTTCGGCTTGTACTATACAAGTATTAGCAGGATTGAAACACATGCCGTAGTAAATGAGAAGTTTACTAATCAAGATAATTTTATTATTTGGCATGACCGATTGGGCCATCTTGGTTCTAATATGATGTTTAAAATAATTGAGAATTCACATGGACATGCAATGAAGAATCAAAAGATTCTTCAATTTAAGGAATTCTCTTGTGCTGCATGTTCTCAAGGAAAATTAATTATTAGACCATAAACTATCAAAGTTAAGATGGAATCCCTTGCATTTCTGGAACGAATACAGGGTGATATATGTGGGCCCATTCACCCTCCACGTGGACCATTCAAATATTATATGGTTTTGGTAGATGCATCTACAAGATTGTCACATGTTTGTTTACTATCAACTCGCAATATGGCATTTGCGAGATTGTTGGCTCAAATAATAAAGTTAAGAGCACAATTTCCAGATTATGCAATTAAGACAATTCGTCTTGACAATGCTGGTGAGTTTACATCCCAAGCCTTTAATGATTATTGTATTTCAACTCGGGATAACAATTGAGCATCCGGTTGCTCATGTTCATACACAAAATGGTCTAGCAGAATCATTGATCAAACGCCTCCAATTAATTTCTAGACCAATGCTTATGAGAACAAAACTTCCCATTTCAGTATGGGGTCATGCTATTTTGCACGCAGCAGCACTTGTGCGGATAAGGCCCACAAGTTATCATAAAGTCTCCCCATTGCAGTTGGCTTTTGGTCAGGGAGCCAAATATTTCCCATCTTAGGATCTTTGGTTGTGCGACATATATTCCAATTGCTCCACCACAACGCACAAAGATGGGTCCCCAAAGAAGGTTGGGGATATATGTTGGATATGAATCTCCTTCTATTATAAAATATCTAGAGCCAATGACTGGAGATTTATTTACGGCAAGATTTTCTGATTGCCATTTTGATGAATCAGTATATCCAACATTAGGGGGAGAAAATAAGCAACTGAAAATGAAGATAGATTGGAATGCATTATCACTGTCTCATTTAGATCCTCGAACAAATCAATGTGAACAAGAGGTTCAAAAGATTATTCATTTGCAAAATATTGCAAATCAATTGCCGGATGCATTCACTAACCTACCAAGGGTGACTAACTCACATATTCCAGCTGCTAATGCTCCAATTCGAGTTGATATCCCGGAAGGACAATTAATTAAAGCAAATGAGCCTAAGCCTTTCTTGAAACGTGGTAGACCAATCGGTTCTAAAGACAAAAATCCTCGAAGAAGAAAAGGAGCAAGTGATCAAAGTAAACATAACATAGAGGTAGTGGCTCAAGAAGAGCCCCAAGATGTAACAAATGATAAGACCTTGGGGGAGGTCCAGGTACCTGAAAATAATAAAAATGAAGAGATATCAATAAGTTACGTCTCAACCGGGAAAAGATGGAACCGAAATAATATTGTTATCGATAACATTTTTGCTTATAATGTTGCTATTGAAATAATGCAACAAGATGAGGATCTTGAACCAAAATTTGTCAATGAATGTAGACAGAGAAATGATTGGCCAAAATGGAAAGATGCTATCCAGGCAGAGTTAACTTCACTTGGAAAACGTGAAGTCTTCGGACCCATAGTTCGAACGCCCGAAGGCATAAAGCCAGTAGGGTATAAATGGGTTTTTGTGCGAAAACGAAATGATAAAAATGAAGTCGTTAGATATAAAGCACGACTTGTGGCACAAGGGTTTTCCCAAAGGCCTGGAATTGATTATATGGAGACATATTCTCCTGTAGTGGATGCTATCACCTTCAGGTATCTCATAAATATGGAAGTGCAAGAAAAACTTGATATGCATCTAATGGATGTTGTTACAGCCTATTTGTATGGATCATTAGACAGCGAAATTTTTATGAAAGTACCTGAGGGATTTAAAGTGCCAGAAGCATATAAAGGTTTTCAAGAAACTTGTTCAATAAAGCTTCAGAAATCTTTGTACGAATTGAAACAATCAGGTCGTATGTGGTACAATCGTCTGAGTGAATACTTGTTGAAAGAAGGGTACAAGAATGATCCAATTTGTCCCTGTGTCTTTATAAAAAGGTCTGGATCTGAATTTGTTATAATCGTCGTATATGTTGATGATTTAAATATCATTGGAACTCCTGGGGAGCTTCCAAAAACAGTAGACTGTTTGAAGAAAGAATTTGAAATGAAAGATCTTGGAAAGACAAAATTTTGTCTTGGTCTACAAATTGAGTATATGAAAGATGGAATATTTGTCCATCAATCAACATACACCGAAAAGATTTTAAAGCGATTCTATATGGATAAAGCACATCCATTGAGTACCCCGATGGTTGTGAGATCACTTGATATAAAGAAAGATCCATTCCGACCTCATGAAAATAAAGAAGAGCTTCTTGGTGCCGAAGTACCATATCTTAGTGCAATTGGGGCATTAATGTATCTTGCTAATAATTCCCGACTAGATATAGCTTTTTCGGTAAGCTTATTGGCAAGATTTAGTACTTCGCCAACACAAAGACACTGGAATGGTATTAAACATATATTTAGATACCTCCAAGGGACCATTGATATGGGTTTATTTTATTCAAATGAATCCAAGCCATCATTGATTGGTTATGCAGATGCAGGATATTTGTCTGATCCACACAAAGGTCGATCTCAGACAGGCTATTTATTTACAAGTGGAGGTACAACCATATCATGGCGTTCGACAAAACAAACTATGGTTGCTACTTCTTCAAATCATGCAGAGATAATAGCCATTCATGAAGCAAGTCGAGAATGCGTTTGGTTAAGATCTATAACTCAACACATTCAACAAACATGTGGTCTTTCTTCGAAAGAGAATATTCCAACAATATTGTATGAAGACAATGCTGCATGCATAGCTCAATTGAAAGGAGGATATATCAAAGGAGATCGAACAAAACACATTTCACCAAAATTCTTTTTCACTCATGATCTTTAGAAGAGTGGTGAAATAGATGTACAACAAGTTCGTTCAAGTGATAATTTGGCTGATCTGTTCACTAAGGCATTACCAACCTCAATATTTGAAAAGTTGATATATAAGATTGGAATGCGTCGTCTTCGAAACATTAAGTGATTTTTCATCAGGGGGAGTAAGTACATGTTGCACTCTTTTCCTTAACCAAGGTTTTGTCCCACTGGGTTTTCCTTAGTAAGGTTTTTAATGAGGCAGCAAGCAATGTATATTATAAATAACTATGTACATCCCAATATTTTTTTTGTAAGTTCTTAGTGAGACACATTATGTTACATGGACATCCAAGGGGGGGTGTTATGAATAATTTGTACATTGGATGCTACATTGGATACTACATTGGATGCCCATGTTGTGAATAATTGAAAGATTAAATCTCCTATTTTATGTCAATCTTCTTTGCTTTTTATGCCTATAAAAGGCCATGTAATTGCAATGGAAAAATACACCAAAGTGAAAGAACAAAACTTTTCTCCCTTCTTTCTATCTCTTCTTATTTACATTTTACTGCATTGCTTTTATTTTACAACACTATTTTTTTCTGTGGAATGTTACTACATAGATTGGAAGAATTGTCCTATTAATAAAAGGAATGATAAATAAAGAGAAACTCGAAAATCAAGAATTAATCAATCAAACTTTAGAGTACCCTCCAAATTGTTAATTGAGAATCCTTCGATTTAAAGTGACATAAACTAAAGACAAATTTTTATGATTCGGTAGTTATTGGAGAACAAGAGGCACACCAATATTGACCTCTAGCTTGGAGCAATCTTAAATTCCTTTTATTTATTTATTATGTTCTTTGATTTTGAGAACATTATTATTAATTCTTTTAGACATATATCAGCCTAGTAATATTCTATAACACTTCAAGCGGTACGATGTTACTCATTGACCAGCTTAATGATACTCCATTGGCACAAAATTCCAACTACTTTAACATTATAGCAGCTTTTGAACAATAATATAATTGCTAAAAGTCAGTACGATGATGTGTATATGAAAATACTACAACAACAACAACAACTACCCAGTATAGTCCCACAGGGTGGGGTCTGGGGAGGGTTATATGTACGCAGGCCTTACCCCTACCCGACAGGCAGAGAGGTTGTTTCCAATCGACCCTCAGCGAAAGATCGAGAAAAGGAAAAAAAAAATATTAGTGACTCAAGAATAAACCCAAAAAAAAAAAAACTGACGAGAGTAAACCCAAAAAAACTGACGTATAAAAGGGCAAAGTAAGCAAAGTAACAACATGAACAAAAGACAGTAGTAATTCTAGGAGTACTTACCAAGGTATTAACCTATCGGGAACCCTCCCCCCTCGACCCATCCCTGCGCGTGAGATAATAGAAGCCCCTAACCGACAACCTTGATACTAGACCTCCAGGCTTTCCTATCAAGAGTCATGTCCTCGGAAATTCGCATAATAGTCATGTCCCGCCTAATCACCTCCTCCCAATACCTCTTGGGCCTCCCTCTGCCACGACTCGCGCCAACTACCGACAGCCGCTCGCAACTCCTCACCGGTGCATCGGGGCTCCTCCTCCGCACATGCCCGAACCACCTGAGTCTCGTTTCTCGCAGCTTCTCATCCATTGGGGCTACCCCTACCATTTCCCGAATAACTTCATTCCTAACCCTATCCAACCCGGTGTGCCCACACATCCACCTGAGCATCCTCATCTCTGCTACCTTCATTCTCTGGATTTATGGGAGTTTTTCACTGGCCAGCACTCAGCCCCGTACAGCATTGCTGGTCTAACCACGGCTCTATAAAACTTTCCCTTGAGATACTGTGGCACTTTCTTGTCACACAAGACTCTCGACGCAAGCCTCCATTTCGACTACCCAGCCCCTATTCGGTGAGAGACATCCCCGTCTATCTCTCTGTCACCCTGGATCACCGACCCAAGATATCTGAAACTGTCTTTCTTGGCAATGACCTGAGAACCAAGCTTCACGTCCCTACCAGCTTCTTCTTCGCTCGGCTTGAAGTTAAACTTGCACTCCAAGTATTCAGTCTTAGACCTGCTTAGTCTGAAACCCTTTGACTCGAGGGTCCGTCTCCAAACTTCCAACCTCTCGTTAACACCGACCCTCGACTCGTCTATTAAGACAATATCGTCAGCGAATAGCATACACCATGGCTCGTCTCCTTGTATATGAAAATACTGTTAAACATATTAACATTAACACATGTTATTATGAAGTGAACATAATGCCTTTCTAAATAGACACTAATCAGGGCAGATTTAGTACTTCGATCTAGGGTTTATCTAAACTTAACTTTTTTTTCTAAGGAGAAGTACAGATTTTTAGTGAAAACTCTCAAAAATTTTAACAAAAATTGTACATAAATTCATAATTTTACAAATATAAAAAATTCACAGTTACTAAATTTAAAAGTTAAAATCCTATCTGTCTCTGAAAATAATAGCAATAGTAAGAAGTTGATGACCTATTCTAGTCAATCCACGTGGTTGGGAGAATCCCAAATTCTTTGACAACATGCATGCATGTGACCGTTTTATCTTTTACGTCAATTACAATTAGCCGCTGAGAAAATATTCTTTTCCGTTTGATGAATATTAATGGTATTGTCTTATTAATAACTAATATATTCGACATGGATTATTTACATGAAAGCGTCTAGTATCCGACTTATGAGTAAAAATAGCACGGTATAACCAGTTTTTGGATTGGTCATTTAAAATAGTTAGCGTTAACAAGTCAATGAAAAATAATCACTATATTGATGAGAGACCGGTCCAATATAATATACTGGAGTTCGGTGCACTTATATGAACTCCAGTATATTATGCAGGACGAGTATACTTTATTGGCTGCAGTATAATATACTGGAGACTAGAGCACCGGTGCTCCAAACTCCAATATACTATACTGCACCAGTATATATACCTGCTGGAACTCCAATATATTATGATGGAGTTCTAGTATAGTTATGTTGAAACTCCATCATAATATGATGGAGTTCCGGCATACTTATCCTGGAACTCCAGTATAATATGCTAGAGTTCAAGTATAATTATGCTGGAACTCCAGCATAATATACTTGAGTATTTTCTGGAGTTTAAACAGTAGTTTCGCTCAAATTTATATTGACATAAAAAAATAGCTAAATTTCGATTAATTTTAAAATTGAACTATTTTTGAATGACCAGTTATAAATCTGGCTATTTTTTAATTTCTCCGTACTTTTGAACAGTATCTAGTTGTAGTTTCTTTGTTGATCACAATCACTTATACTTTATGGATATTAATCATATCAAATTTTGACAAATTATGTTTCTTATTTAGGACATTTCGTGTTGGTTTAGGTTGTATACCTTGAGATACTGGTGTATACCTTGAACAAGGATAAAAAAATAACCCTGATCCGTCATTTCGAAATCTGACAAAACTCACGAATTTCGAACACCATTCGAATACGAATCCAATCATAGATTTTTTGATAGCTTAGACAACTACTTGCAAGTTGCTCCGAACATCACCAACGCAATTTGACAAATTATGTTTCTTATTTAGGACATTTCGTGTTGGTTTAGGTTGTATACCTTGAGATACTGGTGTATACCTTGAACAAGGATAAAAAAATAACCCTGATCCGTCATTTCGAAATCTGACAAAACTCACGAATTTCGAACACCATTCGAATACGAATCCAATCATAGATTTTTTGATAGCTTAGACAACTACTTGCAAGTTGCTCCGAACATCACCAACGCAAGGTCTTAAAAAAAAGAAGACTAGATCCATATGGTTTTAAAAAAAGAAGACTAGATCCATAGACTTGATTATAACTAGTGATCTAGCTATGAATTAAGTTTATAATGAAGTCTAATTTGCATAAACCAAGGCTATGAATTAAGTTTATAGTGATCTAGCTATGAATTAGCTATGAATTAAGTTTATATATATATAAGAGATAATACATAAAATATCCATCAAACTTATCCGAAAAAATATTTACACACCTAAACTTTACGGGCGACCTTTTACCCCACTATTCTAAATTTAAGTGAATTTAATACCCCCTTAAAAAACTAAACCAAGTCTTGTGGTGGCTGTGTTTACACGCGCCATAAAGACCCTATTTAATTCAGCAATTATAAACAAAATTTTTAGCAAATAGAGAACAAAACTTCAGCTACTATGCTTAAATTGAGCAATTACAAACAAAAAGTTCAGCACACTTATTACTTCAGTCCCGTCTACTAGAATGCTGGAGTTTTGTGTGATTGTCTTTGCTACTTTAGCCATGTATGCTGAAATTAAGCAAAAAGTGGGTACGCTTGTAATTTTTTTGCAAAGCGGGCACGAGTTAAAATGTGATTCAAAAAGCGGGTATAGATGCAAATTTGCTCACTCATAAAACTTCAACTTTTTTTTTCAAGTAAAATACATCTACAAACATATCGTCAACTTTTAAATATTATTTTTCAACACAACTTCAAAAAACTCATTTTTTTTTCGAGTTTCAACCAAAATTTGTTCGAAGTCGAGGAAAAAGTTTGTATTTAGAGTTTAAATAATTCATCCGTTCCTATCCCATTCAAAAGATGAAAGATGTATTTTTTTTTAGATAATACATAAAATACCCATCAAACTTGTCCGAAAAAATATTTACACACCTAAACTTTATGGGCGACCTTTTACCCCACTATTCTAAATTTAAGTGAATTTAATACCCCCTTAAAAAACTAAACCAAGTCTTGTGGTGGCTGTGTTTACACGCGCCATAAAGACCCTATTTTTAGTTTTTTCATTTTTTTCTTAAATTTTAGTTTTTAAAAAACAAAAATATTATGTTAAAAAACAAAAAAAATCATTTTTTCAAATTTATTTTTCCAGTTTTTAAAAAACAATATTTTAAAAAAATATATATGTTTTTAAAAAATAAAAATATTTTGTTGAAAATAATTTTTCAATTTTGAAATAACAAAAATATTTTGTTAAAAATAAATCAGTTTTTACAAAAAGAAAATCTTTAAAAACTAAAAAAATAACATTTTTCAAAAACAAAAATCTTTGCTAGCATTTGTTTCTTTATTTTTTAAAAATCAAAAATATTTTGTTAAAAAAACTATTTTTTTTTATGTTTTTACAATTTGTTTTGCAAAATCTTTTCAGTATCTACTCAGTTTAAAACCTAAAAAAAATTGTATCTACTCAGTTTAGATACTGAAAAAGTTTTGCATAACAAATATTATAAACTTAAGAAAATGGGTTTTTAACAAAAAACGTTTTTGTAAAATCTGAAAAAGAATAGTTTTAATAAAATATTTTCGTTTTCTAAAAACTTAAAAAAATTCCAACAAAATATTTCCAACAAAATATTTTCATTTTTGAAAAATATTTTTTTCAACTTTTTTAAAGATTTTCTTTTTGTAAAATTTGGAAAAATAAATTTTATATAAACAGAAAAAAAAAATTTAATATAATATTTTATGTTAAAAAGAAAAACGAAAAAGAAGAGAGAAAAAATAATATTAAGTTAATTAGTTATAATTTCCTATTAGAAAGTGACACCTGGACCACTAAATTAGTTTAAAGGTTTTTTTTTTCGAGGGGCAGCTGTGAGCACGTGATTTTTGCCTAACATGAATTACTCCCACAAAATCAAAACAAAAATTGTCTATTTTTTACGATGTGTATTTTTGTGAATTTTTGTGTTATTTTGGTATTTATTTGCATTTGTATATACGTGATTATATGTGTTTAAATTAATTAAAAAAAAATATACAAAAATATGTCATGCTTACATTTTTTTTTATCTAGTTTTGCAATTAGGGGTAGTTTAAGTTTATTTTTACAAAATAAAATCACAAAAATATGTATTTTTTGCTTTTCTAGTATTTAATGTCCCAATTGTGTGATTTATATTTAATTGATGTTTAAATTGAGTGTGTTAATTGTTAATATAACTTAATTAGTATTTCTTATAATTTAATTGATTTTGTAGTGTAATTAGGAATTTTTGTTTTAATTAGAAAATTAAATTAAAGAGATTAGGAAAACAAAAGAAAAGAAAAATCAAAGAGAGAAATCAAAATTGGACCAAAGTCCAGGCCCAAATCAGCACAAGCCCAGTCCAAAAACACCCCAAACCCGGTCTGCCCAATACCCAAACGACCCAGTCCCCCATTTAACCCAAACGACGTCGTTTTATTTTTAATGGTGAGATCTCAGCCATCAATCTCACCTAATCCTACGGCTCACATTGATTCAGCTCATTCAATATACCAACAGGCCAAAATCATTTCAGAAAAACCTAATCTCCCTCCCGTCACTAACCCTAGAGGCGTTACACCGCCGCCGCCACCGTGAACCACAGCCCTTAACCCGGCGGCAACCTTGTCGATGGCCGCAAAACTAACACCATTTGAACCACCCTAACTCCCTCTCTCCAAAGCCACACTCCATTAACCTCGAATCACCCTGGGCCGTTTCGAATCTTAATTCAAAGATTCGAGCAAAGTACGAATCCACTCCAATCGAGTCCAAACTCACCCCAAACACTCCCATGACCCTCCTAATCTCCACACCACTATTGGTCCGGCTCGAATCCGGCCGGAATTGGTCAAGCCCCAAATTGAGCCTTCAAGAACCCTAGAATTCGAAAACTTAGGGATTTTGTCTGAATTAAAGTTAATTGAAGTCAATGGACTTTAATTGGATTGTTTTTCGTTTGAAAGACACTTCAATTAAAGTCCGTTTACTTCAAAAATGCAAACTCAAGCCTATTGGGGTCGAGACTCGTTCGATTTTGATTTCTCTTTGAGGTAATTTTCTTGTTTACTGTTTATTTCAATTTGCTTTTGTATTTGTTTAGTTTAGTTGATTGAATTCTTCTTGATTGTTGTTGGCCGTCCCTGTTGTCACTTCTTCTCAAAGACCTTTTATTTGGTCAATTGTTTTTCTGTCCTTGTTTGTTTGATTACGTATGTTGTCGAATACGTGTTCGCGTCGATTAGCGTCGTCGAACGATTAATTTTGTATTCCCAGCATTGGCCGAGAGTTTCCTTGATTCACTGTTTCGAGATTGTTTGTTTATCGATTGTACGTATCGTAATCGATTGATTGTTGTTTGTTGATAAGTGTGTGTATTCGAGTCGATTATTGAAGCCGAATAACATTCTTGCTTCTTTCATTTTTTTTCTCTCTCGGCCTAAGTGCTAAAAAAAATGAAAATTTGTTCATCGATTGTGTGTTATTGATTGTGTTTGTTGTAATCGACTATACGAATGTCGTCGATTAGATTCGTAGGTTCGTTTGTTAGAACATTTTGGCACAAGTTTGGCATTGGTTCACCCGATCCGAATTCACTGTTTGGTTTGAAATAGGTTGTTTGTTTGATTTTCGTTTGTTGAATTAGAATGAATTGGATATAGCTGTTTAACTTTAGTTTAGAAATCTGAAAACCATACTCAAGGGTTCAAATGTGATTGCACATGGGAAGGTTTAGTTTTACAGCAAGATATGCACTGCATATTAGTTTTAAATAGAAGGAAAAAGGGTCATTGATGCAGAAAACCTGGTTTAATGCCTTTTGTATAAGTCAGAAAGAACATGGGATGTATTTGAAAAGAATTAAAAGTTTAAGTATAGTCTGATTGACAGAGGGGAAGGGTTGTTGTTTGGTTTGAGTGTTTTGATCAGACTGTAAAAGGTAGAGTTCACATGGGGAGTCAATTAAACAAATCATGCTTGCCCATACACCTTAGATTAAAAAACATGAAGATGGCTTCAAGACAAGTCTTTAAATAGACATTGAGACTGATTGGAACAAAGGAACAGACACACACACACAGTGAATACTCTCTGGAATTCACACATACAGGCACACACTCAGAACACTCACACTCACAGAGAATATTCTCTGGAAATACATACATATTCACAAATACACTGGCAGAAGTATACACACTGTTTCACAGAACACTCTCTGGAAAACAGTGAACACACACAGACAGAGAGATACATTCACTGGAAAAATAGAAACACAGAGAGAGTAAAGCAGATTTTACACACATTTAGAATCTGGAAGAAAGTTTTTTCCTTCATATACACTTTGAAAGAAACAGATTTGAAAACACTTTGAAACTGATTTTACACTAATTTCAGATTTGGACAAACACTTTGAATCAAACCTTTGTTGTTTCCGTTCATAAACACCCTCAGTTTCTCTTCACTAAGTTTGTTCTGTTTAGCCTTTTCTTGGTTTGCCGGATTCTCTGTTTTGGTTTCGAATCACCTTCGGCTTTGTTGTTGGTCTCTGGTTTATTTTTCTCCTGGACTTTCTGAACAAGAGTTGCTATTGCTGTTACTGTTGATTCAAATCTGGTTGCTGCATACTGTTGCTAATTCCTCGTTCATTTCGATTCTACTTCCAGGTACACATTTATATTGGTCTACGATGTAGCCGAAGTCCGAAGCATGAATAAGAATGGCGTTTTAAAGTTTTCACTTTAGTCATATTTCCATATGTTAAGTTGTATATGTGTTAGTTATTTAGCTTATTAGAATCATGTTGAGTAGTTGTTTTTTTTATTAATGTACAAATAAATATTGATTGCTTATTAGTTTAAAACTGCGGATTCATTCCTATGTATGCTAGTTTAGACAAAACCGACGATGTAGTATCCATGTATTGTTGTGATTAGTTTCCTTTCATTTATAGCCTATTTAAATGCCTATCAAGTTTAAAAGTTGAGTAATCAGTAGCTCATGCCCCCTTTAGTTAGCCATTTGTTCTGTTTAGTCTCATAAAAAATAGTTTTCCCCCTAATATCAATTTCAATTTTTTTTACATGTTAAAATTAGAATGTGGGTAGTACCATGTAGTTGGGCTCGAATCAGAATAAGTTGGCCCAAGCCCAATTTGTATCATTCATGTTAAATTTGGGCCCGTAGGTGTTAAATGAAGGCCATCTAGTTCATTTTAATTCTAACAAGTCATATTCACAATTTAGCTCTAGAACTCTAAAAATAAAGTTAATATAGGATTGTTATTTCTTCCTTTTATTTTTAGAGATACGACGAGGTAAAAACGTAGTCGCTTTAGAATATCTCTTTAGGACACACCTTAATCACTATTTGCCTTCATAAGTTCGGGTACACATTTATGCGACCCAAATTCGAGCCTTAACGGGTTTAAAATATGTCAACAATCACGGGTGCGTTAACCACAACGCGGTCCGAGATATGTCTTCATGACGTTACATTCCTATAAAAAAAATAATAATAATAAAAGCCGCCTAGAATTGATTAAAAGCACATGATTTATAATACATATTTAAAATCAGATATTTTCAGCCATTTATAATAATTGAAGCGACCGTGCTAGAACCACGGGATCCGGGGGTGCCTAACACCTTCCCTCGGGTCAACAGAATTCCTTACTTAGAATCTCTGGTTCGCAGACTTCATTTGAAAAGTCGAAATTTCCTCGATTCGGGATTTAAATAAATCGGTGACTTGGGACACCTTAATTTATTCCAAGTGGCGACTCTGAAATAAATAAAATAATCCCGTTTCGAACATTGTCACTTAAATTGGAAAAACTCCCTTGCGCTTCTACCCCCGGGTAGCGGGCGCGCCAAAAGGAGGTGTGACAGCTCTGGCGACTCTGCTGGGGAATAAAACTCAGGACTACCGGTTCGGGGTTTAAGAATTCGAGCTTTGAATAATTATTTTATTTGGCTTATTTATTATCTGATTTTATTACATGTTTATATTTTATATGCTAAATGTTGCTTTACCGCTTTGATATTTCGTGAACTGTATATAAATTGTGCCGATACCCATTTTTTTTTTCTTCTGAGTCTTTTGAAATACAATACCGGGCATTTGCTGGACATAGCCCGATTTTCTCAAGATAGCTGTGGTGCTTGGCACCCGGTGAAGGATTTTGTAGTCACACATGTTTAGGCGGAGAGTTTTGTCAATTAAGCTGGAAAGCCATGCTACCGGTGCACTGACACTCTTCGGCTCGAGTTGTCCGCTCGAGTTAAAGCCAGTCTAGACACTTTTCCAACAGGATGATGACTTAGAATAACAAAACCTTATGCCGGATCCCCGATAGGAACGTTTATTTGCATCATGTGCATATTTGACTTAGGAGGCTCAACACAGGGGTTGGGCCTGTCTAGGACAGGTGTACCTGAAACAAAAAGACCAACTCGTTGCATCTTTTTGTGTGCATTTATTTGTTTCGATCTTACATGCCGACCGGTTTGTTAAAAAAGAGGAAGAAGTGGAAAACGTCGGGGTATATAGTTAAAATAATTTTATGAAAATAGTTAGTTCTTTGAAAATAAATTCTGAAAAAAAAAAAAAAAAAAAAAAAAAAAAAAAAATTCAAACTAAATTTTCTTAATTTTATGAAAATAGTTAGTTCTTTGAAAATAATTTCTGAAAAATGCAAAAACTTCAAATAAATTTTCTTAATTTTACGAAAATAGTTAGTTCTTTAAATATTCTGAAAATGCAAAAAAAAATTTTCCAAATAAATTCTCTTAATTTTACGAAAATAGTTAGTTCTTTAAAAATAAATTCTGAAAAATGCAAAAATAAATTTCCAAATAAATTTTCTTAGTTCCTTTGAAAATAATTTGTTTTAGAAATGCGTTGTTTAAAAATAGTTCGTTTTCTTTTCTTAAAATGATTTAGTTCTTTTATTTTCGAACTACGCAAGTTTGATTCTCACCAAACATGAGATACGTAGGCAACCCATATCGGGCTCAACTAATACTGATTTTTTTTTTAGGAAAACAATAATAAAAAATATTAGAATTAGGATTTTTGTTCTTAGTCGAGAGTTAGGAAATTTTGCAAAAATAGCCAAACGCCTCAAAAGGGGCGCCGGAGGACTAATTTCGCAAAACGGAATATAGACATCACACTGGTATCCTGTTATACAGCCTTCAAATCTTCTTCAAGTGCTGAAAGGCCGTATTAACAAGATTCGTTTTTTTTATATAAAAAATAAAAAAAAAAATTTGAAAAAAAAATCTTAAATCCATTTTTTATCTTTTCTAGGATCAGCATGACTTCCTCGCAACGAATCGGCCAGAAAAGGGTGAGAGACGAAATGCCACCTATGTTCATGGTTCAGGACAAAACCCCAGATCGGCTCCGTAAATGGTGGGTTAGTTTTTCAGCTTGGGAAAGAAATCAAGTTCACAAGCACCTCAAGTTTCTTCCGGACATCATGATGATAAAACCGGATAAAAATGTGATCAGAGCTTTAGTGAGTTTTGGGACTCAACAAGCAATGTGTTCAGATTCCGGGATTGCGAAATGACACCCACTTTGGAAGAATTGGGCGGACTCACAGGGCTCGGAAGAGATTTGCACAAGATGAGACCTGCAGCTCCTAGGCAGATGAGTGTGAATAACTTCTTGAAAAAGCTATGTCTCCGGCGGGTTCCCCTCGGTTGTCCGGAGAACGGTTGGGTGCCACTAGATTATCTCTACGACAGATTTGGTGATAAGGAAGGGTTTGGGAAATTCTCAAACGTCGAATTTGTTAACCAGTTGAATTATGACGCCTGGGGAGACTTAAGGATTTATGCCTTTATGATCGCTTTTTTGGGAACCATGGTTTTTCCCGAACGTGGCGGACGCATCGGAATCCGTTTGGCTGCGGTGGTCTCATATCTACAGAGTAACGAGGAACACACTGTTCTTCCAATGATACTAGGAGACATCTTCCGGGCCTTAACTCGGTGCCAAGAAGGACAAGACTATTTTGAGGGTTGCAATATTTTATTACAAATGTGGTTTATAGAGCATCTCTACCATCACCCAATTGTGATAAACTTCAAAGCGGATTGGCTGAATTATATTCGCTGTCATACAAACAGAGCCGCCCGTTGTAACCTTCCAGAAGACTTGAGGACTTGGCATGAACTTCTCAACTCTTTGAAAGCAGATCAACTTACCTGGAATTATTATTGGTTCCCTTCGCCAAAATCATGCATATGTCGACATACCGCCCATTCTACATACTAATGGGTATCAGGGGTTTCCAACCATATGCCCCGCTACGTGTCATGCGGCAGTTAGGAAGAGAATAGAAAAGGGCCCCAATTGAGGATATGCGATCATTTGTATGGGAATTTGTGACGAAAGAGACCCCGAGGGAGACTTATGCACAGAAGGTATGGTTCAGTAGTCGACTCTCCGACATCAACGAAATGGTTGCCGATCGGGAACGGGGAGAAGTGAGTCTCGCTTATCTTGAATGGTTCCACAACCAACCAATACCGGAGCAAAGGTCAGAAAGGTCAGTGAAGTATGCCGTCGATTGGGAGAGAGAAATAGAAGCCAGAGTTAGGGAGGTTGAGCATGAGAGAGCACAAAATTTCCAATCTTGCATCAACACTTTAAAAGAAGACAAAGGAATCCTGGAAGCGGCCATGGACATACAACAGGCTGACTTCGATCGGGAAAGGGCCGATTGGGAGCAGGAAAGAGAAGCACTCCAAACTCAAATTCAAGAGATGCAATTGGCCGCAGAAAGGTCAAGGAGGAGTCGGAGTGATCAGATGCCGATAAACGATTTGGAAAGGAAAGCCTTTGAACACCAAGAAGACTTGGAGAAGGCAAAAGCGGCTTTGGTTGCAGTCCGGACAAAATGGAAGAGAGCGGCCCACCAAGAAGCACTCCATCTACAACAAGTAGAGAAAGACTATGATGCGATCATCGTTGATTTGAGAAAAGCAAATGCCACTCTTAGAGAGCGAACTCTCAGGCAAGTCCAGGATGCTAAAGCAGATAGAGACCGTTGTCACAACTTGATGGCGCGGATGGAAAGACAAATAGATAGGCTCTTGGACCATGTCTCCGGCAACTCTCAAGTATTAGGGGCAAAGAACAGACACATAGGGCAGCTGCTCAGAGAAAAAGACATGATCGGAACCAGGATCAATGAGATCGGGCACTACATTACTATGAGGTGTTTGAACTGCGAACGAGTACCTCGGCCTGCCCTCTTTTCTTCAATCATGGAATGTGTCCACCAAGTCATGGCAGAATTGGGGAGTATACAGAAAGATCTTACACCAAGAACTGCAGCAAGGCCAAACAACGCCCCCCGGGCGCAAAGATTCGAGGTGTTGGAACATGCTTAGGAGAGTCTTTTGTTTTAGAGTCTGTTTGTCCTTTTACAAGTTTTTCTCCATTGTTGTCATTTTGCAAGTATTTCAAGTTTGAAGTTTGTTGAAATAAAATTCATGAACATTTCATCTTATGTCTATTGTTTTCCGAACTACGCCCGGTCTGATTCATGCGGGGACATGATACGTAGGCAATCCACATAAGATTCGACCATCACTAATAAATAAATAAATAAAAATAAAAAAATAAAAAAAAAGGGGGGGAAGAAGTTAAGAGAAAAAGACGATACAAACCGGAATGACGCATCGCAAGCGAATACATGTAGCAACATTGTCACCTGTATAAGTGCATCACACCCAACGTGAGATTACTTATCTGTTATGTTGTTTCGGACTAACCGTTTGTTTGCCAAAATCCAGGTTTTAGTAAAAGTGGTTGACTTTGCGGTAATCTGGCACCACACTCGTACTTCACAAGGTCCAAAGGAAAAGTTCGGCAGCCTGAGAGTACTCATTCCTATTTCACTAGATCAAAAAAGGGTGCCGACATGTCTTCAGAAATGCCTTTAGCAACCATTCCCGTTTCAGAGGAAAGCTCATTGACAACCATCCCGGCTACCGAGTCGGCAGCTTTGGAAGAGAATAGAATGCTGCGTTGCCGCATGCTCGAGATGTTGGACGATTGGAACAACGGGAAAGAGCCCCGAGTCTGATCCCTGGGTTCCCTGAAATTCTTCTCAGGTCAAGCGGAATTTCAAATACCCCCATCAATTATCCGCCTACTCTATTCGGGTATTCTAACGCTACAAACCTCTCTGAATCACCCTCCACATCCCATCCTCGGGTGACACCACATGATACATCTGCAAGAACATCGGTTG
Organism: Nicotiana noctiflora; assembly: GCA_032618575.1. Classification (NCBI taxonomy): domain Eukaryota; kingdom Viridiplantae; phylum Streptophyta; class Magnoliopsida; order Solanales; family Solanaceae; genus Nicotiana; species Nicotiana noctiflora. The sequence continues at coordinate 296,074 of JASVEL010006006.1, read as the reverse complement.
AGTTGCCAGTTCCAATCACAACGCACCCCACCGCACATGCTCCTTTCTTCGACTCCTCATCCTTTACATTCCCAGCACCACCGCTTACACGGGACCATACCCAGGTTGCAGCCAACACATATTCCCAGCCGCCTCGATATGAGTTTCTACCGAGCCAAAATCCAAAGACCCCCGAGCAGGATGAGATGGCAAAAAGAATGAGGAGTTTGGAACAAAGCTTGAAGAACATGCAAGGTCTGAGTGGACAGAAGAGTGTATCTTACGCCGATCTGTGCATGTTCCCGCACGTCCATTTGCCATCGGGTTTTAAGACACCAAAGTTCGAAAAGTACGACGGACATGGCGACCCCATTGCTCATTTGAAGAAATACTGCAATCAATTGAGGGGTGCCGGCGGCAGAGAAGAATTGTTGATGGCGTACTTCGGAGAAAGTTTGGTCGGAATAGCATCCGAATGGTATATGGATCAAGACATATCTCGATGGCACATCTGGGATGATCTGGCCAGAGATTTTGTAAAACAATTCCAATACAACATCGATATTGCGCCGGACGGGAATTCTCTATCGAACTTAAAAAAGAAGCCCTCAGAAAGCTTCAGAGAATATGCCATCAAGTGGCGAGAGCAAGCGTCCAGGGTGAAACCCCCATGGACGAAATTGAAATGGTCACGACTTTTCTCCAAGCTCAAGAGCCCGATTACTTTCAAAATATGATGTCGGCGATGGGAAAACCTTTCGCCGAAGCTATCAAGATCGGAGAAATGGTAGAAAATGGCTTGAAAACGGGGCGAATTTTGAGCCAAGCGGCCATTCGGGCAACTTCCCAAGCCATTCAAGGCGGGTCTGGAGGGATGCCCCGAAGCAAGAAGAAAGAAGAATCTGCTATGGCAGCGGTAGAAGATAGGAGATATCGAACCTCAAGGCAGGTATTCTCCGACAGGGCCCCCCAACATTACTATCCACATCACGGCATGGCTTATGCTCCTCCGCCTCCACCCTACGCAGTCATGAACATTCGACCTTTGGCACGGCCGCAGCCACCAGCCAACAGAAATCCACCTCCATTCCAGAGAAACCAACCTCCTTACCCAAACAAGTATAATCCACGGCCAAATAACGCTCGCCACCGTGAGCAACCCAAAACGAGCTTTACACCGATTGGGGAGCCGTATTCCACTCTTTTCCCAAAACTCGGGCAAGAAAACCTATTGCAGCCTGTTCCGCAGAACAGGCAGAATCCAGACTCTCCTGCCTACCAGAGGGGGATATACTGTGCATATCATTCAGGTGTTGAAGGACACAGTACTGACAATTGTTGGACGTTAAAGAAGGCAGTGCAAGAATTGATCAATCAAGGGAGGATCGTCTTCGCAGATGAAGACATCCCAAATGTGACAAACAACCCATTACCGGCCCACAACAACGGACCGGTGATTGGGATGATTTGTGACGACAAAGAATTTGACCCAGCTTTGAAAGCGATAATCGCCATCGCCAACATAGAGAAGCGTCCTGAGGCTACCCCGAAACAAGAGAAAATGGGGAAAAAGGTTGAAGCTCTTGAAACCAAATCCGAAAAGACGATTGAATTGAAAGCATCGTCTCGGAAGGGCGGAGTCCTTTACCTCCCACGAGGTAGAGTGGAAAAACCATTGTCCATAGGTGCCCCCAAGAAGTTCCATTTAAAGAGAGAAACATCAATGTATGTACCAAAGGGAACTTATGTGGCCCGAAAACCAGATGAACCTGTGGTTATTGCACGCATGCAACAAAAACCAATGACAGATCCATCCGCAGTACCCTGGAGCTACCAACGAACACTTGTTACGCGCAAAGGGAAAGAGATCGTGGGAAATTCATCTGAGAGTGTCTTAGGACAGAAGTACTTAAACACACAGGAGGTAAATAACGCCACACAAAGGCGTTTCCCGTCAAAGAAACCTGTAAGTGCTGAAGAGGCAGAGGTCTTTTTTCAAAAGATGCAAATGCCTGATTATGAGGTGATAGACCAACTGCGTAAATGCCCAGAGCAAGTGTCGATGTTGTCCCTTCTAATGAAGTCTACTGAACATCAAAAGGTTTTGCTAAAAGCCTTGAATGAGGCATACGTGCCTATTGAGACTTCATCCGAACAACTTGAAAGAATGACAGAAAGATTCTTCGCGATCAATCAGATTTCCTTCAGTAAAGCTGATTTGCCTTTGGAGGGTGCCGCTCACAACAAAGCGAAGGCTACTATATGAAGAGGGTCATGGTTGATGGGGGTTCGGGGGTAGACATATGCCCGCTTTCCACTTTAGGCCGCATAGGAATCGGAGCTGAAAGGATTCGGCCTAACAATATATGTGTGCGAGCTTTTGACGGTGTGAAAAGAGATACTGTCGGAGAGATTGATGTAATTATGACCATCGGCCCGGTGGACTTCGAAGTGACATTCCAAGTTTTGGATATGGACACTTCTTACAATTTTCTTCTAGGGAGACCATGGATTCATGCGGCCGGAGCTGTGCCCTCTACCCTCCATCAGATGTTGAAATTTGAGCACAAAGGACAAGAGATCGTGGTCCACGGGGAAGATGAGCAATCAATTTATCGAGATCCATCCATCCCTTGCTTGGAAGCGGAAGCGGGAAGCGAAAACATTGTCTATCAAGCTTTCGAGATTGTGTTGGCGGATCAACACGAAGAAGGGAACCCTCTCCCCCAACCTTTTTTGTCTAATGCCTCCATCATGGTGGCGAAAGAAATGATTAAACATGGCTTCCAGCCAGGAAAAGGTTTGGGAAAGTCCTTACAAGAAGTGCCGAAGCTGATAACTTTACCTGTAGCTGAAAAGTTTTTCGGAGTGGGCTTTCGCCCAACCCCTGAAGATGAAAGATGGGCCAAAAAGAGAAAGGAGAAAGGATGGGTTCTGCCGCAACCATTGCCGCATCTGTACCAAACTTTTGTCCGACCAAGGTACAGTGAAGAAGAAGAAGACGAGGTCTTTACAACGGAGGAAATTGAAGACATATGTGGGGCCATGAGGCAAATGCTCTATGATGTTAATATGGTCCAATCGGGAGAAGGAACAAGCACCGCTGAGGTGCTGTATGTGGGCCCTGAAGCTAAATTGCAAAATTGGAAAGCCACACCCTTCCCAATCAGGCGGGAGTTCCGGTAGATTTGTCCTGTCGTTTTTCCTTCATCACAAGTTACTTCAGGATGTAGCTTGGATGTTTTTCTTTGTTTTCTTGTATTTTTGGTTTCCCCAATGTAATTTTGTTTGTTTTCAGAAAATTCCAAGAAAATAAAATAAATATTTCCTTACTTTTGCACTCTTTCTAATTTTGTTATTTATTCTTCCTTTTCAGATCCTAATAATGCGGCTTTAAATAACATGACATGCTTGCGGAACTCATGCTCAAATCCGAACACGCCACCTAATCTGGAAATAATGAACCAAGAACCGGAATACGATGAAGACGAGGCTTTTAGGGAAATAAATCGAGAATTGGAACATTTCGAGAATAAACCTAAGCCAAATTTGAATGACACCGAACCGGTTAATTTGGGAACTGATGAAGAGGTCCGAGAGACCAAGATAAGCATCCACACGGATGAGAAAACACGAGATGCAATAATCCAACTCTTGTTTGAATTTAAAGACGTGTTTGCTTGGTCTTACGATGATATGCCAGGATTAGGAGCTGATCTAGTGGTGCACAAATTACCAATCTACCTTGACTGTCGCCCAGTGCAACAGAAGCAAAGAAAGTTCAAGACTGACATCAGTGATAAAATCAAAGAAGAAATCACTAAGCAGTTGAAAACGGGGGTAATCCGAGTGGTACAATACACCACGTGGTTGGCTAATGTTGTGCCCGTGCCAAAGAAAGACGGAAAAACTCGAGTATGTGTTGACTACCGAGATTTGAATAAAGCGAGTCCTAAAGATAACTTTCCTTTACCGAACATCCACATCCTTGTTGATAATTGTGCCAAACATGAGATACAGTCGTTTGTGGATTGTTATGCGGGATATCATCAAGTGTTGATGGATGAAGAGGACGCCGAGAAGACTGCTTTTACCACACCTTGGGGGACTTACTGTTACAGAGTCATGCCATTCGGCTTGAAAAACGCGGGAGCAACGTACATGAGAGCTATGACTGCCATTTTCCACGACATGATGCATCGGGAAATAGAGGTGTACGTAGACGATGTGATCATCAAATCCAAAACTCAAGGCGATCATGTGCGAGACTTGAGGAAATTCTTTGAGAGGTTGCGGAAGTACGATTTGAAATTGAATCCGGCCAAATGCGCTTTTGGAGTCCCGTCAGGTAAACTTTTGGGTTTCATAGTCAGTAGAAGAGGTATTGAATTAGACCCCACAAAAATAAAATCCATCCGGGATTTACCTCCTCCCAGAACAAAGAAAGATGTAATGAGTCTTCTGGGCCGACTGAACTACATCAGTAGGTTCATCGCTCAATTGACTTCCACATGTGAACCCATATTCAAGTTGTTGAAGAAGGACGCTGCAATCAAATGGACAACTGAATGCCAAGAAGCTTTTGACAAGATCAAAGAATATTTGTCAAACCCTCCAGTCTTAGTCCCGCCGGAGCCAGGGAGACCTCTTTTCTTGTATTTAACAGTCTTGGAAAACTCTTTTGGTTGTGTTCTCGGACAACGTGATGCGGCAGAGAAGAAAGAGCATGCGATTTACTACCTGAGCAAGAAATTCACTAGTTATGAGGTCAAGTACACTTTGCTGGAAAGAACGTGTTGTGCTTTAACTTGGGTCGCTCGGAAATTGAGACACTACCTCCAAGCCCATACGACTCACCTCATTACTCGGTTGGATCCTTTGAAGTATATATTCCAGAAACCGATGCCCACCGAAAGATTGGCAAAGTGGCAAATCCTGCTCACTGAGTTTGACATAGTCTATGTCACTCGCACGGCAATGAAGGCCCAAGCATTGGCAGACCATTTGGCCGAGAACCCGATCGACGAAGAGTATCAACCATTGAATACCTACTTTCCTGATGAAGAGGTAAATACGACAGAAGTTGTTTCGGAAGACAGTCATGCTTGGAAAATGTTTTTCGATGGGGCGGTAAACGCTAAAGGTGTAGGGATTGGGGCAATCTTGATCTCTCCTGCTGGTCAGCATTACCCAGCCACGGCTAGGCTCCGTTTCTTCTGCACGAACAATACGGCTGAGTATGAAGCTTGTATCATGGGCATGAACATGGCAATTGATCAGGGCGTCGAAGATTTGTTGATCATGGGAGATTCGGATCTAATTATCAAACAATCTCAAGGTGAATGGGAAACTCGGGACGTTAAACTCCTCCCTGGCTTCTGTAAACACGTGGTTTTTGACCCTCCCCGAGATTTTCTATATTTCTAGCGTAAAATATTTAGTTTAGTTTTAATATAGCTATTTTAGTTAAATTTGACTCTTTTACTTTATTTTTACCTCAAAATGGAAAAATAACAAAAATATAGTTTTATTAATGTTTCGTAGTCATTTTAAACTTGAAAAATGCAAAAATAGTACTTTATATTTTTATCTTTTTATTAAAAACGAAAATTACAAAAATAATTTTTATTAATATTTTGTAGTCATTTTAAACTTGAAAAAAATAGTTTTATTTTAATTATGAGTATTATAGTTATTTTGATTACCTAGGATTAATTAAATAACACCATTCTCGGTTCCGGGCGAAGAATAATATTTGGGTTCAAACTACCCGGTTTTATAATTTTCGGACATAGCCCGTAATAACCCGACACTACACTAAGGGGGGGGGCTCACGTGAAGGGGGGGAATGCACATGCACACACACTACAAAACACATGCACACACACTACAAAACACATGCACACACACTACAAAACACATGCACACATGACATGGAGGAAAATGCATAATGCACACACATGCACACATGCACACTACTTGAAAAATTAAAAAAAAAAAAAAGCAAGGAGGGCAGCATATGGTCTGGACGGTTAAGAAGAAGAAAGAAGAGAGAATCTCTTCTTGATAAATAAGAAAGAGAGGCAGTAAGAAGAAGAGAGACGGCAAAAGAAAGGAGAGAAAAAGGATTTGAAAAACAGAGAAAAAGGATTTGAAAACGGAAAAAAAGGATTTGAAAACGGAGTGAAGGGGATTGAAAACAAACGAGAAGAAGAGAACAACGGCAGAGAGTGGATTCATATTTCGGAACAAGAAAATAAAACCAAAGAGAAAAACACCCTCCAGCCGTCGACCAAAACGACCCCCACCTGAACGACCAACCACTCCAACGTCCCTCCATTTCCGTCGAGTTGTTGCTGTCCAAGGTCGTCGTTGGTTCGAGTTCTGTCCGGAGAGGTCGAGGTTCGAGATCGTCATAAAAGGTTCGTTTTCTCGTTGTGTACGTTGAAAAATATGCAGAAATAAAGGTGCATGTTCTTTTCCGATATTGTTCTTCTCGCTAATATTTTGGAGTGTTTCGTATTTGATTTAGTTTCGTATGGTTCAGACTATTTTTGTAAATATATTATTTTGTTGAACATGCAATGTCGAAGTTAGCTAATGAAAATGACTAATCCTTCATATGCTCGCCAACTAGTTATGCTTCCGTTGTTTATGTAATTGTTCACCATAGTCTTGAATTTGCTCACTTAGTTAGCTACTCGTATGTTTACTCGAATTGGTTATAGTTGAGCACGATGTTGTCACATTATGGAAATTGGTTCGTTATTCTTTAAACGACGTAATTAGATTAAAGGAATCGGGGGTGCATTTCATGTGACCCGACTCCATATTTGAACAAGGTTAAATAAAGAGTGTCGTGAACCACAAGTGCATTTCATGTAGTGTGGCTTGCAACATGTTTTAAATAATCTTGAATTAATTCTTAAATAAATATAGCGGAATGTAGTTTGCTTCTAAATTAGAATTAGAGGTGTGCCTCGCCTAACAAAATTATACAAATCGCGAGGCCCTCATAAATGTATATGTAAAATATTTAGATTTCGAGATGTGCCGTTTCTTAGCGAATTTCCTGGCCTTCTCAAAGATGTAAATAAGTAATCGCTCTAGGCGCGTATTTTAATAATTTTACCTTCTTAAATACGGGCGTGCATTTCATGCGGCCCAAATCCAAATCCCAAAATGTTGAATAAGAATGTGTCGAGGATCCGGGTGCATTTCATGTGACGTGATTCGAAACATATTTTTAGGCAACATTCTCTTTCGTAAACAATAATAATAATAAAAGCGGTAAAGGGATATTAACTTGCACTAAGTACATGATTGTAAAAAGCAGATAGATAAGCCAAACACGACAGTTGAGCGACCGTGCTAGAACCACGGAATTCGGGAGTGCCTAATACCTTCTCCCGGGTTAATAGAATTCCTTATCCGGATTTCTGGTTCGCGGACCGTTAAATAGAGTCATTCTTTTCCTCGACTCGGGATTTAACCGGTGACTTGGGACACCATAAATCTCCCAAGTGGCGACTCTGAAATAATTAAATAAATCCCATCTCGATTGTCCTTTAATTGGAAAAACTCTTTGCATCCTTGCGGGTGCGGTAAAAAAGAGGTGTGACGGCTCTGGCGACTCCACTGGGGATTGTTATTATTTGAGAATTCGAGCTTCTTTAGAACTCGAGCTCGGAATAACTGTTGTATTTGGCTATTTTATTATTATCTGATTCTTTTACATGTTGGCATCAATGTGCAAAATGTTGTTTTTACTGCTTTGATATTTTGTGAACTGTACATATAAATTGTGCCGGAACCAATCTCCTCTCCGAGTCTTCTAAATCATGAAGAAGGGTGCACTTCGTGTGACTTCTTTTCTCTATAGTGTCTAATTCCCATTTTAGAACGAGGTTTGGATAAGTTGCAAAACCGGTGAAGCTTCTGTATTCCCGGGTTGCTGCCTCCTCCTCGGCTCGAGTTGTCCGTTCGGGTAAGCCAGGTCTAGAACAATAAACCCGGGTTTTTAAACCTAGAATAACAAAGCTTCATGCCGGATCCCTAGTAGGAACGTTTATTTGCATCATGTTGCATTTGACTTAGGGGACTCAACACAGGGGTTGGGTCCGTCTAGGACAGGTGACCTGAAATGAAAAGACCATCCTGCTGCATCCTGTTTGTCTTACGCATTTATCTGCTTCAGACTTGCATGCTGACTAGTTTTTAAAAAAGGGGGGAAGGAAAAATAGTGCGTTTTATTCTTGAAATAGATAAAAATAGTTTACTTGTTTCTCAGTAAAATAAATAAAAATAAATAAATAAATAAATAGTTTCCATTTACAGATGGTAGTTTGTTTTACTAAAAAAGAAAAAAAACGTTTGTTGTAAAATAAAAAATATGTGATTTCAAAATAGTTTGTTTTTTTTTACTTAAAAAAAAAGAAAAATTTTTGTTTGTTTTAAACTTAAAAAAAAATGTGTGAAAAAATAATAAATAGTTTGTTTCCTTTAAAGATGTGGTTTGTTTGACCGAACTACGCAGGTTTGATTCTCCCCATTAGGTGGGATACGTAGGCAACCCTCATCGGGTCCAACCACACCTTTCAAAAAAAAAAAAAAAAAAAATGTCTAAGTTTTAGTTTTTAATAAAATCAAAGTGATGCCATTTTGAAAAATAGCCGAATGTTCCGAAAGGACGCCGGAAGGCTGTTTTTGCAAAAATAGCCACTTTGAATCATTTTTAATAATTTGCGGGCACAACCTTGAAATATTCCTTGTGGAAATGTTGCAAGACCATAGCCGCAAAATCAAGTTCGGAAGGCTGCAAGGACGCCGGAAGGACGCCGGAAGGCTTTTTTGCAAGAATAGCCACTTTGGATTTTTTTTAAAAAAAATAATTTTGGACACAGCCTTGAAATATTCCCTCGCAGAAATGTCGAAAGGCTGTATCCGCAAAAATCAAGTTTTGAGTCATCACTCAACTTTACAAAAATAACCACTTTATCAAATAAGCCATTACGTGGCCGGAGTTTTGCTGAAATAGCCACATTTTTGCATTTTAACTTCCTCAGTCTTGTGTTGGCCTGTGTCGGTGCTGAACGATGCCCCATAGGCCGGGGATAAAAATTTTGAATTTGCATCTTCTTAAATAAAATTTTGCAAAAAGAGCCACTTTGCCTAAATAAGCCATTACATGGCCAATTTATGAAAAATAGTCTTGTGTTGGTTTATGGTGATGCCGAACGATGCCCCATGAGCCACAAGATAAAAAAAATATTTTTTCAAGTTTATCTTTCTTAAATCAATTTTGCAAAAATAGTCATTTTGTCAAATAAGCCATTATGTGGCCAATTTTGTAGAAATAGTCATAATTGACACAAAAAAAAAATATATTCTTTTTCTTGTAGAAATCTCCTACACAAGTTTGTATTTGGAGTCGGCTTCTATAATTTCCCTTCAAAGGAAAAAAAAATCAAACAAAAAAAAAAATAAACATCTCTTTATTTCTTGCATTAATTTGCAAGAACTACGCTCGGTCCGATTCATGCGGGGTCATGATACGTAGGCAATCTCCATAAGATTCGACCACAACTGTATATGTATATATATGAAAAAAAAAAAAATGAAAAAAAAAAAGAAAAGAAAAAAAAAAAGAAAAAAAAAAAAAGTAAGCAAAAAATATGGATAAGGACTGACCGAGTCCATTTCTACCATATTTTATTTTGAATTGTTGAGAATTGAGGTGGTTGGTTTGTGGTGAACCGGAAACAGAAGGTCCAGGAAAACCTGATTATGATCCAAGATAGTGACACCAAGAATATCGCATAGAGTCCTTTACCTGCACGCCATGATGGACGCTTTGTGGGGATGTATTGACTAAAGCTGAAAATGTCGAAGCAAATAAGTGGCCTTGGTAATATTGATGCGAAGCTCAGTGGCCAAAATATCGTGCTTGGTAGTCGGGAAGACTCTCCATTTCTTGGTCAACCAGAATGGAGCTTTTGGTGGCTTATTTTGTTGTCATTTCTGTCGTCCAGATTATTTTAGGGTTGTAATCAGGATATTGTCATGTAACTCACACCCTTTCATCGTTCTATTTTGTCCAGTTTTCTATTGGTCGTAATACCTCATTTAGTATTGTGTAGGTTTGTTCCAAGGGTGTACCCCAGTTTATTGTGTTTGTTTTGTCGTATTAATTCATTTCTAGTTCGTCTAATGCAACTCTCTTGTTTGCCATTATTTCGAGTCATTTTTCTTTGATTTAAGTCTTTCTTCTTTATAGTCATTTTTGCTGTCAACACTAGTGACATGACATGCACGCATAATTGTGGCCTAATCTTAAAAGTTAATCATGAAGGAATTGGAAGATAATCATGGCATTTTAAAAGAAATGATGATTTGAGATTATTTGGAACCCGAGTCACGTGAAATTTGGGGCGGGTAAAATACAAAGAAAGCCTTAAGGGCAAAATGGCCATGCTGACATGGGGTTCGCTCGTGATACTGAAATGGAAGTGTCGTCCAGCAATACTTTAAAATGACGGATGAAAAGGCGAATGGACGATATGGTTATCAATCAGGGCACAAACAGAAGATGTCGTGAATATGTTGTTTGAACTTGGCATGTTTTGAAAATTGGAATGACGAAGGCATTTTGTTCTGCTATCCAAACACTTTATCCATCGTCAACCCTTTGAGCTTTATTTTAAAAATCTTTCATACCCCTCCTTCGGAGTTAGTTGCAAAGACTAGGAACACAGGTTTGAAAGACAAAAAAAAAAAAAAAAAAAAGGAAAAAAAAAAAACAACCAAAAAGGAACGAAAAAGAAAAGAAAATGAAAAAATGATGAAAAAAAAATGAAAAGAAGGAATTGGGAACTACGTTTGACCTGATTCCTTAAAGAGGATACGTAGGCGCTTCACAGTTCGGTCATAGTGTAAATAAAGAAATAAAAATCCCCAAGTAAAAAACTGGGGCAAAGAAAAATTGTGTTTATTGTAAATAAATTTAGGTCCGAAGGTTGTAAATTTTGAACCCAAAATTGATTTTGTTTTGAGCCTTCAATACCCTTTCTTTCTAGCCCTATCCAAATCCCACATTACGGTCCAAAGAAAGACCTTCCGATCAGTCTTCAAAAGATGCCGCGTCAGGGAGGGATAGAGTCCTATCATAATATAACACGTTGATTCTCAGCAGAAAAGACGTTGATTCTCAGCAGAAAGGAAATACGAGAGAGTCTTGGCAGTGACACCCCAATCCCCGGCTAAAAGTGATACAAATGAGAGAGTCTTACCGGTGAAAACCTTCACAGGCACCATAAGGCGACGAAAGCTGAGAGAAAGTCAAAATGAGAGAGGCTTGAAAGTGAAAACCCTTCGGGCACTACAAGTCAAATAAAGGGGATAATCAGATGGAAATCACGAGACAGAAATCGTGAAAGGAAATTAATGACGGAGGATAGGCCATATGTGCATGTCATGACCAGTAGAGTTGGTATCCGCGTTTGATAAGTCTTTATAGTTGTTTCTGGTTAGAGAGTCAATCCTCCCTTGTCTTCTATTTGTTGTTTCTTTTTATCTTTCTCCTTTTGTCAAAATTCTCCATCAAAGTCAGGTCTAGTCAAAACATAGTGAGAAATGACTTCAAAATTTGCCACCAACTTTCCAATTATTATGCAAGGCAAGGAAATGCCATTGACGGCGGAGAAGTATGGTGCAAAGAAGATTATTAAACTGGGACAGAAAATTTTCTTTCCATTTTGAAAATTTTCTGGAAGTCGAGTGCCACTTGGGGAAAAGGAAGAAAGAAGGCCTTAAGGGAAGCAATATTAACCAGTGTCATCCTCAACAGCCTTCAAGAAGAGTGAAACACCAATTTTGAGGAAATGAAAATCCACCGGCAGTGTTATCTTCAGCAAGTTCCGAGGTGGTCGGACAACACAGAATTGTAAAGGAAGAAAGGAAATCCCACCTTCAACAGAATAACCCCCAGCAAGTTGAGAACGGGGAAGGGATAAATGGAAAAACCCATCCCCAGCAGGAATATCATCTCCAGCAAATGAAATCATCCCCCAACAATGTTTTGGGGACCCCGAGCGAGGGAAAGGAGAAAAGGAAAAAAAACCACCACATGAGTGGCACAACCGCTCACAATGTTTTGAACTAACAATTGATTTGAAACAGGGAAAGAAAGTGCTATTGATAGCAGAAAGTCATGCCACAAGGAAGAACACCAATACTGGGGCAGAAAATTTTCTGCCGTTATTGAAAATTTTCTCGGAGAAACGAGGAAGGCAATTCAAGATGACATGTTAGGTTTGTCCACCTTCAAATAGGATGCTTCAGGTTTGTCCACCTTCGAACAGGACGTCTCAGGTTTGTTCGCTTTCATACATTGATATCATGGGAGTATTCGCCCTCGAACAGGATACAATGGGAGTATTCGCCCTCGAACAGGATACAATGGGAGTATTCGCCCTCGAATAGGATACAATGGGAGTATTCGCCCTCGAATAGGATACAATGGGAGTATTCGCCCTCGAACAGGGATACAATGGGAGTATTCGCCCTCGAATGGAATACAATGGGAGTATTCGCCCTCGAATAGGATACAATGGGAGTATTCGCCCTCGAATAGGATACAATGGGAGTATTCGCCCTCGAATAGGATACAATGGGAGTATTCGCCCTCGAATAGGATACAATGGGAGTATTCGCCCTCGAATAGGATACAATGGGAGTATTCGCCCTCGAATAGGATACAATGGGAGTATTCGCCCTCGAATAGGATACGGAGGGGCCATCCACCCTCGAATAGGATATTTTATGTATGTTTTATCTTACATCGTCCTATGCATATTTTGTAAATTGTTGCCAGCATGCATTTTAAATTCAAAAATTGCTACTAAAAGCGGGCACCTACCTGTATAACAAAAGGCAAGTCTTCAGTCTTTACATTGCAGGTCTTGAAACTAGTAACGCACTATAAAGCAGAGGGTTACAACAAGAGATCCCAGCGCAAATTCAAGCGCATGAGTCAAAGGAAATGAGGGGTGAAGGAAACAAAAGATACTTCCTCAGCAGCATCATCCCCAGCAGGTGAGTAAACAGTTCCAAAGATATCCCCAGCAGCCGAAAGAAAAGTAATACGACCCAGGGGGAAAGCAATTCTAAGACAAGATAATTCAGAAGAAAAGGTGGCCCAAGAGGCAATGCAGGAAGAAGAAAACGGTACAAAAGGCAAAAGAAGGTGATCATGGATAGGATGAAATTAGTGAGTTGTAGTTGAAGTCAGGGAGCCCGCCTGGAGAATGGAGTGGCGATTTAGTTTTGAAGTTGTAGTTGAAGTCAGGGAGCCCGCCTGGAGAATGGAGTGGCGATTTAGTTTTGAAGTTGTAGTTGAAGTCAGGGAGCCCGCCTGGAGAATGGAGTGGCGATTTAGTTTTGAAGTTGTAGTTGAAGTCAGGGAGCCCGCCTGGAGAATGGAGTGGCGATTTAGTTTTGAAGTTGTAGTTGAAGTCAGGGAGCCCGCCTGGAGAATGGAGTGGCGATTTTATTTTGAAGTTGTAATTGAAGTCAGGAAGCCCGCCTGGAGAATGGAGTGGCGATTTCATTTTGAAGTTGTAGTAGAAGTCAGGAAGCCCGCCTGAAGAATGGAGTGGCGATTTAGTTCTGAAGTTGTAGTTGAAGTCAGGGAGCCCGCCTGAAGAAGGGAGTGGCGATTTATTGAGAAGTTGTAGTTGAAGTAAGGGAGCCCACCTGGAGAATGGAGTGGCGATTTATTTTGAAGTTGTAATTGAAGTCAGGGAGCCCGCCTGAAGAATGGAGTGGCGATTTATTTTGAAGTTGTAGTTGAAGTAAGGGAGCCCACCTGGAGAATGGAGTGGCGATTTATTTTGAAGTTGGTTAAGGAAAGCGGCAGAGTGTAACGGAAATCCCCAGCATGAATCAGAAGGAAGGCAAAAAAAAGGAGGCATGAAGCCAATCCAAAGTGCAAAAGTTGATGAAAGATGTGGTGTGCTCAAGACATGGCCGAGGTCACAAGCACAACATACCTGGTCTTGATCCGAAAAGCAGCACCTGCAACTAGCAAGTATCAAGGTTCAAATTTAGAGTCCGCATGAAGCACCAACCAATACTCAAGATCAAGCTTCAGAAGACTTATAGATAGGAATCTTGTAACTAGTGGCTGATAGGCTTAGTTAGTCTTTCTCATGTTTTGATTTTTGATGTAATAGCAGGACCACGGACCGGAACTTTGACGGACCGGAACTTCGAATGGAACGGAACCTCGACGGAACGACACCTCGACTGGCTCTCCACCTCGGTTACCCCTTCCTCACTCACTTTCGAACTACACGTGGCCCGATTCCTTTATAGCCAAGGATATGTAGGCAGCTCAGATACAAGGGCTCGGTCACATTTCTCTTCTTTTAGTTTAATCCCTCTGACTAGATTCCGAAAGGATACGTAGGCAACCTCTCCCTGAGGTTCAGTCACACCAAACCAAAAATCCCAATTGTAAACACGTGGTTTTTGACCCTCCCCGAGATTTTCTATATTTCTAGCGTAAAATATTTAGTTTAGTTTTAATATAGCTATTTTAGTTAAATTTGACTCTTTTACTTTATTTTTACCTCAAAATGGAAAAATAACAAAAATATAGTTTTATTAATGTTTCGTAGTCATTTTAAACTTGAAAAATGCAAAAATAGTACTTTATATTTTTATCTTTTTATTAAAAACGAAAATTACAAAAATAATTTTTATTAATATTTTGTAGTCATTTTAAACTTGAAAAAAATAGTTTTATTTTAATTATGAGTATTATAGTTATTTTGATTACCTAGGATTAATTAAATAACACCATTCTCGGTTCCGGGCGAAGAATAATATTTGGGTTCAAACTACCCGGTTTTATAATTTTCGGACATAGCCCGTAATAACCCGACACTACACTAAGGGGGAGGGATGGGAGAATGATTGAAGGGGGGGAATGCACATGCACACACACTACAAAACACATGCACACACACTACAAAACACATGCACACACACTACAAAACACATGCACACATGACATGGAGGAAAATGCATAATGCACACACATGCACACATGCACACTACTTGAAAAATTAAAAAAAAAAAAAAGCAAGGAGGGCAGCATATGGTCTGGACGGTTAAGAAGAAGAAAGAAGAGAGAATCTCTTCTTGATAAATAGGGGATAACGGCATAATTGGAGAAAGGGGGAAAACAAAAAGAAAGAAAAAGAGAGAGAGGGACGGCAAAAGAAACAAAGAGAAGAAGAAAAGGAAAACAAACATTTGAAATACAAAGAAGAAGAGAACAACGGCAGAGAGGATTCATATTTCGGAACAAAAAAAATAAAACCAAAGAGAAAAACACCCTCCAGCCATCGACCAAAACGACCCCCACCTGAACGACCAACCACTCCAACGTCCCTCCATTTCCGTCGAGTTGTTGCTGTCCAAGGTCGTCGTTGGTTCGAGTTCTGTCCGGAGAGGTCGAGGTTCGAGATCGTCATAAAAGGTTCGTTTTCTCGTTGTGTACGTTGAAAAATATGCAGAAATAAAGGTGCATGTTCTTTTCCGATATTGTTCTTCTCGCTAATATTTTGGAGTGTTTCGTATTTGATTTAGTTTCGTATGGTTCAGACTATTTTTGTAAATATATTATTTTGTTGAACATGCAATGTCGAAGTTAGCTAATGAAAATGACTAATCCTTCATATGCTCGCCAACTAGTTATGCTTCCGTTGTTTATGTAATTGTTCACCATAGTCTTGAATTTGCTCACTTAGTTAGCTACTCGTATGTTTACTCGAATTGGTTATAGTTGAGCACGATGTTGTCACATTATGGAAATTGGTTCGTTATTCTTTAAACGACGTAATTAGATTAAAGGAATCGGGGGTGCATTTCATGTGACCCGACTCCATATTTGAACAAGGTTAAATAAAGAGTGTCGTGAACCACAAGTGCATTTCATGTAGTGTGGCTTGCAACATGTTTTAAATAATCTTGAATTAATTCTTAAATAAATATAGCGGAATGTAGTTTGCTTCTAAATTAGAATTAGAGGTGTGCCTCGCCTAACAAAATTATACAAATCGCGAGGCCCTCATAAATGTATATGTAAAATATTTAGATTTCGAGATGTGCCGTTTCTTAGCGAATTTCCTGGCCTTCTCAAAGATGTAAATAAGTAATCGCTCTAGGCGCGTATTTTAATAATTTTACCTTCTTAAATACGGGCGTGCATTTCATGCGGCCCAAATCCAAATCCCAAAATGTTGAATAAGAATGTGTCGAGGATCCGGGTGCATTTCATGTGACGTGATTCGAAACATATTTTTAGGCAACATTCTCTTTCGTAAACAATAATAATAATAAAAGCGGTAAAGGGATATTAACTTGCACTAAGTACATGATTGTAAAAAGCAGATAGATAAGCCAAACACGACAGTTGAGCGACCGTGCTAGAACCACGGAATTCGGGAGTGCCTAATACCTTCTCCCGGGTTAATAGAATTCCTTATCCGGATTTCTGGTTCGCGGACCGTTAAATAGAGTCATTCTTTTCCTCGACTCGGGATTTAACCGGTGACTTGGGACACCATAAATCTCCCAAGTGGCGACTCTGAAATAATTAAATAAATCCCATCTCGATTGTCCTTTAATTGGAAAAACTCTTTGCATCCTTGCGGGTGCGGTAAAAAAGAGGTGTGACAACGGTTATTTATGGATATATAACAACGGTTCCTTTACCCCCTACTGCAACGGTTCTATTTGACGCACTTGCCACTTTAGCTTCAATGCTACCTTATCCGGGCAACGCCCATGTCAATCCCTTGGAAATTCAAATCGGGGAAAGCCACGGTTATTGCAATGCAATCGAAGAAGGACCAAGCGTCAAGCCATGGTATTACGATATCAGGAGATTTCTGAAAACGCAAGAATACCCAGAACATGCTACTGGAGATCAAAAGAGGACCATTAGGCGACATGCAGGTGGTTTCTTTTTGAGCGGCGAGGTCATGTATAAAAGAACCCCGGATCTTAACCTTTTAAGGTGTGTTGATGCCGAAGAAGCAGGAAGAATCATGCACGAAGTACATGCAGGGAGTATGCGGGCCTCATATGAATGGGTATGTCTTAGCCAAGAAAATCTTTCGAGCAGGTTATTATTGGATGACCATGGAGAAAGATTGTTTCGGTTTTGTCCGAAAATGCCATCAATGTCAGGTACATGGAGATCTGATTCATGCACCTCCAACTGAGTTGCATCCTATGTCAGCGCCGTGGCCATTTGTCGCTTGGGGAATGGATGTCATCGGCCCGATTGAGCCGAAAGCCTCGAATGGACACCGATTCATACTAGTGGCTATCGATTACTTCACGAAATGGGTTGAAGCCATCACTCTCAAATCAGTCACTAAGAAAGTTGTGGTGGATTTTGTACACTCAAATCTTATCTGTCGTTTTGGTATACCTGCAACTATCATCACAGACAATGCTGCGAACCTGAATAGTCATTTGATGGAAGAAATATGCGAGCAATTCAAAATAACGCATAGGAACTCCACCCCTTATCGGCCCAAAGCCAACGGTGCCGTGGAAGCAGCGAACAAAAACATTAAGAAGATTTTGAGAAAAACAATCCAAAGTTCTAGACAATGGCATGAACAATTACCATTTGCTTTACTGGGATACCGTACTACAGTACGCACATCGGTAGGAGCAACTCCATACCTGCTAGTCTATGGAACCGAGGCCGTGATACCGGCAGAGGTAGAAATTCCTTCACTTCGTACAATTGTTGAAGCAGAGATTGAAGATAGCGAGTGGGTTAAGACTCGTTTGGAACAATTAACTTTGATCGATGAAAAGCGAATGGCTGCGGTCTGTCATGGACAATTGTACCAACAGAGAATGGCTCGTGCTTACAACAAGAAAGTACGACCGAGAAATTTCGAAGTAGGTCAGTTTGTCTTAAGACGCATTCTTCCACATCATGAGGAAGCGAAAGGAAAATTCGCTCCTAATTGGAAAGGACCATACATCATCAGGAAGATACTGCCAAGAGGAGCATTATACTTGGGAGACATGGAAGGAAAAGATCCCGAAACGGCTGTGAATGCGGATGCTGTGAAAAGGTATTATGTCTGAACTTGCTTCAATGAGGTCCTCACAAGTCGAAATGATTGAAGGCTTTTATTCCCGCTACCCAAACACTACCAACCCTTTTTGTAAACCCTTTGAGTCGGTTACCTTTCTTTGGCTACCCTCTTTGGAATCCAAACCAAAAAAAAAAAAAAAAAAAAAAAAAACAAAAAAAACAAATCTTCTGAACTACGTTCTGACTTGATTCCGAAAGGATACGTAGGCAACCTCTCCCTGAGGTTCAGTCACACCAAACCAAAAATCCCAGTTTCCCCAAAAATGAAACTGGGGCAGATGATATTGTTGATTCGGTTTAAGATCCGTCAAGATGATTCCAAAGTTGTAATTTTGTCTACAATTCTTGTTACCCAAACCGAGTACAAGTCCTTCAAGATCGATTGGAAGTCGTGAAAACATCATTGTTGCGATCCGAGGTTCCTGGAATGAAAAGAAATAAAATGAGAGAGCCTTATTGGTGAAAACCTTCGGGCACCATAAGACGATGGAAGTAGAGAAATACAAAATGAGAGAGCCTGTTGGTAAAAACTCGCAAAGAGTGCTATCTGGCGATGGTAAGAAGAGAAATGAGAGAGGTCGATTGGCGAAAACCCGCAAAGGGCGCTATCAACCGAAAAGTTTGTTTCACCACGAGAGGTCCTGGCACGGCTCCTTAGCTCGGAAATATAGACCCGTTTGGTTCATAAGAAAATGGGAGTTTTGTGACGATCAAGCATCTGGTCCGAGGAGCATGTCATGTTGGTTAAAGTCATCATATACCTCAGATAAGTCCTTCTTTTCTCCCTCGAAAGGGACTCCTCTATCTTTGATACGTTTTTCCATTCTTTGATTCATTCTTCTTCTTTGAATCCCTTTCGGTTTAATTTTAATTCTGAAACTATTACAAAGAAAGGTGACAGGACCGGTTTTACAGGACTCCGCCTGGTAAAGAAGAAAAGAAAAATAGCCTCATTGGTGTATTGTTACAATCCACGATTGGATCGTGATGATCGATTGTTTCCAAAGAAAAAGGAGTTTAGAAAAGAAACGGAAATCAAAGGCTAAGGTCTTAGAAGAGACAAAATAAGGCAGAAGGATAGAACCCACACGGAAAATCCTCATGGAATTCCGGAAATGAACCCGGTCAGTTTGAAAGGAAGTCACCCCAAAGACAATTGGTAGCAAACTTCTCAACGGAAATGGGGAAACGATCAAGCAGTGAAGATAATCAAGACCGTAAAGTCAACCACTTTTTTCAACTGATAAAATGTTCTTTGTTGAAGGCAGGTCTGTTTAATTGTGCAAGAAGAAGGTACAACTCGAAGAAGTGAAATACGCAAGCTTTGAAATGGCTTTGGAACAAGAAAAACACATAAAAAGGGTAAGTTTCTTTTTAGAGATTTATCTTATGCATTTGTTGATGGTTAAAAAGAAAGCCTAAAAGAAGGCCCCAAAAAGAAGAATAAAAGAAAATGAAAATTCCAAAAAAAGGAAATCAAATCATATCAGTCCAATATCTGTTTGGACCCCGGTCAGAAAAACCGAGGGTCTTTCCGACCAGAAAGCCGTTGAAACTTTTATCCCCGGTCAAAAACCGCGGATCTCCCAGTCAGAAAACTGCGGAGGCATTTACTTTTACCCCGGCCAAAAAACCAAGGATCTGACGGTCAAAAAACCGTTAGATATTGTTTGAATTCCGGCCAGAAAGCCGCGAAACTTTTATCCCCGGTCAAAAAACCGAGGATCTCCCAGTCAGAAAACTGCGGAGCCATTTACTTTTACCCCGGCCAAAAAACCGAGGATCTGACGGCCAAAAAACCGTTAGATATTGTTTGAATTCCGGCGAGAAAGCCGCGAAACTTTTATCCCCGGTCAGAAAACCGAGGATCTCCCCAGTCAAAAAACTGCGGAGCCATTTACTTTTACCCCGGCCAAAAAACCGAGGATCTGACGGCCAAAAAACCGTTAGATATTGTTTGAATTCCGGCCGGAAAGCCGTGAAACTTTTATCCCGGTCAGAAAACCGAGGATCTCCCAGTCAGAAAACTGCGGAGCCATTTACTTTTACCCCGGCCAAAAAACCGAGGATCCGACGGCCAAAAACCGTTAGATATTGTTTGAATTCCGGCCAGAAAGCCGTTGAAACTTTTATCCCGGCCAGAAAACCGAGGATCTCCCAGTCAGAAAACTGTGGAGCCATTTACTTTTACCCCGGCCAAAAAACCGAGGATCTGATGGCCAAAAACCGTTAGATATTGTTTGAATTCCGCCGAAAGCCGTGAAACTCTTATCCCGGTCAGAAAACCGGGATCTCCCGTCGAAAACTGCGGAGCCATTTACTTTTACCCGGCCAAAAACCGAGGATCCGACGGCCAAAAACCGTTAGATATTGTTTGAATTCCGGCCGAAAGCCGTGAAACTTTTATCCCGGTCAGAAAACCGAGGATCTCCCCAGTCAGAAAACTGCGGAGCCATTTACTTTTACCCCGACCAAAAAACCGAGGATCCGACGGCCAAAAACCGTTAGATATTGTTTGAATTCCGGCAGAAAGCCGTGAAACTTTTATCCCCGGTCAGAAAACCGAGGATCTCCCGGTCGAAAACTGCGGAGCCATTTATTTTTACCCCGACCAAAAACCGAGGATCCGACGGCCAAAAATCGTTAGATATTGTTTGAATTCCGACCGAAAGCCGTGAAACTTTTCTTCCCGGTCGAAAACCGAGGATCTCCCGGTCAGACAACTCGCGGAGCCATTTATTTTACCCCGGCCAAAAAACCGAGGATCCGACGGCCAAAAATCGTTAGATATTGTTTGAATTCCGGCCGGAAAGCCGTGAAACTCTTCTACAAAATCCCGGCCGGAAAGCCGTTTGAACCTTTGTGAAACCATGACTTTCTTACCCAATACCAACGAGTCTTTTAATCACTTTCTGTGTCACAACTAACTCACGAAATTTTCCTAGCAAAACTGGGGCAGAAAAATTTCGTTCGTTCGTTTGTTTTGTTGTCTAAATAGGTTTGACCTCGGGATGCAAGAATCGAGATAACCTACAAATGGAACATCAATCCAGAGTGAAGAAAAGAAGAAAAGAACCGAGAGAAAAGATTTCAAACGTTGGAGTAAATAAAGGCGCGGATTGCTCAGAAGATGATTGAAGTAACAAGCTCCGCCGACTCCGTTTCACTCAATGTTACAGAAATAAACGAGCACGTACAGCTTGTGGAGCATCAAGATTCAGATCGAGGTCTACAGCAAATCAGCTAAGATTCAAGATCAAGTTTTCAAGAGAATCATAGATAGGAATCTTGTAACTCATAGTTTGATAGCATAGCTAGTTCGACTTTAATTTCTTTTGGTGTAATAAGGAGATCAGTAAGCAGTAAGCAGCAACATGCAGCAACGATATCAACAGTAACAGCAAAGTGTCAGTCCATGGTAGTCCCAGCTACCAAAACTTTCCGAACTACATTGACCTGATTCCTGTTTAGCCCAGGATATGTAGGAGGCCTCCGAAGCAAAGGCTCGATCAAAACTCTTTCAAAATGCTTCACACGAAATATTCAAATGGGCAAAAATCGCTCGTATTTGCTCAGTTATCTTTGCACGAAAACTCTTCGAGTTTACATGCAAAGAGGGGCAGCTGTGAGCACGTGATTTTTGCCTAACATGAATTACTCCCACAAAATCAAAACAAAAATTGTCTATTTTTTACGATGTGTATTTTTGTGAATTTTTGTGTTATTTTGGTATTTATTTGCATTTGTATATACGTGATTATATGTGTTTAAATTAATTAAAAAAAATATAATACAAAAATATGTCGTGCTTACATTTTTTTATCTAGTTTTGAAATTAGGAGTAATTAATTTCATCTTACGAAAACGAAAATCACAAAAAATATGTATTTTTGCTTTTCTAGTATTTAATGTCCCAATTGTGTGATTTATATTTAATTGATGTTTAAATTGAGTGTGTTAATTGTTAATATAACTTAATTAGTATTTCTTATAATTTAATTGATTTTGTAGTGTAATTAGGAATTTTTGTTTTAATTAGAAAATTAAATTAAAGAGATTAGGAAAACAAAAGAAAAGAAAAATCAAAGAGAGAAATCAAAATTGGACCAAAGTCCAGGCCCAAATCAGCACAAAGCCCAGTCCAAAACACCCCAAACCCGGTCTGCCCAATACCCAAACGACCCAGTCCCCCATTTAACCCAAACGACGTCGTTTTATTTTTAATGGTGAGATCTCAGCCATCAATCTCACCTAATCCTACGGCTCACATTGATTCAGCTCATTCAATATACCAACAGGCCAAAATCATTTCAGAAAAACCTAATCTCCCTCCCGTCACTAACCCTAGAGGCGTTACACCGCCGCCGCCACCGTGAACCACAGCCCTTAACCCGGCGGCAACCTTGTCGATGGCCGCAAAACTAACACCATTTGAACCACCCTAACTCCCTCTCTCCAAAGCCACACTCCATTAACCTCGAATCACCCTGGGCCGTTTCGAATCTTAATTCAAAGATTCGAGCAAAGTACGAATCCACTCCAATCGAGTCCAAACTCACCCCAAACACTCCCATGACCCTCCTAATCTCCACACCACTACTGGTCCGGCTCGAATCCGGCCGGAATTGGTCAAGCCCCAAATTGAGCCTTCAAGAACCCTAGAATTCGAAACCTAGGGATTTTGTCTGAATTAAAGTTAATTGAAGTCAATGGACTTTAATTGGATTGTTTTTCGTTTGAAAGACACTTCAATTAAAGTCCGTTTACTTCAAAAATGCAAACTCAAGCCTATTGGGGTCGAGACTCGTTCGATTTTGATTTCTCTTTGAGGTAATTTTCTTGTTTACTGTTTATTTCAATTTGCTTTTGTATTTGTTTAGTTTAGTTGATTGAATTCTTCTTGATTGTTGTTGGCCGTCCTCTGTTGTCACTTCTTCTCAAAGACCTTTTATTTGGTCAATTGTTTTTCTGTCCTTGTTTGTTTGATTACGTATGTTGTCGAATACGTGTTCGCGTCGATTAGCGTCGTCGAACGATTAATTTCGTATTCCCAGCATTGGCCGAGAGTTTCCTTGATTCACTGTTTCGAGATTGTTTGTTTATCGATTGTACGTATCGTAATCGATTGATTGTTGTTTGTTGATAAGTGTGTGTATTCGAGTCGATTATTGAAGCCGAATAACATTCTTGCTTCTTTCATTTTTTTTCTCTCTCGGCCTAAGTGCTAAAAAAAATGAAAATTTGTTCATCGATTGTGTGTTATTGATTGTGTTTGTTGTAATCGACTATACGAATGTCGTCGATTAGATTCGTAGGTTCGTTTGTTAGAACATTTTGGCACAAGTTTGGCATTGGTTCACCTGATCCGAATTCACTGTTTGGTTTGAAATAGGTTGTTTGTTTGATTTTCGTTTGTTGAATTAGAATGAATTGGATATAGCTGTTTAACTTTAGTTTAGAAATCTGAAAACCATACTCAAGGGTTCAAATGTGATTGCACATGGGAAGGTTTAGTTTTACAGCAAGATATGCACTGCATATTAGTTTTAAATAGAAGGAAAAAGGGTCATTGATGCAGAAAACCTGGTTTAATGCCTTTTGTATAAGTCAGAAAGAACATGGGATGTATTTGAAAAGAATTAAAAGTTTAAGTATAGTCTGATTGACAGAGGGGAAGGGTTGTTGTTTGGTTTGAGTGTTTTGATCAGGCTGTAAAAGGTAGAGTTCACATGGGGAGTCAATTAAACAAATCATGCTTGCCCATACACCTTAGATTAAAAAACATGAAGATGGCTTCAAGACAAGTCTTTAAATAGACATTGAGACTGATTGGAACAAAGGAACAGACACACACACACAGTGAATACTCTCTGGAATTCACACATACAGGCACACACTCAGAACACTCACACTCACAGAGAATATTCTCTGGAAATACATACATATTCACAAATACACTGGCAGTATACACACTGTTTCACAGAACACTCTCTGGAAAACAGTGAACACACACAGACAGAGAGATACATTCACTGGAAAAATAGAAACACAGAGAGAGTAAAGCAGATTTTACACACATTTAGAATCTGGAAGAAAGTTTTTTCCTTCATATACACTTTGAAAGAAACAGATTTGAAAACACTTTGAAACTGATTTTACACTAATTTCAGATTTGGACAAACACTTTGAATCAAACCTTTGTTGTTTCCGTTCATAAACACCCTCAGTTTCTCTTCACTAAGTTTGTTCTGTTTAGCCTTTTCTTGGTTTGCCGGATTCTCTGTTTTGGTTTCGAATCACCTTCGGCTTTGTTGTTGGTCTCTGGTTTATTTTTCTCCTGGACTTTCTGAACAAGAGTTGCTATTGCTGTTACTGTTGATTCAAATCTGGTTGCTGCATACTGTTGCTAATTCCTCGTTCATTTCGATTCTACTTCCAGGTACACATTTATATTGGTCTACGATGTAGCCGAAGTCCGAAGCATGAATAAGAATGGCGTTTTAAAGTTTTCACTTTAGTCATATTTCCATATGTTAAGTTGTATATGTGTTAGTTATTTAGCTTATTAGAATCATGTTGAGTAGTTGTTTTTTTTATTAATGTACAAATAAATATTGATTGCTTATTAGTTTAAAACTGCGGATTCATTCCTATGTATGCTAGTTTAGACAAAACCGACGATGTAGTATCCATGTATTGTTGTGATTAGTTTCCTTTCATTTTATAGCCTATTTAAATGCCTATCAAGTTTAAAAGTTGAGTAATCGGTAGCTCATGCCCCCTTTAGTTAGCCATTTGTTCTGTTTAGTCTCATAAAAAATAGTTTTCCCCTAATATCAATTTCATTTTTTTTTTTACATGTTAAAATTAGAATGTGGGTAGTACCATGTAGTTGGGCTCGAATCAGAATAAGTTGGCCCAAGCCCAATTTGTATCATTCATGTTAAATTTGGGCCCGTAGGTGTTAAATGAAGGCCATCTAGTTCATTTTAATTCTAACAAGTCATATTCACAATTTAGCTCTAGAACTCTAAAAATAAAGTTAATATAGGATTGTTATTTCTTCCTTTTATTTTTAGAGATACGACGAGGTAAAAACGTAGTCGCTTTAGAATATCTCTTTAGGACACACCTTAATCACTATTTGCCTTCATAAGTTCGGGTACACATTTATGCGACCCAAATTCGAGCCTTAACGGGTTTAAAATATGTCAACAATCACGGGTGCGTTAACCACAACGCGGTCCGAGATATGTCTTCATGACGTTACATTCCTATAAAAAAAATAATAATAATAATAAAAGCCGCCTAGAATTGATTAAAAGCACATGATTTATAATACATATTTAAAATCAGATATTTTTAGCCATTTATAATAATTGAAGCGACCGTGCTAGAACCACGGGATCCGGGGGTGCCTAACACCTTCCCTCGGGTCAACAGAATTCCTTACTTAGAATCTCTGGTTCGCAGACTTCATTTGAAAAGTCGAAATTTCCTCGATTCGGGATTTAAATAAATCGGTGACTTGGGACACCTTAATTTATTCCAAGTGGCGACTCTGAAATAAATAAAATAATCCCGTTTCGAACATTGTCACTTAAATTGGAAAAACTCCCTTGCGCTTCTACCCCCGGGTAGCGGGCGCGCCAAAAGCCGCTATAACGTTAATTACACATTTTGCTGAAAAGGGATATTAAATTCACTTAAGTTTAGAATAGTGGGGTACAAGGTCGCCGCGCCCGTAAAGTTTAAGTGAGTAAATAATTTTTTCGGACAAATTTAATGAGTACTTTATGTATTATTTCTATATATAAAATATATAAATTTTATACATTTATCGACTATTATTTTTACGATAGCTATACAATATCATTTTTCCTTTGCTTTTACTAAAACTGAAGTATTTTCCAGACACGTACGTAATTTGCTATAAATAGCAGGGCTGCTCAGCACTATTAGTCCATCGACTCTAGTATCGCCTCCCAAAAATGGAAACCACAACCACCGGCGCCGCCAAAACTACCACCGTCAACGGCGGTCTCCACTCCCTCAAAGTGAAACCTCTACAGCTCATCCTCAACCGAGCATTTGCACTTATTTACCTTTTTGCCATCTTAGCTCTTTTCTATAACCACACACTCAAACTCTTAAACTCCACCTCCTTTATCTCTTTCTTCATATTATTTTTAATATTAATTTCCGATATAATTCTAGCCTTTATGTGGTTAACAATCCAATCTTTTCGTATGTGTCCAGTAACACGTACTGAATATCCAGAAAAACATAAAAACTTTAGTGCCGGAAATTTTCCGGCACTTGACATTTTTATCTGTACGGCGGATCCTTATAAGGAGCCGCCATTAAACGTCGTGAATACGGCGTTATCGGTTATGGCGTATGATTATCCGGTTGAGAAAGTTTCAGTTTATGTTTCTGATGATGGAGGTTCTGAGCTTACGTTGTTTGCTTTTATGGAAGCTGCAAAATTTGCTGTATTTTGGTTGCCATTTTGCAGGGAAAATGGAATAATTGAAAGGTGTCCAGATGCGTATTTTAGTTCTAATTATTCTGAAAATTCTGAGACACAGAAAATTAAGGTATGTATTTCGTTTTTCTCTTTTTTCTTTTTTTTTTAATTAAAAAAATCCATTTTAAGTTTTAGTTTCAGCTGTTTTAATATGTCTTTATGTTTGATATACCTTAGAGATAACCGGATGTAACTGCGGATAATAAGTGCAACTATATGTCTTAAAAATAAAACAGAGAAAATTTGCAATTAAGATTAAATTACACTCCTAGTATAAAATAATTTCACAATCAATGTATTACTTTTACGAATTAACTTAACATGATATGTAAAAATATTATCGGGGTTGCATATAAGTTAAACCATACCAAAAATACTTTGATATTTCCAACTAATTAGAGTCGTTTAATTTGGAGATATGTATTATGTATATGTACTATTCTTATAGAGTGTATAATTAGATTAAGTTTGATTTTAACAAAATATGCTTGTTTAGCTGCAAAATGCTCATTTATATTTTTATCGTTTTGTTTGTCTTTTAATTATTTTGATTAGTTTTTGAGATAAAATATCTAAAATATTGAAAGAAATATAAAACTCTTAACATATCGATGTCTAATATAATTCTTCAACACCGTAAAACTCAAAGCAAGTCATCATTAACCTAAGCATGCACATGTACATAGAATGGAATAAATACAACAACAACAGCTACCCAGTATAGTCCCACAGGTTGGGCTCTGGGAAGAATAATATGTACGCAGGCCTTACCCCTACCCGATAGGGCAGAGAGGCTGTTTTCAATCGACCCTCGGCGAAAGATCGAGAAAAGGAAAAAAACAAAAACAAATGACATATAAAAGGGCAAAGTAAACAAAGCAACAACATGAACAAAAGGTATTAGTAATTCTAGGAGTACTCACAGAGATATTAACCCATCGGGAACCCCTCACCCCCCAACTCATCCCTATCCCGCGAAATAATAGAAGCCCTAACCTGCAACCTTGATACTAGACCTCTAAATTTTGCTATCAAGAGTCATGTCCTCGAAAATCCGCAACAAAATGAATACACATATGATTAATATATAGACATAATAATTAGTTAATTGATTTTCTTATATTAAGGTTTAATTAGTTATTGGTGCATGCCCGTGGTTCTTGAAAATATGTGTCGTCTGACTACAATGGGATTTTTTAAATATAAAGTATTATTAGTATTAGTTTTATTTTTTCTGCAAGCATGTGGGACCATCTAGAATTTTAAAATGAGAAAAAAAAAAGTATTAAGTGGGATTTAATCTTTAGTCCTTTAGGTAATTAACTCAACATTCAACCAAGTGAATTATTTAGCGTAATTGGAATACGGGAGCAGATAATACTAGATCAATTCTAAAAAATATGTACATAAAATATCTAGTTTGACGGAAAGGCCATAGATTCACGTTTCCCACATAAATACCTACAAATCCGCCTCTGTGTGGGACGTACGTAAAATATCCGCAGAGATATGGGAATTTAGATAGAGACTTTCACACTATTTGTCATTTTTACCCCATAACATGTCACGCTCTACAATTCGTTCTTACATGATTAAAAAGGATACAATACAAATTAAAGATGAGAAAGGTACAAAAAAAATAAATTTGAAAAAGACATTAGGTTAATTTCTAGTAATATATTTTGGTATATCCATTGTCTATAGCAATCATTGAAGGGGCATAGGGGTAAGGAAATCACGGAGAATAATAGCTAATTTTGTGTACGTAGTAGTAGGATAAGCAACTTGCACAATTTTCTTGACTAGTCTCATGCCTAAGTTTATATAAAAATCAACATTTATCTGAATATATTTCATTCTATTTCTCTTTGTCATTTTGCTTTGAATTCTATCCGTCTGACGTTATAGTCATGGCATGAATCAGATATTTTAAGTCATCACCCATTTAATATGCAGCAAAATACGAAATTAATTATATATATATATATATATATATATATATATATATATATATATATATATATATATATATATAGTATATATTTAACCAAGAATATGTATATGCGTGTGTTTGTTGTAATCATGTGTTGATACATAAATTTTGATTGCCAGTAATAATGTCACAGCTCTTATAGGGACATCTTATTATTTTTATTCTGCCTTTTCAAATTACACTAAAAAAATTTGGTGTAAAGCAATTTTTTATTTCTTTCTTATTTTGCAGTGAAATACCTATAAAAAAAAAAGATCGTGGTCGGAATTTAACAATTTATAATTTTATCTTTTTGTGCAGTTGATGTACGAAAACATGAAAACGAGGATAGAAAATGTGGTTGAGAGGGGAAAAGTGGAGGAAGATTATATTAACAACGAGGAAGAACGTCAAGCTTTTACCAAATATTGGATTGCTGGATTTACTCGCCATAACCATCCCTCTATTATTCAGGTTTGTCATATATATATACATATATTGCGTTCCGAAGGTGTTCAGACTAGAAAGAAGTAAAAAAAAAAAGTTTCTAACATATATACACAGTATAATCTTTTATTATATATTATATATATCTAATTTAAATATTTTACTTATATATACCATGTAACTTTTTCGTAATATCTCACTTAACCATTTAAGGTGGCTTCACCCCTGTCTGCATCTGCTGCTAATAGTCTACATTTGCCTAAAATGATTGGAACAGGTATTATTAGAAAGTGGAAAAGACAGAGACATAACAGGTCATGGGATGCCAAATCTTATTTATCTTTCAAGAGAGAAAAGCAAAAACTCCCCTCATTATTTTAAAGCAGGTGCCCTCAACGCTTTGGTAAGTAATATCTCATCAAATATTATAGTCTAATTAATTTTTACAATATCAACATAGTTTGATTGGCTACAACAGGTTATTATCATCTTTTCTTGATTATATATTTACGTTATGTGTAATTCGCCTTTAAATAACCTGATTGTATAATTTTTTTTTTTTTTAATAGCTTCGAGTATCGGGAATTATGACCAATGCACCAATAATTTTGACACTGGATTGTGACATGTACTCTAATGATCCATCAACACCTAAACGGGTTTTATGCTATTTTTTGGATCAAACATTACGGCCCAACTTAGCCTACGTCCAGTTTCCTCAACGATTTCATGGGCTTAACAATGCAGATATTTATGGTAGTGAACTAAAAGGCCTATTTCATACTAATCCAGTGGGTATGGATGGGCTATGTGGGCCCAATTATGTTGGAACTGGATGCTTTTTCCATCGTCGGGCTTTCTTTGGAAATCCATCTTTGTTCGAGAAACCCGAAATTCCAGAATTATTCCCAGATCATGATGTGAAGAAGGCCATTCAGGCCCAAGAAACTTTACAACTAGCCCATCAAGTAGCAAGTTGCATCTATGAGAATGAAAGTAATTGGGGTTCCAAGGTGAGTTTTTACTAAATTTACCCTAACTTTCCTAAATTATTGGTATAACATTTTGAGTATAACTGCACTAACAAATTTTTTTGTAACAATTGGTTCGAACTTGCCACGAGATCTAAGATGGCAAGTTCGAACCAACTCTATCAGTTCGAACTTGCCATGTGTAAGATCTTGTTGCCAGGGAAAAAGTATCAGCTATTATTTTTTGGAGCAGCTAAAAATATACATTTCTGTCAAAATTATGCAGATGGGCTTTAGGTATGGATCACTAGTGGAGGATTACTACACAGGTTATAGACTTCAATGTGAAGGTTGGAAATCAGTGTTTTGCAATCCTAAAAGGCCTGCATTTTTAGGAGATGCACCTATTTCTCTTCATGATGTGGTCAGCCAAAACAAGAGGTGGTCTGTGGGCCTACTTGAAGTTGCTTTCTCAAAATATAGCCCATTAACTTTTGGTGTTCGGTCCATGGGCTTTGTTATGGCCCATTGTTATGCTCACTATGCATTTTGGCCCATTTGGTCAATACCAATTTCTCTATATGCCTTCATTCCTCAACTTACTCTCCTCAATGGGGTTCCCATCTTTCCCAAGGTATGCATCTATTTAAGTTATGTACAAAATATAGGAAGCAAAAACACACAGTGATTAGTAAAATTAGTTCTTGATACATAACTTAGTGTATTTTGTGTTCTTTCGTATCATAAACTTCTGTTATTACTTGTTGTTACCTTTGTTTTGGTTTTCTGATTGCATTTCATAGTGTTAGTTTTGTATTTTCACTTCGATTGTCAGATTGGTTTGTTTGTTATGTCCCTTCCTTTTTTCTTTCTTGAGCCAAGGGTATACTGGAAATATCCTCTCTGCCTTCTTAAAGGCAGGGATAAAATTTGCGTACACTCTACCCTCCCCAGACCCCACTTGGGGACTACACTAGATATATTGTTGTTTGTTTGTTTGTTTGTTTGTTGTTGTTCCTTATAGACAAGGGTGGATTTAGGGGGCGATAGGGGGTTCACCCAAACCCCCTTTGCCGAAAAATTATATTATATATATTAAAGCAAATTATTTTATCCCTCTATATATTATATTTTGAATCCCCCTGAAAATATAGCTCAATGGCCAAGGGGTTCAAAATCTTTGTGATGTCACTAGTTCGATTCCTGCTAGCCACCTTCCTTTTTTTATTTTTTAACTTTTTAAATTTTTTGAACCTCTTAACAGAAATCTTGCCTCCGACACTGCTTATAAATATAACATATGATTATCTAAAATTGCATTTCTTTTAAAACATTGGCTGCAGGTTTCAGATCCATGGTTTTTCTTGTACATTTTTTTATTTCTTGGAGCGTATGTGCAAGATTTTTTGGTATTTATGTCAGCTAAAGGGACATGGAAAAGGTGGTGGAATGACCAAAGAATATGGATGATAAGGGGATTAACATCTTTTCTATTTGGAACTATTGAGTATGTAACTAAACACTTAGGCATGGCTACACAAGGGTTCAGTTTGACAAGCAAAGTAGTGGATGATGACCAAGGTAAAAGGTACCATCAAGGAATTTTCGAGTTTGGGGTTGTTTCGCCTATGTTCGTTATGTTAGCAACAACAGCAATAATCAATTTAGCAACATTTCTCAAAGCATTAGCAGATATTTTCAAAGGTGATCAAAGCTTGGATGATTGCTTTATACAAATGTTTATTGCTGGTTTTGTAGTAATAAATTGTTTGCCAATTTATGAAGCTATGGTTTTGAGAGCCGATAAAGGAAGAATGCCTACAAAGGTCACTATTATCTCCACATTTCTTGTTGGTATTCTCTATATAGCATTTGCTTTTATTCTAAGAAGTGTGTAACAGCAAAGAAGTTTTTCTTTCTTTTTTTTTCCTTTGGATCTTTGAGCCGAGTATCTATCGGAAACAACCTCTGTATTTTTCAGGTGAAATTAAGATCTGCGTACACACTATCCTCCCCAAACTCTATTATATTGAGTTTGTTGTTATTGTTTACTTTGGATTTTTGGTGATTGTATTCACAAGCTTAGCAATAGAGTATCTACAAATAAAATATTTTAGAAATAAAAGGATCATGAAGATCTCATAGAATGCAGATTGTTGTACTTCTTTATATTCTACCGTATTTGAATCAGCTATGTTGAAGAATTATTTAAATTGTAGTAGAAAATCTAAACTGTTCAGAAATTGATATTTGCTTGTAATTTAATTCATGCGTAAATAAGTTTTGCATTCAATTACAAACGTAGTTGGCGTGCGACAAGCTGAGCCCGTATGACATCTACGAACCCCTTCTTTTTGCGAGATCTCGAAGACCCACCAAAGTAAAAGTCTAGAATCTTTCTGAAAATGGGTTTTTATTCAAAAAGTGCATAGACATAGTATTGTGTTGTGCGTGATTTTTGTGTTATTTTTCTTATTATTTGCATTTTTATCCGTGCATATTTGCTTGTTTAAATAAATAAAATATACAAAAAATATGTTGCATATGTATATAAAATTCAAGTTTACAATTAAGTTTATTTTACAGAAAATGAAAAGTCATAAAAAATATGTATTTTTGTATTTTTTAAGCATTTAATGTCCAAATCGTGCAATTTTATTTTTATTAATGTTTAATTTTGTGTGATAATTATTATTATGAGTTAATTAGTATTTCAAGATAATTTTTAGTTTTTATAAATTAATCTTAGTATTTTTGGGCTTTATTAATTAGGATGTTGAATAATGGAGAAGAACAAAATAGAAAAAAATTTGGATTGGGCCATCTTGCAAATTAAGTTACAAGCCCAATCCTAAGCACCCTTACCCAACCCAAAACCCCTTGGCCCAAAATGAAAATTTCAGATTTTTAGCCAAAAAATAATCATAATCACATAACATAAAGTAGTGAGGGCAAGGAAATAAAGGAAGAAAACATGGAGAGGAAAACATGGAGAGGAAAACATGGATTAGTGGGTTTTCTTTAAATTAAAAAATATATTCTTTTTAATAAAAAGATCTGAAAATTTTCAAAATTCTTGCCTATAAATAGAAGAGAAGATTAGAGAGAAAACGGAGAGAAAAAAGAGAGGAAAAATAGGAAGAGAAGAAAAAATAAAAAAATTCTCTGCTGTGGTATACACTCGATATACACTCTGGACACAGAAGTATACACAGCAAAAAATTCAATTTTTGAGAGTTTCTTTTGAGAATTGAAAAGAGTCCAAAGCTAGAAAGACAAAACAAAGAGAAAATCTGGAATATATTTTTCTTTTCTATTTTTTACTGGTTTTTTTTGTTTTTTTTTTCTCCGTATTGCTGGAATTTTCGGGATTGAGGTGTTGAAGCTACTGCTGGTTGTTACTGTTGTTGTTGTTGTATTTTCACCGCCCTGTTGATTTTCCATCTTCCATTCCTTTCAAAACCAGGTACACATTCTAAAAACCATGTGTTGATGTAAGCTCGAATTGGAAGTTGAAGTTTTGAAATGAAATAGAAAAGCAAGTTGTTGATTAATATTTATTGTTATTTTTTCGTTTTATTAGTTTTGTCAAATTGTAGTTAGCTCTATAATTTGAAGAATAAATTGGTCATTTAGTCGGCTTGTGAGGGAACACCTTTTGTACTAATATAGAGTAGCCTTTTATGCATGTAATTAATTAGGATTTTTTCTTTTCTTGTAAAGATAAATTAAATAAAAAAATGTAGTCACTTTAGGATTATCCTTTTAAATAAAAAATGTTACGAGCCTTGCTAAATAGAAAATAAAATCGCGGGGCCCCTCAATAAGAATGTTCACTTTTTCTTAAAAAATAATCAAATGCGGTAAATGATTTAAAATTGCATTATAGTATTGAACATGTTTTAAAAATCGGATATTTAGCCATTACAATAATTTAAGCGACCGTGCTAGAACCACGGGATCCGGGGTGCCTAACACCTTCCCTCGGGTCAACAGAATTCCTTACTTAGAATTTCTGGTTCGCAGACTTTATTTGGAAAGTCGAAAATTTCCTCGATTTGGGATTTAAATAAATCGGTGACTTGGGACACCATAATTTATTCCAAGTGGCGACTCGGAAATAAATAAATAATCTCATTTCGAATATTGTCACTTAAATTGGAAAAACTCCCTTATGCATTATCCTTCGGGGTAAGCGCGCCAAAAGGAGGTGTGACGGCTCTGGCGACTCTGCTGGGGATGCAAACCCAGAACCACTGGTTCAGGGTTTAAGAATTCGAGCTTTGAATAATTATTTTATTTGGCTTATTTATTATCTGATTTCATTACATGTTTATATTTGATATGCTAAATGTTGCTTTACCGCTTTGATATTTTGTGAACTGTATATAAATTATGCCGATACCCGTTTTTCTCTTCTAAGTCTTTTGAAATATAATACCGGGCATTTGCTGGACATAGCCCATTTTTCTCAAGATAGTCGTGGTGCTTGGCACCCGGTGAAGGATTTTGTAGTCACACATGTTTAGGCGGAGAGTTTTGTCAATTAAGCCGGAAAGCCATGCTACCGGTGCACCGACACTCTTCGGCTCGAGTTGTCCGCTCGAGTTAAAGCCAGTCTAGACACTTTTTCCAACAGGACGATGACTTAGAATAACAAAACCTTATGCCGGATCCCCGATAGGAACGTTTATTCGCATCATGTGCATATTTGACTTAGGAGGCTCAACACAGGGGTTGGGCCTGTCTAGGACAGGTGTACCTGAAACAAAAGACCAACTTGTTGCATCTTTCCGTGTGCATTTATTTGTTTCGATCTTACATGCCGACCGGTTTGTTAAAAGAGAGGAAGAAGTGGAAAACATCAGGGTATATAGTCAAAATAGTTTTATGAAAAATAGTTAGTTCTTTGAAAATAAATTCTGAAAAAATACAAAAAAAATTCCAAATAAATTTTCTTAATTTTACGAAAATAGTTAGTTCTTTAAAAAATAAATTTAAAAAAAAAAAAAAAAAAAAAAAAAAAAAAAATCCAAATAAATTTTCTTAATTTTACGAAAATAGTTTAGTTTCTTTGAAAATGATTTTGAGAAAAAAAAATGCAAAAATGATTTCTTTGTTTTAGAAATGGTGTTTAAAAATAGTTTATTTTCTTTTCTTAAAATGATTTAGTTCTTTTATATCCGAACTACGCGGGTCTGATTCTCACCGGATGTGAGATACGTAGGAAAACCTCACCGGTTCCGACCCCAATTTAAAAAAATATATATATATATAAAAAAAAATATATATATATATATATATATATATATATATATATATATATATATATATATATATATATATATATATATATATATATATATATATATATATATATATATTCTCGTTTAGTTCCTTCATTTAAAATCTTTTTTTTTTTATAAAATTCAAAAAAAAAAAGGGTAAAAGTAGTTCAAAAAAAAAACCCAAAAAAAAAAACCCAAAAAAAAAATGGTTTCGTTCTTTCTACTGTTTTTCATGAAATAAAAAAGAAAAATCAATAAAAATCAAAATTTAAAAATATGGATTTTACTCCAAAGCAAATAAATTTTTATTTTTAGAAGTCTTTCTATCAAAAAGCAAAAAAAAAAAAGCAAAAATATGAATATATTTTCCTTTTTTCTTTTAAAGCATTTCTTTCAAGAATTAGTTGATTTACTCAATTCCCGGTTTTCCGAACTACGCCCGGTCTGATTCATGCGGGGACATGATACGTAGGCAATCCACATAAGATTCGACCATCACCAAAAGAAAAAGAAAAAAAAATAACAAAAAAAAAGAAAAAAAAAAGAAAGAGAAAATTGATAAAGAGAGGAAGAAGATGTAAGCAAAGGAAAGTATAAGTCGGAGTAACGCATTACAATCGAATACAAGTAGCAACACGATCAACTATATAAGTGCATCACACCCAACGTGAGATTACTTATCTGTTATGTTGTTTCAGACTAATCGTTTGTTTGCCAAACTCCAGGTTTTAGAAAATAGTGGTTGATTTTGTGGTACTCTGGCTTCACATTTATACTTCACGAGGTCCAAAAGAAAAGTTCAGCAGCCCGTTGCTAAATCAAAAGAAAGTACACATCCTTATTTCACAAGGTCGAAAAGAAGTGCCAACATGTCTTCAGAAATCCCTTCACAATAACGGACCGATAATTGGGATGATTTGTGAAGACGAAGAATTCGATCCAGCGCTTAAGGCCATAATTGCTATTGATGATGTGGAAAGGAAGCCCAAGGCGGCCCCGAAACAGGAGAAAGGGGAAAAGAAGAGTAAAATCACTGAGTTAGAACCAGAAAGGGAAATTGGTGCACCTAAGCAAGCCTATGTGACATGGGGGGCAATTAAGACACCATGGTTGAATGAGCCGGTGTTTGTTGGACGCGTACCACAGAAGCTTAAAGACCGTCAAGAGGAAGATAATGAGGATTTCATGACTGAAGAGAGTGAAGGAAAACATGAGCCAAAGCTCTGCGATACCCACATGGTCGAGCCAGGGAAAGGGACTATCACCGTTGAGATGGGACCAGATGCGAAACTCCAAAACTGAAAGGCTAGGCCATTCCCAATCAGGCGGAAGCCCCAGTAGATTTGTCCTGTCGCATTTTTTCTGCATCCCGAGTTATTTCGGGGTGTAAATTGGATGTTTCTTTTAGTTTTTGTCTTTAAATTCCCGAATGTGAACCCTGTTTTATCCTTTCGATTCCAAGAAATGGAATTAATATTTCATCGTCCGTTTCCTTTTCTTTTGTTATTTTTTATTCTTTCAGATTTGTTTTGGTTTTCTTTTTCTCTTCTCTTTAGTTCAAATCATGCAGCTTTAAATAACATGACATGCTTGCGGACTTCATGCCTAGATCCCAAAACGCTGTTAGACTTCAGAATAATGAATCGAGAGTTGAAATGCACAAAAGTTTATTTTGAGGAAATGAAACAATGAATTGGAATAACTGAAGGAAAATTGGTTCGCATACGAAAGGGGTGTGTTGTACTCAGGGAATACCCGAGTAATTATCCCAACAAAGAATGGCCCATGCTTGCAACAAGAAAGTGCGGCCCAGGAATCTCGAAATAGAACAACCGACGTTAAGGCGCATTCCTCCTCATTACCAAGAAACAAAAGGAAAAATTCGTTCCTAATTGGAAAGATCCATACATCATCCGGAAAATATCACTGAAAGGGACACTGTGTCTGGGAGACATCGAAGGAAATGATTTTGAGACAGTAGTCAGTACAGATGCAGTATAAAACTACTATGTCAGGACCTCCTGCGACGTTGGCTGTTGTATAATTGAGATGACGAAGGCTTTCTTTCTTGCTACCCCAAACACTATGAATCTTTTGTAAAACCCTTTGAGCCGGTTACCTTTCTTTGGCTACCCTCTTTGGAATCCAAATAAAAAAAAAAAAAAAAAAAACCAAAAACAAAAACCAAACAAAACAAAACAAAACAAAGTATCCCGAACTACGTTCTGACTTGATTCCGAAAGGATACGTAGGCAACCTCTTCCAGAGGTTCAGTCACACCAAAACAAAAATCCCAATTTCCCCAAAAATTAAATTGGGGCAGATGATATGACGGTTCAGTTTAAATCCGTCAAGATGGTTCCAGAGTTGTAATTCCATTCAATTTCCTTTTTACCCAAAAAACCTTGTTCAAGTCCTTCGGATCAATTGGCAAAGGCAAGGAAGTGAAGAATGTCATTGACGGAAATCTGACACAGTCTGAATTGAGAGAAACAAAATGAGAGAGTCTTATCGGTGAAAACCTTCGGGCACCATAAGGCGATGGCGATTGGAAAAGCTAAAAATGAGAGAGTCCGTTTAGTGAAAACTCGCAAAGAGCACTATCAGGCGACAGTGAGGCCAGAAAACCGAGGATCGATTGGCGGAAACCCGCAAAAGGCGCCACCGACCAAAAGAAAGACGTCCATTCACTAAAGAATTTTGGCAAGATTCCCTGGTTTTGAAATTGCGAATCAATGGGTTCATAAGAAGTTGGAAAGTTTATGTGGGTCGGGCGTCCAGTCCAAGAAGCATGTCATGTTTATTTGAAGTTGAGCATGCATCCCAGATAAGTCCTTCTTTTTTCCCCGAAAGGGACGTTTCTCTTTAAACTCATTTCCTTGCTTTTTGTATAGTTATTCTTTGAATCCCTTTCGGTTTAATTTTAATTCTGAAACTATTACAAAGAAAGGCGGCAGGACCAGTTTTACAGGATTCCGTCTGGTAAAAAGGCAAAGAAAGATACCCAGCCTCAGTGGTGTATTGATCCAATCCCGACTGATCATGAGGGTCGATCATTTGCAAAGGAAAGGACATTAAGAAGGAAAAGGAAATCAAAGGCTAAGGTTTTAAAAACGGAACGAGACAGAAAGACAGAGCCCACACAGGCGAGTCCTCAAAGAATTCCGAGTTTGAACCCGGCCAGTGTGAAAAGAAGTCACCCCCAAAGACAATTGGTAGCAAAGTTCTCATTGGAAATGGGGCAATCAAGGCCACAAAGTCAACCACTTTTTCAACTAATAAAATGTTCTTTGTTCAAAGCAGGTCTATTTAATTGTGCAAAAAGAAGGTACAACTCAAAGAAGTGAAGTACCAAGCATTGAAATGGCTTTGGAACAAGGAAAGCGCATAAAAAGGGAAGTTTCTTTTCAAAAGCTTTATCTTATGCATCTGTTAAAAAAAAAAGAAGAGAAAATACCTAAAAGAAGGCCCAAAAGGAAGAATAAAAGAAAAGAAAATGAAAACTCCAAAAAAAAACGAAAAAGAGAATCAAATCATATCAGTCCGATATCTGCTTAGACCACGGTCAGAAAAACCGAGGGTCTTTCCGGCCAGAAAGCCGTGAAACTTTTATCCCCGGTCAAAAACCGAGGATCTCCCCAGTCAGAAAACTGCGGAGCCATTTACTTTTACCCCGGCCAAAAAACCGAGGATCTGATGGCCAAAAACCGTTAGATATTGTTTGAATTCCGGCCGGAAAGCCGCGAAACTTTTATCCCCGGTCAGAAAACCGAGGATCTCCCCAGTCAAAAAACTGCGGAGCCATTTACTTTTACCCCGGCCAAAAAACCGAGGATCCGACGGCCAAAAAACCGTTAGATATTGTTTGAATTCCGGCCAGAAAGCCGTGAAACTTTATCCCCGGTCAAAAAACCGAGGATCTCCCAGTCAGAAAACTGCGGAGCCATTTACTTTTACCCCGGCCAAAAAACCGAGGATCTGACGGCCAAAAAACCGTTAGATATTGTTTGAATTCCGGCCGAAAGCCGTGAAACTTTTATACCCGGTCAAAAAATCGAGGATCTCCCAGTCAGAAAACTGCGGAGCCATTTACTTTTACCCTGGCCAAAAAACCGAGGGTCTGACGACCAAAAAACCGTTAGATATTGTTTGAATTCCGGCCGAAAGCCGTGAAACTTTTATCCCGGTCAGAAAACCGAGGATCTCCCCAGTCAGAAAACTGCGGAGCCATTTACTTTTACCCCGGCCAAAAAACCGAGGATCTGACGGCCAAAAAACCGTTAGATATTGTTTGAATTCCGGCCGGAAAGCTGCGAAACTTTTATCCCCGGTCAGAAAACCGAGGATCTCCCAGTCAGAAAACTGCGGAGCCATTTACTTTTACCCCGGCCAAAAAACCGAGGATCCGACGGCCAAAAAACCGTTAGATATTGTTTGAATTCCGGCCGGAAAGCCGCGAAACTTTTATCCCCGGTCAGAAAACCGAGGATCTCCCAGTCAGAAAAACTGCGGAGCCATTTACTTTTACCCGGCCAAAAAACCGAGGATCCGACGGCCAAAAACCGTTAGATATTGTTTGAATTCCGGCCGAAAGCCGTGAAACTTTTATCCCGGTCAGAAAACCGAGGATCTCCCGGTCAAAAAAACTGCGGAGCCATTTACTTTTACCCCGGCCAAAAAACCGAGGATCCGACGGCCAAAAACCGTTAGATATTGTTTGAATTCCGGCCGAAAGCCGTGAAACTTTTATCCCGGTCGAAAACCGAGGATCTCCCGCCGAAAACCGCGGAGCCATTTACTTTTACCTCGGAAAAAAAAACCGAGGATCCGACGGCCAAAAACCGTTAGATATTGTTTGAATTCCGCCCAGAAACCGTGAAACTTTTATCCCCGGTCGAAAACCGAGGATCTCCCCAGTCAAAAAACGACGGAGCCATTTACTTTTACCCCGGCCAAAAAACCGAGGATCTTACGGCCAAAAAACCGTTAGATATTGTTTGAATTCGGCCAGAAAGCCGTGAAACTTTTATCCCCGGTCAGAAAACCGAGGATCTCCCGCAAAAAAAAACTGGCGAGCCATTTACTTTTACCCCGGCCACAAAACCGAGGATCCGACGGCCAAAAAACCGTTAGATATTGTTTGAATTCGACCGAAAGGCTGTGAAACTTTTATCCCGGTCAGAAAACCGAGGATCTCACCTCCGAAAAAGAGAATCAAATCATATCAGTCCAATATCTGTTTGGACCCCGGTCAGAAAAACCGAGGGTCTTTCCGGCCAGAAAGCCGCCAAAATTTTATCCCCGGTCAGAAAACCGAGGATCTCCTAGTCAGAAAACTGTGGAGCCATTTACTTTTACCCCGGCCGATAAACCGAGGATCCGACGGCCAAAAACCGTTAGATATTGTTTGAATTCCGACCAGAAAGCCGTGAAACTTTTATCCCCGGTCAGAAAACCGAGGATCTCCCAAGTCAGAAAACTGTGGAGCTATTTACTTTTACCCCGGCCAAAAAATCGAGGATCCGACGGCCAAAAAACCGTTGGATATTGTTTGAATTCCGGCCAGAAAGCCGTGAAACTTTTATCCCCGGTCAGAAAACCGAGGATCTCCCAGTCAGAAAACTGCGGAGCCATTTACTTTTACCCCGACCAAAAACCGAGGATGTGACGACCAAAAAACCGTTAGATATTGTTTGAATTCCGGCCAGAAAGCCACGAAATTTTTATCCCCGGTCAGAAAACCGAGGATCTCCCAGTCAAAAAACTGCGGAGCCATTTACTTTTACCTCGGTCAAAAAACCGAGGGTCTGACGGCCAAAAAAACCGTTAGACATTGTCTTTCCGGCCAGAAAGCCGCCAAAATTTTATCCCCGGTCAGAAAACCGAGGATCTCCTAGTCAGAAAACTGTGGAGCCATTTACTTTTACCCCGGCCGATAAACCGAGGATCCGACGGCCAAAAACCGTTAGATATTGTTTGAATTCCGACCAGAAAGCCGTGAAACTTTTATCCCCGGTCAGAAAACCGAGGATCTCCCAGTCAAAAAACTGCGGAGCCATTTACTTTTACCCCGGCCAAAAAACCGAGGATCTGACGACCAAAAAACCGTTAGATATTGTTTGAATTCCGGCCGAAAGCCGTGAAACTTTTATCCCGGTCAGAAAACCGAGGATCTCCCCAGTCAGAAAACTGCGGAGCCATTTACTTTTACCCCGGCCAAAAAACTGAGGATCTGACGGCCAAAAAACCGTTAGATATTGTTTGAATTCCGCCCAGAAAGCCGTGAAACTTTTATCCCCGGTCAAAAACCGAGGATCTCCCCAGTCAAAAAACTGCGAGCCATTTACTTTTACCCCGGACAAAAAACCGAGGATCTGACGGCCAAAAAATTGTTAGATATTGTTTGAATTCCGGCCAGAAAGCCGTGAAACCTTTCTACAAAATCCCGGCCAGAAAGCCGTTTGAACGTTTGTGAAACCATGATTTTCTTACCCAATACCAAAGAGTCTTTTTAATCACTTTCTGTGTCACAACTAACTCACGAAATTTTCCTAGCAAAACTGGCCAGAAAGTCGTGAAACTCTTATCCCCGGTCAGAAAACCGAGGATCTCCCAGTCAAAAAACTGCGGAGCCATTTAGTTTATCCCCGGCCAAAAAACCAAGGGTCTAGCGGCCAAAAAAACCGTTAGATATTGTTTGAATTCCGGCCAGAAAGCCGTGAAACTCTTCTTCAAAATCCCGGCCGGAAAGCCGTGGAACGTTTATTTGTGAAATTGTGATTTTCTTACCCAATACCAAAGAGTCTTTTTAATCGCTTTCTATGTCACAACTAACTCACGAAATTTTCCTAGCAAAACTGGGGCAGAAAAATTTTGTTCGTTTGTTTGTTTTGTTGTCTAAATAGGTTTGATCTCGGGATGCAAGGATCGAGATAACCTACAAATGAAACATCAATCCAGAGTGAAGAAAAGAAGAAAAGAACCAAAAGAAAGAGTTCAAATGTTGGAGTAAACAAAGGTACGGATTGCTCAGAAGATGATTGAAGTAACAAGCTCCGCCGACTCTGTTTCACTCAATGTTACAGAAAATAAACAAGCACGTACAACTTGTTGAGCATCAAGATTCAGATCGAGGTCTACAGCAAATCAGCTAAGATTCAAGATCAAGTTTTCAAGAGAATCATAGATAGGAATCTTGTAACTCATAGTTTTGATAGCATAGCTAGTTCAGCTTTAATTTCTCCTTTTGGTGTAATAAGGAGGTCAGTGAGCAGTAAGCAGCAACTGCAACAACGATAGCAACAGCAACAGCAAAGTGTCAGTTCAAGGTAGTCCCAGCTACCAAAACTTCCCGAACTACATTGACCTGATTCCTGTTTAGCCCAGGATATGTAGGAGGCCTCCCGAAGCAAAGGCTCGGTCAAGATCTTTTCAAAATGCTTCACACGGAGTGCTCAAAACGGGCAAAAATCGCTCGTATTTGCTCATTATCTTTGCACGAAAACTCTTCATATTTCCGCGCAAAGAGGGGCAGCTGTGAGCACGTGATTTTTGCCCTACGTGAGAATTACTCCCAAACAATTCAAAAAAAAATAAAAATAAAATAGTATTGTGTTGTGCGTGATTTTTGTGATTTTTGTGTTATTTTTCTTATTATTTGCATTTTTATCTGTGCATATTTGCTTGTTTAAATAAATAAAATATACAAAAAATATGTTGCATATGTATATAAAATTCAAGTTTACAATTAAGTTTATTTTACAAAAATGAAAAGTCATAAAAAATATGTATTTTTGCATTTTTTAAGCATTTAATGTCCAAATCGTGCAATTTTATTTTTATTAATGTTTAATTTTGTGTGATAATTATTATTATGAGTTAATTAGTATTTCAAGATAATTTTTAGTTTTTATAAATTAATCTTAGTATTTTTGGGCTTTATTAATTAGGATGTTGAATAATGAAGAAGAACAAAATAGAAAAAATTTGGATTGAGGCCATCTTGCAAATTAAGTTACAAGCCCAATCCTAAGCACCCTTACCCAACCCAAAACCCCTTGGCCCAAAATGAAAATTTCAGATTTTTAGCCAAAAAATAATCATAATCACATAACATAAAGTAGTGGGGGCAAGGAAATAAAGGAAGAAAACATGGAGAGGAAAATATGGATTAGTGGGTTTTCTTTAAATTAAAAAATATATTCTTTTTAATAAAAAGATCTGAAAATTTTCGAAATTCTTGCCTATAAATAGAAGAGAAGATTTATGAAAAAGGGGAGAGAAAAAAGAGAGGAAAAATAGGAAGAGAAGAAAAAATAAAAAAATT
Source organism: Nicotiana noctiflora (assembly GCA_032618575.1). Lineage (NCBI taxonomy): Eukaryota > Viridiplantae > Streptophyta > Magnoliopsida > Solanales > Solanaceae > Nicotiana > Nicotiana noctiflora. The sequence goes on along the minus strand of JASVEL010006006.1, from coordinate 252,368 downwards.
CTCTGTTGTGGTATACACTCGATATACACTCTGGACACAGAAGTATACACAGCAAAAAATTCAATTTTTGAGAGTTTCTTTTGAGAATTGAAAAGAGTCCAAAGCTAGAAAGACAAAACAAAGAGAAAATCTGGAATATATTTTTCTTTTCTATTTTTTACTGGTTTTTGTTTTTTGTTTCTCCGTATTGCTGGAATTTTCGGGATTGAGGTGTTGAAGCTACTGCTGGTTGTTACTGTTGTTGTTGCTGTATTTTCACCGCCCTGTTGATTTTCCATCTTCCATTCCTTTTAAAACCAGGTACACATTCTAAAAACCATGTGTTGATGTAAGCTCGAATTGGAAGTTGAAGTTTTGAAATGAAATAGAAAAGCAAGTTGTTGATTAATATTTATTGTTATTTTTCCGTTTTATTAGTTTTGTCAAATTGTAGTTAGCTCTATAATTTGAAGAATAAATTGGTCATTTAGTCGGCTTGTGAGGGAACACCTTTTGTACTAATATAGAGTAGCCTTTTATGCATGTAATTAATTAGGACTTTTTCTTTTCTTGTAAAGATAAATTAAATAAAAAAATGTAGTCACTTTAGGATTATCCTTTTAAATAAAAAATGTTACGAGCCTTGCTAAATAGAAAATAAAATCGCGGGGCCCCTCAATAAGAATGTTCACTTTTTCTTAAAAAATAATCAAATGCGGTAAATGATTTAAAATTGCATTATAGTATTGAACATGTTTTAAAAATCGGATATTTAGCCATTACAATAATTTAAGCGACCGTGCTAGAACCACGGGATCCGGGGTGCCTAACACCTTCCCTCGGGTCAACAGAATTCCTTACTTAGAATTTCTGGTTCGTAGACTTTATTTGGAAAGTCGAAAATTTCCTCGATTTGGGATTTAAATAAATCGGTGACTTGGGACACCATAATTTATTCCAAGTGGCGACTATGAAATAAATAAATAATCTCATTTCGAATATTGTCACTTAAATTGGAAAAACTCCCTTATGCATTATCCTTCGGGGTAAGCGCGCAAAAAGGAGGTGGAAGACCCACCAAAGTACGAAAGTCTAGAATCTTTCTGAAAATGGGTTTTTATTCAAAAAGTGCATAGACATATAGATTGTATAGCCAAACAAAACTAAGTGTTGCTACTATTTCCACATAAATAAGTGTTGTTGAGCTTTCACCAAGTCATTTTAGAAAGAAAAAAAAATTCAGAATGATGTTATTTTGAGGCCCTGCAATGAACAAAAATAAAAGGTTTGATTGCCACTCTTACTAGTGGTGGTCATTGTTGTCGTCTTCACAAAATTCTGGCTCTGCCACAGTTGATGAACTAGCTTCAAATTCAACTCCAAACTTCTCCAATGTATCAGTTTCTTCATCTAAATCTCGAACTAAAGCATGATTAACACTCCCATCATCTTCACTAGTATGAATTTGCCTACTAGCAAACCATCGTCCGTTCATCGATTCAATACACTTACGCGTATCCCTTCGATCCTTAAATTTAACCAAAACAACACCCTGTGGGTGACTTTCGCACATCTTGACTAATCCCACGGGCCCAAACTTTAAACATTCCTATCGAACATCTTCCTTTATCTCAGAATATAAATTCTCATTCTCTTTCAATTTAACTGGTGTAAACATATATAGAAGTATAACTGTAGCTGAAATTAGTATCTTTGTATCATCACGACCACTCCAACTAAGCATCCTCTGTTGAACTTTTTGTAATTTCTTCTTCTTATTTTTATCAATTTCCTTTGGTACGAACTTTTCCCGTTTCCGCTTAAACTCTGCTCGCGCAACTTTCATTGGAATTTTTTCACCTAGCCGTAATGACGTACCATCTAAAATATTAATTGCTAAATCAACAGAAGGCTCTTTAAGATACGTAACGAGCGCATCGCCTTTCTTTTTTCCAGTTTCTTTTTTGAAATAAATCTTCACTCTAAGATTTTGTGTTACTGGATCTTCCTTTATAATACCACATTTTGAAAAAACTTCAATTATTTCTTCAACAGTTACATCTTTGGTAATCCTCTAATATAAACATGAGTATTGATTTTTAATTCGAACCAGCTATTTGGTGGTTTATTCACTTCCTTCTTTTCTGAATCTATTTCTTCATCCAGTTTTCTCTTGCCATTGTTGTGCATGTTGATGTAGGAATAACATTATGATTTTTCTTAGAAAAGGAGCACCTCTATTTATAATAGTGTAAAGGTTACTTCGAATAGAATTAGAAAATTGAATTTAGCTACAAATCCTAATTAAAAAGGGGGTGTGACACTAGCCAATATCAAATTGTGACAGATTAGGTTACTATTTTGAGTTATTCAAAAAGGACTACCTATATTTTGGAGATTTTCGTAAAATTAACGGACTCATTCTAGAAAGATCTACTACATATTGGATTTATTGATTCTAGTGCTAATATTCATACGAAATAACTAATTCAATATTTCCATCACCAAAGTTCATGTCAAAACAAAAAATTGATTTTCCGACAATTTTTTTTTCCAATATTCTTTTTCTTTTGCTTTTTAAAAAAAAAGATTCTGACTGTCATATGACTTACCAAAACAAAATAAAATAAAATTGTATGTATTTGTTTGACCCAAAAACGTAAATCTTGGTTCAAATATTTAATTTCAGCCAAACATTGGTTAATCTTAGTTAAAAGTAATATACTCAGATCCTATAAATCAGAAAAGGTGGTCCAATAGAATGATTCTATGTAATAAATGCCCTTTAACAGTAATAGTGTATATGGTTTTCAATAACTAACAATATAATGGCAGACATATAATTAAGAGGAATATTTTAATAAGCAAAAGGTGGAACAAAAGAATATTCCACCTGATAATAATTGAACAACATATCCTCAAGTGGTTGAGAATTCCTCGGATCTAGTGAGAATCTTAGTGAAAAGTGAAGTCATATATTGAGTGAAGAATGAATCGTTTTTTAAATTGTTGTTCTTACAATTTAATCTTAAGTGCCTCTGTTCTCACTCTTTCTTCTATTTATACGAATCACATTCGTAGTAGACTTTAATAGCACATGTACAGAGAATATCCACAGAATATTTTCTGTAATATCCTATTTTGAAAACTAGCTGTTCCAGCTTCATTGACGGTGGTTGAGCTCGACCATGATTGGCACCTCGACCTCGACTTATGTTGACTCTTCGACTATGGGCTTCACTGCTTCCTGATCCACCTCTATCCACGACGGCTCGAAAACCCTTTCCTTAGTATTATTTTATTTCAAATATTCTAAATCGGATTTTAACCCATGCAGTAATGCCATATCTTATACATATAATATATGTAACAGTTTTGTGTGTTTTTTTTTTCTTCTTTTTACTGAGATGTAAATAAAAGCATGATTTTGCAAAGTTCCATCTAATAATTAGATTGTGATATGTATAAAATGGTATCCCCTAAACTTCTCTGCTAATCTATATATCATTCCTGAACTCTCAAAGCTAAATATACAATTCCAGAAATGCAGCAAAACAATTAGGCCTTAATACTGATAACAAAGAGTTTCACTATTTTCAACAGTGCTAGTGGATGAACTAGCATTAGAAAATTCTTCTATTATCAACACATGCTGCTCTTCTGCTAATATTGGCTGTGTTAATCGTTCTATCGCGTTGTTCGCTTTCCTCTTCAATATCTATTCTAACTTGATTGTTATGTTCAAGATTAGAAGCTGGCTGCTGTTGAGGTTGCGGATTTTGTCTTGAAATAATAACATGGCTTCTACAGAGAGGACACGAGAAATTCGAACGAAGCCAATGGCGTATGCATTCGACGTGGAAAATGTGTTTACAAGGTAACTGATGTAACTCTTCTTTGATCTCAAATTCTCCCAAGTAAACACAATTGAATAAACAACATAAGGAATAAAATATTCTTATTAGATAGAAATGGAACTAAAAACGAAAGTGAACAAAGAGCTACTTCGATTCAAAGGATGCAAAATATGTTTAAAGTCGGTAATAGTTTGTGCAGGTGGAGACGGTGAGTTGTGTGGGTAATGGAGACTTGGAGAGCTAACAGTTCATAGCTTTTCCATTGGAAACATAGTGGTTAAAGGTTATAGATACAACGGTTAAAGAAAATATTTTCCAAAACATTTAAGCCAACCAAACATGGAAACCAAACATACCCAATGTTTACAAACCTTAAACTCAAACAACTTTTAATCTTTACAGAGTTGCATACTTGATAACATATTTTGACGCCCAGTTCCACATCGGACAGGGTTTGAACTCTCCACCTCAATTGTGAAAGGCAGGGAACACACCAAGTGAGCTAGTCTTCAACCCCGACTATACAAGTTTATTCACGAGAAACTTCAACCCCGACTATACAGGTTTATTCACGAGAAACAAGTACCAATTGCTTGCCAACGTTACGACCCGAGAAGAGGCCAACTAGAGCACCAGGTGCACTTTCAATGCCTTCAGCTATGTCTTCCACATATGTTACCTTCCCTTCCTTTATGTGTGGAGTAACCATTTCTACAAATTTTTGGTAAAGGGGAAAGTAATCAGCAGCCAAAAATCCTTGCATACGGACTCGTTTTGTGATGAGACAGAACAAGTTATGCACTCCTTCAGACTGCTCCAGATTGTATTGTGAGATGAATCCACATACAGCGATTCGTCCATGGATTCTCATGTTCAGAAGAACTGCGTCAAGCATCTTTCCTCCAACATTCTCAAAGTAAATATCAATTCCATCGGGGAAATACCTATTTTTTGAACCAAATATTTGGTGAGAAATGTGTGTTCCAACTCCGGAGTCTCTCTTACTATAGAATTCCATGAAACAATGTCAAGGAGAAAGGAACATGTTGACTAAGAGATCAAGCTAGAATCTGAACTTTATATGTTCTAAATGCTAGAACACCGACATAAGGTGATAGTAACTGGATTCTGATTTTTATTTTTGTACATAATTAGTGAATTTTTTAATAAAAATAGTATATAGTTTGGACAAATATTACTGGTTCGACCGTACCCGTACTTCGGCTTCTACCTCCGCCCCGGTATGTTGTAGCTTCCCATTCAAGAAAATATGTCATTTGTGTTAATACTTCAGTTTTAGGGATACAAAGGTTTTTGCTGCTGGCTACTCCATTTTCCAGGGCGAAAATGAGTCTATTTTAGAAGAAAAAAGAAACATGAGACTTACCTCTTCAAAGCTGCAGATAAATCCTGTTCCTCTTTATAGTTAAATGCTTCATCAAACCCAAATTTGTTCTTCAATAGTTCAACCTAAAAAACGGGAAAAACAATGAAAAGTTGAGATAAAAGCAGAAATACTACTCCATGCCTAGACTTATATGATCATCTTCGCGCAATATTACCTAACAGCAGTATTAACAGACTTCAAGCAATATTATATACAGTCAAATATCTCTATAACAGTGCGTTTGTTCCGATACTTTTTGGATGTTATAGTGAAGTGTTTTTATAGAGCACATATATTGTAACGTAACATGAAAAATCAGTTCCGAAAAAAACTTGGCTTTTATAGTGAATGTTTGTTATATAAGGATGTTGTTAAAGAAATATCTGGCTGTAGTGTCGTGAGCGATCAAACCAGCTAAGAATGAAGAAAAATGAGATATTTCTCATACAATTCCGTACAGTACTTTAGGCAGTGTCTTCCCTTTTTCTTTAGTCACAAGTTGCTGCAAGGTTATCTTTAGGAACCAACTCCATCTTCTTGTTGTCCAGATACTGACACTTTATTCATCTAATCTCAAACACCTCATTTGGAAAATGATGTTCGTAACATAAACGACAGGTCATGCTAAGCAACAAACATCTTAATCTAAAATAGAGATGACTAGAAACAGAAAGAGAATTTTCCTCCTGATCCCTCGTTAAGAGGCATGGCGGGGCAGCAAAAGCAGGTTGACGGTAATTAACATGAATATCATCAAGATTCGGACAATCTTTGAAATTAATCACATTGAACAGATCAACCATTGTGCTGAAGAATGGTTCTTGAAAGAGAGGTTACCTTTTCTTTGCTTCCAGCACTTCCAACAACATAGCAACCCGACAGCTTTGCGAATTGTCCGACGAGCTGGCCTACAGCTCCAGATGCAGCAGAAACATACACAGTTTCTCCTTTCTTTGGGGAGCATAGCTCATAAAGACCTCCATAAGCTGTTATTCCAGGCATCCCTAAGAATACAATTACATTGCTTATCTTTCTATCGTTTTTACACTAGAAATTTTATACTTATCTTTGTCTGAACTCTGAAGTGTGAACTTTGTGTTTCTATACGAAGACAAACCCAATATAATCAGCAGGGGATCTCAGGAAACTGTTCCCAACTCATAATTTGGGATAAATATAGACCTTGGCCTTCATTCTGTTTCCACAGTAAAAAGAAAAAGAAGAATTTTTCCAGCTTGAATATGGATATGAACTATGACAAGGAAAATTAATCCTTACAAATACAAACTCTGTATTATTTTTTTTTTTAACATAATTTGAAAAGAAAAAGAATCAGTTCAACAAAGATTGTAGCATTTTCTTGAGATATAAGTATTGAAGTGTGTGACCATCTACTCCCTCAGACACGTATAGGAGGGGACTGGGGACATCTCCTACGTGCAGTGTTGTCAAAGGCGCACTTAAAGCGCGCTTAAGTGCTGAAGCGAGGCTCAAAACAGGTTGAGCACTTAGCCTCGCTTTGTGGGCGCTTTAGTATCGCATCAAGGATCTTAGGCACACTTTTATTTGCCAATGAGTGTAATCCTAAAAAGGCATTATTAAACAATTGATATTTCACTTTAACGTAATTTTTTTTCAATTTCTTTCACCGTACATTTGTTATTCTATGCTTATAATTATTAGTCTTAGACTACATATACATATTTTTACTTTTTCTCTGATTGTGCATTTTTTCATTAAAGCCAACGGTTTATTTGCGCTTTGCACTTAAAGCCCCAACAGACCTTAGAGTTTTTTTGCGCTTTTCGCCTTTGATAACACTGCCTACGTGTACAATAAAACATGGGCGTCAAATAATGGATAAACCAAGAACAGAGATGAGTTTGACTCTGACACCATACTAAAGTGTGTGATGATGGTCACACAGTACTAACAATAAGTACTAACTTGCTTAGAATTCTATTAACTCGAAGTTCCGATAGCCAATTTTAAATCTTCAGCTGGGCAGGCTCAACATATAACTACTCAGGAAATTGAATAAATCTCGACATGGTGCTTATGATATTTTTTGACAGAATAACTTACCAAGGATTCCTATATAGTAGGAAAGAGGCACATCTGTATTATGAATTTTGAATAGACTGTCAGGAGCTTTAATAATGCTGTATTCTTCCCATCCAGTAATTCCCCAAACTAAGTCATCTTTCTTAAATTTTGGATGAGCTGAATCCACAACTTTAGCCACTCCAAACCCCACTATAGGCTACACAAAAAAATGATGTGAGAAATTATAATACTAGAAAACCATTGATATCCAAAATTGACATTAGAAATGATTGAATTGCCATTCACGTAAAATTTGTATAATCTGTTAGAGATAAGTAATTTTTAGTCCTTTTTTCATGTAATTCTGAATTTAAAGTGACTGCAGATTCCTGTTAGATGCATTGGGCCATCTGGATGTTAGGTATATCTACCGTAAGAGAAAGCAAGTGGCGCACACAATGGCGCAGTATGGGAGCAGCTACAACTCAACTACTAACGCAGTATGAAGACCACTTCTTGAGTGAACCCCCTTTATTTGCTTTATCTACTTTTCGCAAGGACTTACTATCATTTAGATCTATCCCCGCATGTAATGACACTTCTTAAATTTCTTCATTAATAATAATCTTTTCTCTTAGCAAAAAAAAAAAAAAAAAGTGACTTTGATTAAACTTAAACAATAAAGAAAAACATGCATATCTACCGACAGAATAGATAAGGGTTCTTAACATTGAATCAATTACTCCCTCGTTCCAATTTATGTGAACCTATTTGATTGGGCACAAAGTGTAAGAAAAAATGAAGATTTTTGGAATTTGTAACCTAAACAAGTCAAAAAGGGACGCATAGTATTTGTGTGGTTATAAAAGCTTGTAGAATTGAAAGTTTAAGCTAAACTGTTTACAAATTTGGAAAGGGATCATTCTTTTTGGAACGAACCAAAAAGAAAATAGGTTCACATAAACTAGAATAGGGGAGTATATTTTTAAAATGTGGGTTCTGACTTACTATTTATTTTATATTTTTAACATATTTTTACATATATATTTATACTTAGCAACGAAAGTACTGTATTAAGATGAACCAGATGTTAATATGCTGCATCCGACTCTGGCCGGTGTTGTCGTTGTTGTTCTCTCAAGTCAGCTGTTTTACTGCCTCTTTTCCACATAAAAAATTATAATTTGTATGTCTTCTAAAGTCTATGCATACCTATTAGGCTCGTTTAGTAAGAGAGATAAGTGATAATTAATTTCGAGATTAAATTTGAAATGAGTTTATGTAGTGCCTGTGGGACAACTACTCCAAAGTTAACGGATTCCAGAATAATTAATGACAGGATAACTAATTTCCCAACCAAACTATCTTAGAGAAAAACATTTAAGAGTCTTAATTAAGAGTACTTGTCTAAACTACCATATATTAATTTTCTTAAATATCTCACTTAATTGACACTCTACTAATAGCAAAAAGGTTGAGCTAGGAAAGAATTGAAAAATAATTCTTATTTTTCTAAAACATAATTTCAGTTTGACGAAACATAAATAAGATAAAATTGGTTGTAAATAAAAATTAAAAACTTAAAAAGGGAGGAATATAGACATACAGAGCCAGGAGTAAAAGAATCAGTATAACTGCCCTCTGTTTTGTTCATACGAGGTCTCATGTAAGGATCACACGACAAGTACAAATTTTTCACCAACACAAATTTGGAATCTTCTGGAACCTTCATTTTTATGGTGCTGATTCTCAATTCCATGTCTGATTCCTTAGGAACACCATTTACATAATCCTTTAATATGATCTGCTTGTTACTAACTTCCTCCATTTCCACTGTAAATTGAACACCTTTAATTTCTTAGTGCTATGAAGAAGAAATAAGCAATCAAAAATGTGAATAGAAGTTGAGGAAGATTTCAATATGTTTATTGAATTATTGCTTTGTATGATTGGGTCATTAGTTGCTTTAACTATTTCTTTCTTTTGCAAGGTGGCTATTTTCTAGTGGAGGTTCTTTTATATGTGGACCCTTTTGACTTTTTCTCCAAAAGGGAACTTTTGTTGGCGTTTACTCCCTCACTAGTAGTCATACCCGCGCGATGCGCGGTCAAAATTAAAAAAAATTAATTAAATTAAATTATGATCATACTTGTTTGATCCTATTCATATTTCTTTAATAAAATGCAATTGTCATCTTGTTTGTCAATACGATAAACCAATAATGAAATCTCTATTAAATCAAAGGTATTTATATAGCGAGTGAATAACTTTTCTGTTCTGTTTTTCTTTATTATATTAAATAATATTTAGTATTCGCTTTCTTTTTCTAATATATGAGAAGATATATAATATATTACGATTGAAATATTTTTTATTTTAAAGTTTATTTTGTTGTTCTTAATAATATTATCAAAATTTTAGTGAATAAAATCTATGTTAAACTAATGGCACTTATACATGCAACGCAACGTTTTTGGTAAATATTTTTCTGTATTATATCTTCCAATATTTAATACTATTAAATTGTTAATAGAAAGTTCATTAGCATATTACGTTATTTAAAAATTTTCTCCGGAGTTTATTTTTTCTTTATTTTTGGGTTTTTTTTATTTTCAAATAATTTTAAAACTCCAACTTAAATTACACCCCAATTTTTTTGATTTTGTACCGGGTGTCCGAGTCTCTTCGAGCCCCGACTAATCCCGGGGGTGCACAGGCCCTCGGCAAGGAGTTTCCCGCAAGTGCACTACGATTAATTCAGGTTATACCCAGTCTGATGACCCACGGAAATTATTTGCACCCGGTGGGTTTCGAACTTGAGACCTAAAACTACTCCCCAATTTGAATTGGTAATTTACTACTCCCTACGTTTCAATTTATGTGAACCCATTTGACTCGGCACGGAGTTTAAGAAAAGAGAGAAGACTTTTGATCTTGTGGTGTAAAATGAGTCACCTTTATTTTGTGTGGCTATAAATCATTGCATAAAGGTAAATTGTTTCCAAATAAGGAAAGATGTCATTCTTTTTGGCACGGACTAAAAAGAAAATAGGTTAACATAAATTGAAACGGAGGGAGTATTTTTTTATTTGTTTTTTATGTAAAAATTATTTTAAAACTCCAACTTGAAACTACTCCCCAATTTGAATGGGTAGTTTTTCTTCTCTGTTTTTCATTTTCTATAGCTTTGTTTTCTGTTTGTTTTTTTAAAATAATTTAAAAACTACAACTTGAAACTACTCCGACCCAATTTGAATGGGTAGTTATTTTTCTATATTTTATATTTTTATTTTTTATTGTAGTTCATTATAAGATAACTATTTTTATTTTAAAACTCCAACTTTAAACTACTCCCGATTTGAATGGGTAGTTTTTCTTCTCTTTTTTCGTTTTTTATAGATTTTTTTTGCTTTTTTATTTTAAAATAATTTAAAAACTCCAACTTGAAACTACTCTCACCAAATTTGAATAGGTAGTTATTTATTATATATTTATATTTTTTTATATAGTTTTTTATTATAGTTAATTAATTATAAGATATCTATATTTATTAATATAATTAAAGTAACTAATTCATATATATATATATATATAAATTCAAAAAGAATAACCAATCAAAAAGATATATATATATATATTCAAAAAGAATAACCAATAAATACTTATTAAATAAATAACTATTTAATAACTAACTATGCCATGTGGCTTTTTCTAAAGCTGTCACTTGACTTAAAGAGAATGTTTTTTTCTCTCATTTTCATAATATATAGATTTTCTTCTCTTTTTTCGTTTTTTATAGACTTTTTTTTTGCTTTTTAATTTTAAAATAATTTAAAAACTGCAACTTGAAACTACTGTCACCCAATTTGAATGGGTAGTTACTTTTTAAATATTTATATATATTTTTTATTATAGTTAATTATAAGGTATCTATTTTTATTTTAAAACTCCAACTCGAAACTACTCCCCGATATAAATAGGTAGTTTTTCTTCTTTTTTTTTTGTTTATTTTAAAACTCCAACTTGAAACTACTTCCCGATTTGAATGTGTAGTTTTTCTTCTCTTTTTTTCGTTTTTATAGATTTTTTTTTTGCTTTTTTATTTTTAAATAATTTAAAAACTCCAACTTGGAACTACTCTCACCCAATTTGAATGGGTAGTTTTTTTTATATTTTTATATTTTCATTTTTATATATTTTTTTATTATAGTTAATTAATTATAATATATATATATATTTATTTATATATATATATATATATATATATATATATATATATATATATATATATATATATATATATATATATATATGTATATGGTAGTTTTTTATTTTTATTTTTAGAATATTCAAATTTCAAAAAGAATAACTAATAATTAATTATTAACTAAATAACTAAATTTAATAACTAACTATTTCTGAAGCTGCCACGTGACTTAATGAGATGGCTTTTTCCTTGGCTTTTAATAATATATAGATAGATAGGTATAGATTACAAAGGTTAATTTAGTAATTTTGCAATAAAATAGTAGTAAAAGTTAAAAGGCTGAAAAAGAACAGGAATAAGTTCAAAGGGCCGACCCACCTTCGATATCGACTACGACACTGACGGTGGCTTCGAAGTCCTCTTCCTCCTCTTCTCATTCTCATTTCTTCAAATTCATCTTCCTTTTCATTTACAAAACCTTTTTCTCTTCTCTCTTCCTTTTTCCAGGTCCTCAAATACCATCTCTTCTCTATCACTTCTGTTCCTCCCGATCAACAAAAGGTATAAATTTGTGATGACTTGTAATGTGCTCATATTTTGCATTTGCTTGTGAATTTTAGCGTTGATTTTATGTGAAATTGAAACTTCGAGAAGAAATTGGAAGGTTCCGGTGATCTGATTGAGTATATCATAAATTCTAACTACTCTATGCACTTTTTGATGTTTCAAGAATTCAAATGTCTGTGATTCAACTTTGGTATGCTTCTTGAGGAAGAGATGTAAAGTGGTGATAACATGAGTATTTGATAGCAGACTTGTACACATATAAAATGGTGATAATATGAGCAGTTGGTAGAGGAGTTTGAATCGTGGGTTTATTGGTGGGATATGACAGTTTTTACATTGCACTGGGACATGTATAGCAGTTAGTTCATTGAACTGCATTGCCACAGTTTTTGCGCTATCAAACTTGTTTGCGACAGTTTATATAATTATGTGGCACTACCTTCCTTATTCTGATTTTTAATTGAACGTGTATATTCAAATGTGTTTGCGGCAGTTGATATAATTATATGGTAGTGAGAAGTGTATAGCAGTTAAATCATTTTTGAAACAGCTTTTTGCTAATGCAGCATTTGGACAGTTTACCAGTTACATCAGTCAACTGCATTGGCACAGTTTTTTTCCATTGAACTGCTGTAAAAGTTATTTGAAACGGTTTTTGGTAATCCTGCATTTCGACAGTTTTGTTTGTTGGTCATTTTAGGCTGAATTGAAATTCCTACAATTTAGGATTCCTGTCTGAATATGCCATGTGGGACGTGTATATGCATCCATGTGGCTTAATGAGAGGCCAATATCCTTGGCTTTTAATAATATATAGATATAGATAGATGTTTCCTGCTTTATTTTGTATAATATTTTTCTTATATTCTTGATGAGTGAATCTTAATATATATATATATATATATATATATATATATATATATATATATATATATATATAATTTATATTAATCAAAAATAATTTCGATTTTATTCTAAAAGTGCCAAATAACTTTTTCTCAACACTATCAAATTAGTACAACAATATTTTCTCTCTTTTAATAGAAAAAAATAACGATTTGTCTTGGTATACATTTTCTAAAATCAATGCATCTAATAAATACTCTGAATTTTTAATTTTCAAGAGAAAAAGGAAGGTTCAATTTGTAAAGTGACGCTAATTCTAGAGCACTCTTTTCATTTATCCGATTATATCGGCACTTAATAATTTAGACTTGGAGTAGTTATGTTTTTCGAATTTTTAGGTTTAATAAAGCATTTAAAAAATTGTCTGTGTTGTAGTAAATTGAATTGAAAGATTAAAGATTTTTTAAATTTTTTATTTATTTTAAATTATTTTTGAATATCCAAATATTTTGGAGGTTTGTTCCTAAATTTTGACATTTGTTGAATTTTGGTTAAACTTGGAATTCTTTGGACTTTTTTGCTATTCCTATTCTCTATAATAATATAATATATATATATATATATATATATATATATATATATAATTTATATTAATCAAAAATAATTTCGATTTTATTCTAAAAGTGCCAAATAACTTTTTCTCAACACTATCAAATTAGTACAACAATATTTTCTCTCTTTTAATAGAAAAAAATAACGATTTGTCTTGGTATACATTTTCTAAAATCAATGCATCTAATAAATACTCTGAATTTTTAATTTTCAAGAGAAAAAGGAAGGTTCAATTTGTAAAGTGACGCTAATTCTAGAGTACTCTTTTCATTTATCTGATTATATCGGCACTTAATAATTTAGACTTGGAGTAGTTATGTTTTTCGAATTTTTAGGTTTAATAAAGCATTTAAAAAATTGTCTGTGTTGTAGTAAATTGAATTGAAAGATTAAAGATTTTTTAAATTTTTTATTTATTTTAAATTATTTTTGAATATCCAAATATTTTGGAGGTTTGTTCCTAAATTTTGACATTTGTTGAATTTTGGTTAAACTTGGAATTCTTTGGACTTTTTTGCTATTCCTATTCTCTATAATAATATAATATAATATATATATATATATATATGACTACTCCCCGATTTGAATTGATATATATATATATATATATATATATATATATATATATATATATATATATAATTTATATTAATCAAAAATAATTTCGATTTTATTCTAAAAGTGCCAAATAACTTTTTCTCAACACTATCAAATTAGTACAACAATATTTTCTCTCTTTTAATAGAAAAAAATAACGATTTGTCTTGGTATACATTTTCTAAAATCAATGCATCTAATAAATACTCTGAATTTTTAATTTTCAAGAGAAAAAGGAAGGTTCAATTTGTAAAGTGACGCTAATTCTAGAGTACTCTTTTCATTTATCTGATTATATCGGCACTTAATAATTTAGACTTGGAGTAGTTATGTTTTTCGAATTTTTAGGTTTAATAAAGCATTTAAAAAATTGTCTGTGTTGTAGTAAATTGAATTGAAAGATTAAAGATTTTTTAAATTTTTTATTTATTTTAAATTATTTTTGAATATCCAAATATTTTGGAGGTTTGTTCCTAAATTTTGACATTTGTTGAATTTTGGTTAAACTTGGAATTCTTTGGACTTTTTTGCTATTCCTATTCTCTATAATAATATAATATATATATATATATATATATATATATATATATATATATATATATATATATATATATATATACTACTCCCCAATTTGAATTGATAATTTGTTTTTCTTATTTTCATATTTTATAGGTATTTAAATTCAAAAAAATAACTAACTATTAACCAAATAACTAATTATGCCAAGTGGCTTTTTTCAAGGCTGCCACTTGGCATAAGGAGAAGCCATTGTCTTTGGCTTTTAAGTATATATAGATTATAATAAAGAGAAGTTTTATATTAGAGGGGAATGAGGTGGGTCGAGGGGCTAAATCCGGCCGGGTAATTGCTATGTGGGCCGAGGAAGTTTGGGGCAAGTAATTTTTAGCTATGTATATCATTTAGTAAATCTTATTGCCTTCCATGATTAAAGTTTGTGTTTATTATATTTAAGTATACTAACTTTTAATTATGTATCATAATTCAAATTAAGGGTATAATTAATGCTTCATTTAACTTAAAGAGAATGTTTTTTTCTCTCATTTTCATAATATATAGATTTTCTTCTCTTTTTTCGTTTTTTATAGACTTTTTTTTTGCTTTTTAATTTTAAAATAATTTAAAAACTGCAACTTGAAACTACTGTCACCCAATTTGAATGGGTAGTTACTTTTTAAATATTTATATATATTTTTTATTATAGTTAATTATAAGGTATCTATTTTTATTTTAAAACTCCAACTCGAAACTACTCCCCGATATAAATAGGTAGTTTTTCTTCTTTTTTTTTTGTTTATTTTAAAACTCCAACTTGAAACTACTTCCCGATTTGAATGTGTAGTTTTTCTTCTCTTTTTTTCGTTTTTATAGATTTTTTTTTCTGCTTTTTTATTTTTAAATAATTTAAAAACTCCAACTTGGAACTACTCTCACCCAATTTGAATGGGTAGTTTTTTTTATATTTTTATATTTTCATTTTTATATATTTTTTTATTATAGTTAATTAATTATAAGATATCTATATTTATTATATATATATATATATATATATATATATATATATATATATATATATATATATATATATATATATATATATATATATATATATATATATATATATATATATGTATATATGGTAGTTTTTTATTTTTGTTTTTAGAATATTCAAATTCAAAAAGAATAACTAATAATTAATTATTAACTAAATAACTAAATTTAATAACTAACTATTTTTGAAAGCTGCCACGTGACTTAATGAGATGGCTTTTTCCTTGGCTTTTAATAATATATAGATAGATAGGTATAGATTACAAAGGTTAATTTAGTAATTTTGCAATAAAATAGTAGTAAAAGTTAAAAGGCTGAAAAAGAACAGGAATAAGTTCAAAGGGCCGACCCACCTTCGATATCGACTACGACACTGACGGTGGCTTCGAAGTCCTCTTCCTCCTCTTCTCATTCTCATTTCTTCAAATTCATCTTCCTTTTCATTTACAAAACCTTTTTCTCTTCTCTCTTCCTTTTTCCAGGTCCTCAAATACCATCTCTTCTCTATCACTTCTGTTCCTCCCGATCAACAAAAGGTATAAATTTGTGATGACTTGTAATGTGCTCATATTTTGCATTTGCTTGTGAATTTTAGCGTTGATTTTATGTGAAATTGAAACTTCGAGAAGAAATTGGAAGGTTCCGGTGATCTGATTGAGTATATCATAAATTCTAACTACTCTATGCACTTTTTGATGTTTCAAGAATTCAAATGTCTGTGATTCAACTTTGGTATGCTTCTTGAGGAAGAGATGTAAAGTGGTGATAACATGAGTATTTGATAGCAGACTTGTACACATATAAAATGGTGATAATATGAGTAGTTGGTAGAGGAGTTTGAATCGTGGGTTTATTGGTGGGATATGACAGTTTTTACATTGCACTGGGACATGTATAGCAGTTAGTTCATTGAACTGCATTGCCACAGTTTTTGCGCTATCAAACTTGTTTGCGACAGTTTATATAATTATGTGGCACTACCTTCCTTATTCTGATTTTTAATTGAACGTGTATATTCAAATGTGTTTGCGGCAGTTGATATAATTATATGGTAGTGAGAAGTGTATAGCAGTTAAATCATTTTTGAAACAGTTTTTGCTAATGCAGCATTTGGATAGTTTACCAGTTACATCAGTCAACTGCATTGGCACAGTTTTTTTCCATTGAACTGCTGTAAAAGTTATTTGAAACGGTTTTTGGTAATCCTGCATTTCGACAGTTTTGTTTGTTGGTCATTTTAGGCTGAATTGAAATTCCTACAATTTAGGATTCCTCTCTGAATATGCCATGTGGGACGTGTATATGCATCCATGTGGCTTAATGAGAGGCCAATATCCTTGGCTTTTAATAATATATAGATATAGATAGATGTTTCCTGCTTTATTTTGTATAATATTTTTCTTATATTCTTGATGAGTGAATCTTAATATAAATGTATATATATATATATATATATATATATATATATATATATATATATATATATATATATATATATATATATAATTTATATTAATCAAAAATAATTTCGATTTTATTCTAAAAGTGCCAAATAACTTTTTCTCAACACTATCAAATTAGTACAACAATATTTTCTCTCTTTTAATAGAAAAAAATAACGATTTGTCTTGGTATACATTTTCTAAAATCAATGCATCTAATAAATACTCTGAATTTTTAATTTTCAAGAGAAAAAGGAAGGTTCAATTTGTAAAGTGACGCTAATTCTAGAGCACTCTTTTCATTTATCTGATTATATCGGCACTTAATAATTTAGACTTGGAGTAGTTATGTTTTTCAAATTTTTAGGTTTAATAAAGCATTTAAAAAATTGTCTGTGTTGTAGTAAATTGAATTGAAAGATTAAAGATTTTTTAAATTTTTTATTTATTTTAAATTATTTTTGAATATCCAAATATTTTGGAGGTTTGTTCCTAAATTTTGACATTTGTTGAATTTTGGTTAAACTTGGAATTCTTTGGACTTTTTTGCTATTCCTATTCCCTATAATAATATAATATATATATATATATATATATATATATATATATATATATATATATAACTACTCCCCAATTTGAATTGATAATTTGTTTTTCTTATTTTCATATTTTATAGGTATTTAAATTCAAAAAAATAACTAACTATTAACCAAATAACTAATTATGCCAAGTGGCTTTTTTCAAGGCTGCCACTTGGCATAAGGAGAAGCCATTGTCTTTGGCTTTTAAGTATATATAGATTCTTATATTCTTGATGAGTGAATCTTAATATAAATGTGTATATATATATATATATATATATATATATATATATATATATATATATATATATATATATATATATATATATATATATATATATATATATATATATATATATATATAATTTATATTAATCAAAAATAATTTCGATTTTATTCTAAAAGTGCCAAATAACTTTTTCTCAACACTATCAAATTAGTACAACAATATTTTCTCTCTTTTAATAGAAAAAAATAACGATTTGTCTTGGTATACATTTTCTAAAATCAATGCATCTAATAAATACTCTGAATTTTTAATTTTCAAGAGAAAAAGGAAGGTTCAATTTGTAAAGTGACGCTAATTCTAGAGCACTCTTTTCATTTATCCGATTATATCGGCACTTAATAATTTAGACTTGGAGTAGTTATGTTTTTCGAATTTTTAGGTTTAATAAAGCATTTAAAAAATTGTCTGTGTTGTAGTAAATTGAATTGAAAGATTAAAGATTTTTTAAATTTTTTATTTATTTTAAATTATTTTTGAATATCCAAATATTTTGGAGGTTTGTTCCTAAATTTTGACATTTGTTGAATTTTGGTTAAACTTGGAATTCTTTGGACTTTTTTGCTATTCCTATTCTCTATAATAATATATATATATATATATATATATATATATATATATATATATATATATATATATATATATATATATATATATATATATATATATATATATATATATATATATATATATATATATATATATATATATATATATATATATATATATATATATAACTACTCCCCAATTTGAATTGATAATTTGTTTTTCTTATTTTCATATTTTATAGGTATTTAAATTCAAAAAAATAACTAACTATTAACCAAATAACTAATTATGCCAAGTGGCTTTTTTCAAGGCTGCCACTTGGCATAAGGAGAAGCCATTGTCTTTGGCTTTTAAGTATATATAGATGTCCAAAATAAGTGATTTCTTGGTATTTTTTTTGGTTCAAAATAAGTAATTTTTTCAGATTTCAAGAATGACTTAATTATTTTTTCTCTACATTGTCCTTAGAGTTAATGATATTGAAATATATGTTAGGAGTGTTTATCTGAGATAATAAAGGTTAATATGGTCAATTTCATTGCTAATTAGCTAAAAGGTAAATTCCTTAATATGTGTGAAAACATTCAAAAAATCACTTATTTTGGACCGGAGGGAGTATTATTCTTTACTCCCTCCGGTTTCAAAATAAGTGATTTTTTGGATGTTCTCACACATATTAAGAAAGTCACCTTTTAGTATTAATTAGCAACAAAATTGACCATTTTAACCTTACTATCTCACATAAATACTCCTAACACATATTCCAACACTATTTACTCCAAGGACAATGTAGGAAAAACATCATTAAATCATTTTTGAAATCCGAAAAAATCACTTATTTTGGACCACAAAAAAAAGCCAAAAAATTACTTATTTTGAACGGAGGGAGTACCTTTTTTTAAAGGTGAAAATGTCCAAATTTACTCTAGTTTTGAATATGGTCTATATCTAACCTCTGTTATATTATTTGATCAAATTTCTCTCTACTATTATATTATCTGACCGAATTTACCCCTACTATCAGTAAACATTTAAGAATCACCCCTCAGTCCGTTACATGACCTAGAATCTCCCAAATTATTTTAATTATGTCACTTATTTTTCTTGTTGATCCACTATTTTCGAAATAGTTGGCATTTACCTCCTTTCTTAATTGGAAAAAAATAAAAGAAAAAATATTAAAATAATACAATAATTAGTAATTGAATTACTAATTATTGCTTTCTATGATTGGGTCATTAGTTGCTTTAACTATTTCTATCTTTTGCAAGGTGGCTATTTTCTAGTGGAGGTTCTTTTATACGTGGAACCTTTTGACTTTTTCTCCAAAAAGGAACTTTTGTTGGCTTTTATTATTTCTTTACCTTTTTTTTAAAGAGGAAAATGTCCAAATTTACTCTGGTTTTGAATATAATCTATATCTAACCTCCGTTGTATTATTTGATTAAATTTATCCCTACTATTATATTATTTGGCCGAATTTACCCTTACTATCAATTTACTTTTAAGAATCATCCTTGAGTCCGTTAGATGACCTAGAATCTCCCAAATTATTTTAATTATGTCACTTATTTTTCTTCTTGATCCACTATTTTCGAAATAGTTGGTATTTACCTGCTTTCTTAATTGAAAAAAAAAATAAAAGAAAAAAATATTAAAATAATACAATAATTAGTAAACAAAGTATAGTAAATTGAAGAATATAAATTAGGTACCTTGTCTAAATTTCAAAATTATTTACAATGCCCCAACTCGAATTAATTCTTTGTACCAAAGGTATGGAAATATTGCAAGTATTAGTGATAGAAGACTGAAGTTCCACGGACACTTTACATTGTCGAATTCATCTTTTCTTTAGTCAAATACCTACGCATTGTGCACTCTTAAGTTAGTCGGTCGAACTATATATTAACCAAACAATAACAAAATATATTCGAATATACATATACGTATATGATGAACAGTTGCATATATGCACAATAAATAGATCCCCTTAATTCTACGGTGTATATATGATTGGAAAATGAATAAAATTTTAAACCAATTCCAAACTATTACCCCAAGACAAAAAATAGGTGCAATGGTAATTAAAATATCCATGAATAACCCCTTCACCAAAGGTAGCTACACCCCAGAGTGGGATTAACCATTGCGCATGAAATTTCAACAAGGTCAAACTCAAATCCAATTCTCTCTTGGACGGCAACTACTCCAAAGATTTCAGCAAAATATGTATCTATATCCAATATCAACGATAAGAAATTTCTAATCAGTTAAATAATTAAATTACAGTGCATCCTCTGAGGTTGTGACTAAATCAGCGGAACCAAATTGATGCAGATGATTTATAGAACAATAAATTAGTCCACATATAAACCATTAGGTAGCCGTTAAAAGTTGCCAAATCCGTTGCGGTCCATTAACGCAGCCACACAAATCTAAAGAAGGAGAAGAAATACGAAGAGTACTCACCTTTCAGCCACCAAACAGAAAGATAGCAGAAAAGTGAAGCTGCAAAAATAAGGAGGAAAACCAAGCAAAACAGAAGGTGTTTCACAATTTATTGGGCGATCACAGCTAACCAGTGCGGTAAATTGTCTGTATAACGTTGAGGTTAAAGATCAAATATGCAGAAGCAAGGGGTACCAAAGTAAACAGACTTCAAGGGACAACGTTAATTGCAGATACCCACCAAAAACGTAGGTGGTGCAGAGCGAGAAGAACAGGTCACAGCGCCAAAAGCAAGAACCAGTTTATCTTCCACGCCGGAAACGAAGGAGACGACAAAAAGGCATCGCGTACCCAAGAGAGAGAAACAGAGCATGAAGGGAACGAAAAAGAACTCAGCGATTTTGCGTCCACAAAATCGGCTGTGTAAGACATGACAGAAAGACCAAAATAACCTCGGATTTTGATACAAAAAAGGGAGTTCATTGTAAAGGTATTTGTATTTCGCCTTTAAATAACCTGATTGTGTAATTTTTGTAAGAAAGAATTACAAAAAAAATATATATGACTTCACGTCATAATAAAAAATGGCCCATATTTTTTAGTTTTACCTTATCTAGTCCATATTGTACATATTTTGAAAACTAGCTCTTGCAAATTCAAAATATATGTTCTTACAACCATTGCTTCTAAACCTATGAAGTTAAATCTGTGTTCTCACAACTATTATCTTCACTCTCTTCTTCTCACTTTTTTTTTACATATGCTTCAAGGGGCCATCCTCCATTACTGCTTCTCCCCCTATATCACCTAATTGTAATGTAAAAAAATTGAAGAGTAGAAGTCCACCATTAAAGGGCATTCAAAGCTTTGCTTTAGAAAATAGAATTTCTTGTAATTCTTAGTTGTTTGGATTGAGTGTTGTTCTAATTGATTGAAAATATCAAAAAAGAGTTCAAAGTTTAAATTAGAAATGATTTGGAGTAGATTTGAGCAAGATTTGAGTTAAATTTCAGAAAAAAACGCAAAGAAGAAGACGAAGTCAGTTTTTTGTATAATTATGTATAATCTTGTATAATAGTGTATATGAGTGTATAAACACAATGTATACATTATTATACACATTTATACACCTTTATACAAACGTATATATGCGAACTTCTTCCACGATTTTCAGTTGCAATTCCTGTTCAAAACCAGTCCAAATCTCCATTAAATGACTTCAAATTTTATATACAACCTCCTTATACTATTTCTAACAAGTCTAAATAACACCCACTCCAAATTTCTCACAAAATCAAATTCGGAATTGATACCCACATATTTAAGCTTGTTAGTAATCTAATTTTTACCACCCAAATAGATTTGATTTGTTGAACTAATATTTGAGTCACAATTACTAATTCAAAAATTAACTTAAAAGCTTGAGCAATCCTTTTTGAAAATTAAATGGTAATTTTGAGAACCTATTGGAGTTGGATGTTGAATCTTAGGCTATTATTTTTGGGCTAGTTGGTTGTAAATTGAAATATGGGCTATAAAATTGAAAATTGAGAAGCTCAATTGTACTTATATGAAATTATTCCTTTTTTTAATAGCTTCGACTGTCGGGAATTATGACACTGGATTGTGACATGTACTCTAATGATCCATCAACACCTAAACGGGCTTTATGCTACTTTTTGGACCAAACATTACAGCCCAATTTAGCCTACGTCCAGTTTTCCTCAACGATTTCACGGCCTTAACGATGCAGATATTTATGGTAGTGAGCTAAAAGGCCTATTTCATACTAATCCAGTGGGCATGGATCAGCTACGTGGGCCCAATTATATTGGAACTGGATGTTTTTTTTGTCGTCCGACTTTCTTTGGGAATCCATCTTTGTTCGAAGAGAATTTTTCACAAAACACCATCTTTTAGTCCTAATTAGTCATTAATAGAAACCATTTGCTAAATTACGTCCTATAGATATCTTTTATGTTTTTATACAATGTATTTAATGTATTTAAGGTATTGTATTCAATAATACAACTGAAAAGAACGGCGTACAAATAGGAATACCAGTTAAACTTGATATGTATTTACCTGTATTCAAACGTATTTAGCGCTAAATAGTTAACGTATCTGCGCAATATCTGGATCGATGAAGATGTTAAAAACGGAAGGAAATCAAATCAATTTTGATTTCCCTAATTTTAGTTAACAAACTTAAAAGATACTACATCAATCTGTATTCTTATCAAACTAAGAAACCCAGAAACGTGAAAGAGGAGAAGAAGCAGAGCAAGTGCCTTCTATATTGTGTGATTTTCTTCTCCTTCTTATCGATAGATACAAATTATATAAAAAAGAAGTTATAATTCTTCTATACAGATGGCAAGCTTAACAGTTTTGTTGCGTCATTCTGGAAAGTGGAACGATGAGGGCAACGATATCTACTTTTCCATCAAGGGAATATTGATTAAGGAGTATGCTTCCTTTACTGATCTAGTTGGTTCAATTTCTAATCAACTGCATATAGATTTGAGCACAAATACCATTAAAATACAGTACAATGTTGAAGGCAATCGCATGCCAATGGAAATACACAATGATATGGGTTACAGAGTGTATGTAGAATTGAAAAAAGACAACAGAGAATTTGAGATGTATCCTTTGTGCATAACAACTATTGAAAATGAGCTTATCTCCGGAGATGGTTTAAATCAAGGCGACATTGTGCATATAGATGAAGTAGCTCAAAGGTACGATTCCGATACAGATGATACACTGCTATAAAACTTGCCAAATCAGGAAAAGCGATTGGAGTGTTCGAACCCCACAAGGATTTGATAATTTCAAAAACTGATCAAAAGGAGGTTATAGCTGGACAAGTTTATAAGGATAAGGCTACATTGAAAAAGGTGATGGAGAATTATGCTATAGCTCAAAAGTGTCAATTTCGTGTTGATCGGTCTAATGCTATCAGGTTTGATGTTTGTTTAATTTTGTTGTATTTAGTTATAATTGTGTGTTTCCTCCGGATGGTGAACACATATAAAAATTTATATTTGATTAGGATTCGTAATTATATGTATTCAAAAGTATTTTACTATTGAAAAAAATACAACAGTGGCTATAATTATTTTCGTATTATGTCTACTATGCTATTAAGTGTTTGGAGATTCATACAAATGTATTTAGTTATATTTATTGTATATAATCACATATAACAATATTGGAATTCGTTAGTGTCACACCTCCTTTTGGCGCGCCCACTACCCGGGGGTAGAAGCGTAAGGGAGTTTTTCCAATTTAAGTGACAATATTCGAAACGGGATTATTTTTATTTAATTCAAAGTCGCCACTTGGAATATATTATGGTGTCCCAAGTCACCGATTTATTTAAATCTCGAATCGAGAAAATTTACGACTTTCCAAATGAAGTCTACGAACCAGAAATTCTAAGTAAGGAATTCTGTTGACCCAAAGGAAGGTGTTAGGCACCCCCGGACCCCGTGGTTCTAGCACGGTCGCTTCAACTTTTATAAATGGCTAAAAATTGAAAAAAAAATATATCTGACTTTAATACATGTTATAAATTACGTGCTCTAATTAAACTTTAAACCGCTTATTAATTCAAAATTGTACATTTAACATTTAAGCAAAGCAAGCGTAGTCGCAACATAGACTCGGGCCCTTGACAAATATGCAAATTAAAAATGTATGCGAACAAATCATTTCAACCTATGCCGATTAAAGCGATTATTAGACTAGACAAAAAACAATTTATCTAAAATGTCCGTTGAGGTTATCTCCAATTAAGACCTATACAAGACGATATCTTATTCGGTGACTTGTTAAATTAGGGGGCCGAGGATTGACTGAAAAGGTATAAACTAGTGAGAAAATTGATCAAACTATGCTAAATAGAAATAATTCACCATGACTCATCACACCCTTACAGCTAACAAAATCATAGTCCATTACCAAAATCTAATTAGTATCATTTTTATCAATCACCACTTGTACGATCGATATTACAAACAGTGTTCAATTCATGTGGCTCCTTAACAATTTTAAATTATCTCATTGATGTCAACTGGCAGACATTAATATCCTGGAGTAGCTTTTAAATATTCAAATAAGTGAAACAAAACTTTAAAATTTACTACCAGGAGAATTACTTTACAAACATAAGCACACCACCAACATAAAAAGGCATCCACGAGCTATATTTCAGATTACCAAGATAGTGCATAACCTTTAACACAATAGACATAGGCTCAGCGGAAAGTATCACGGATAAAACAGAGCCTAAGACACCTAATTATTCAAGCGACAAAATGTGGCCTAAATAAAGACAAAAATTTCTCTTATGCTTTAATGAATTTATCCAGATGTTCCCTCATGGTCTATCAATCAGACAATTTGAAACTTCAAACTTCAGTATATGGAAAGAAAAGGAAATTAACTTCACAATTATTCTCCGGATATCATACAACCAACAATTGAAGAGAATAAACAATAACCTGAATGATTACAAACAACTATTACTAGCCCACTTCCTTTAAACTAAACATGATTCAGACATATTAAATCCAACACAGCGCCAGTACTAACATTATACAGAGCAGCAAGAGAAAAAAAATTGTTACAGTGAGGACACAATACTAACATAAAAAGTACAGAAAACTATAACATTTTCTCCTAACAAATTTGTCCATGACTATGTTATTGCAATGACTCAGTAACGCACAGATTTCTTAAATTCATTTCAACTCCAGCTTCGAATTCAAACTTACATCAACACATGGTTTCAGAAGTGTGTACCTGGAAAGGAGATTAAAGAGGAGTAAGGTGCAGCAAATAGCAGTATAACAACAGCAATATCAGTACACCAACAATGGCCCAGATTGAAGACCAACAGCAAGGCACCAGCAGCAATGGAACAAGTAAAATAGCCGAAAACAAGTTCCAAATTCCAAAGTATGAACTCAACCAATCCAAAACTCGATTACCAACAGAAAACAGGAAGAACTAGAGGTTATGAGACAATATCTTTCTAGTTCTCAGACACTCGAAGATCAAGAGTTTAAAACAAACAGTGTTTCTGTTTTTCCAGTAGATCTATCTCTCTTTATGTATCTGTATGGTTTTCCAGATTTCAAAAAATGTGTTTCAAACTCTCTCTGTGAGTGTATGTGTTTTTCAGTGACTGCCAATGTATCTGTATGAATGTATGTATAAACTCTGCATTCAGGGCCTCTATTTATAGCCAAACTTCACATCCCTCTTGCAGCACCTTCTAACTATTTAAAATCAAACAAAACCCCACATTATTCCCTGCTTTCCCACCTTCCACTGTCTAAGTATGGTTTCAACTATATAAAACTCCAAAGTGTAGAAGAATGGTGGAAAATCCTGCTGTCCAGCAAGTCTTAACACCTTCTCTCATGTGCATTGCCTATTTTATTACTAAATCAGAACTAGCCCTTGGCCTCCACTACTTGGTGTCTAAATTTGAAGATTAAAGCTAACCATTTTTAATTCTTTCAGGCTGTTGGGACAGTGTAACAGTCCCCTTTTCTCATTTTAGAACTAATTTAAACAAAACCTTGCCTATTTCAACAGATTTAAACAGCTAACAAACTTTTCAACCTTGCTGTAACACACAGCATAATCGAGTGCCAACCTTTCTGCTAATCACTTTAAACAACCATTTGGTGTGCCAATTAGTTTGATCCTGAATTTCTATTAAGGACAGCTATAACCAATCCGAATTCCTAAACCAAAAATCAAACTAGCTTAATTCAATTCAAAGAGTGTTAGTGCTGTCCGGCATTTCGAACCACAAAATCTACGAGATTAAGCAACGACATTCAATTAAACTAACTACAACATGTATCATTGATAATAGAATAATTGATAAAACAGTGATTCCAACAATCTCGGCCAAAGACGAAACTAAGTATTCGACGACGCTAATCGAAACGAATACGCATTCTACAACATACGCAATCGAATGAACAAAGACAGAAAAGCAATTGACCAAATAAAGGTCTTTGAGGAGAAGAAAGAATGGGCGAAATCACAAAAAAAAACAACAACAAACGAAAACTATAAAACAATCAAACTAAAGTGACGAGTACAACTAAACAAAAACAGAAGAGAAAAGAAATACCTTGAAACTAAGAATTGGAAATCGGCTGACTTGGGTCTTGTTCATTCGAGGTCGAAAGGACCTTAATTGAAATATTTTCAAATGAAAACAATCCAATTAAGGTCTATTAGACCCTAATTCCCCTTTGAATTTAGACGAAAAATCCCTAATTCAAAATCTAGGGTTCTTGAACCTTGGTTTTGGGGCTTGACGACTTCTAGCCAAATTCGAATCAAACTAACGGGGTTTGGTGATTAGGGAGGTCGGGGGAGTGTTCGGGGTGAGTTCGGACTCGATTGGGGTTGGTTTCAATTTTGTTCAAACCTTCAAAAGAAGATTCGAGACCATGTAAGTTTATTCGAGGCAAATGGTTAGTATATTAGGCTTGAGGGTGGCTAGGCAGTTCAAAGGTATTAGTTTGGTGGTCGGCGGCATCATTGCCGCCTGGTTTTGGGTGGAGGTGAAAAGAGGCGGCGGCTAGGGTTTCGTTTGTGGGAGAAGACGAGATAGGACTTGGGTTGGGGAAATTTTTGGAATGAAGGCGGGTTTGGGTATTGGGGGGTCTTTTGGTATATTAAAAATCAAGGTTTAATCTTAGCCGTTGGATTATAGGAGTCCAACGGCTTAGATCAAAAGGGGGTGATGGGGCGGTTCAGGCGTGGGGGACGGGTCACGAAGACGGACTGGGCTGGGACGTTTGGGCCTGGATATGGGGTAGCATTTGGCCTAGTTTTTTTTTTTTTTTTTGGCCCAGTTCGATTTTCTTCTTGATTTTTCTCTTCTCTTCTTTATAATTGAACAAAATTCCTAATTAATTTGTAAAGTTAATAAATAAAACTACACAAATATCAACATTTGAACAACAATTAACATGTTAACTAACACATTAAAATCATGTCATACAATTAAACTTTAAACATTAAATACAAAAAATACATATTTTTTGTTATTTTCCGTTTTTATCAAATAAACTTGACTACTTTCAATTGTAAATTAAATCCTAAGAATGCAAACATGCAATATATATATATATATATATATATATATATATATATATATATATATATATATATATATATATATATATATATATATATATATATATATATATATATATCACATTTTCTTGAATTAAACAAATAAACATGCTCACACAAAAACACATAATCTATGAAAAATTACAAATAACACAAAAACTATTTTATTATTATTATTTTTTTTTTGGATTTTTGGGAGTAATTCGCATGTAAAGCAAAAATCACGTGCTCACAGCTGCCCCTCTTTGCGCGAAAGCGCGGAGAGTTTTCGTGCAAAGAATAATGAGCAAATACGAGCGATTTTTGCCCGTTTTGAGCACTCCGTGTGAAGCATTTTGAAAAGATCTTGACCGAGCCTTTGCTTCGAGAGGCCTCCTACATATCCTGGGCTAAACAGGAATCAGGTCAATGTAGTTCGGGAAGTTTTGGTAGCTGGGACTACCGTGGACTGACACTTTGCTGTTACTGTTGCTATCGTTGCTGCTGTTGCTTCTTACTGCTTACTGACCTCCTTATTACACCAAAAGCGAAATTAAAGCTGAACTAGCTATGCTATCAAACTATGAGTTACAAGATTCCTATCTATGATTCTCTTGAAAACTTGATCTTGAATCCTAGCTGATTTTCTGTAGACCCCGATCTGAATCTTGATGCTCAACAAGTTGTACGTGCTTGTTTATTTCTGTAACATTGAGTGAAACGGAGT
The DNA here is from genome assembly GCA_032618575.1 of Nicotiana noctiflora. Lineage (NCBI taxonomy): Eukaryota > Viridiplantae > Streptophyta > Magnoliopsida > Solanales > Solanaceae > Nicotiana > Nicotiana noctiflora. Next base: position 223,507 of record JASVEL010006006.1, on the reverse strand, counting down.
CGGCGGAGCTTGTTACTTCAATCAGATTCTGAGCAATCCGCGCTTTTGTTTACTCCAACATTTGGACTCGTTTTCTTTTGGTTCTTTTCTTCTTTTCTTCATGCCGGATTGATGTTCCACTCGTAGGTTATCTCGATCCTTCGTCCCGAGGTCAAACCTATTTAGACAACAAAACAAACAAACGAACGAAATTTTTCTGCCACAGTTTTGCTAGGAAAATTTCGTGAGTTAGTTGTGACACAAAAAGTGATTAAAAAGACTCTTTGGTATTGGGTAAGAAAATCACGGTTTCACAAATAAACGTTCCACGGCTTTCTGGCCGGGATTTTGAAGAAGAGTTTCACGGCTTTCTGGCCGAAACTCAAACAATGTCTAACGGTTTTTGGCCGCAAGACCCTCGGTTTTTTGGCCGGGGTTAAAATAAATGGCTCCGCAGTTTTCTGATTGGGAGATCCTCGATTTTCTGACCGGGAAGAAGAGTTTCACGGCTTTCTGGCCGGAATTCAAATAATGTCTAACGGTTGATTAGAAAGACTCTTTGGTATTGGGTAAGAAAATCACAGTTTCACAAATAAACGTTGTACGACTTTCTGGCCGGGATTTTGAAGAAGAGTTTCACGGCTTTCTGGCCGGAATTCAAACAATGTCTAACGGTTTTTGGCCGCCAGACCCTCGATTTTTTGGCCGGGGTTAAAATAAATGGCTCCGCAGATTTCTGACTGGGAGATCCTCGGTTTTCTGACCGGGATAAAAGTTTCACGGCTTTCTGGCCGGAATTCAAACAATGTCTAACGGTTTTTGGTCGTTAGACCCTCGGTTTTTGGCCGGGATTAAAATAAATGGCTCCGCAGTTTTCTGACTGGGAGATCCTCGGTTTTCTGACCGGGGATAAAATTTTCACAGCTTTCCGGTCGGAATTCAAACAATGTCTAACGGTTTTTTGGCTGCAAGACACTCGGTTTTTTGGCCGCGGTTAAAATAAATGGCTCCGCAGTTTTCTGATTGGGAGATCCTCGGTTTTCTGACGGGGGATAAAGGTTTCACGGCTTTCTGGCTGGAATTCAAACAATGTCTAACAATATTTTGGCCGCCAGACCCTTGGTTTTTTGGCCGGGGTTAAAATAAATGGCTCCGCAGTTTTCTGACTGGGAGATCCTCGATTTTCTGACCGGGGATAAAAGTTTCACGGCTTTCTGGCCGGAATTCAAACAATGTCTAACGGTTTTTTGGCCGCCAGACCCTCGGTTTTTTGGCCGGGGTTAAAATAAATGGCTCCGCAATTTTCTGACTAGGAGATCCTCGGTTTTCTGACCAGGGATAAAAGTTTCACGGCTTTCTGGCCGGAATTCAAACAATGTCTAACGCTTATTTGGCCGTCAGACCCTCGGTTTTTTGGCTGGGGTTAAAGTAAATGGCTCAGTAGTTTTCTGACTGGGAGATCCTCGGTTTTCTGACCGGGGATAAAGTTTCACGGCTTTCTGGCCGGAATTCAAACAATGTCTAATGGTTTTTTGGTCGCCAGACCCTCGGTGTTTTGGCCGGGGTTAAAATAAATGGCTCCGCAGTTTTCTGACTGGGAGATCCCCGGGATTTTGAAGAAGAGTTTCACGGCTTTCTGGCCGGAATTCAAACGATGTCTAATGGTTTTTGGCCGCTAGATTTTTTGGCCGGGGGTAAAAGTAAATGGTTCCGCAGTTTTTTTGACTGGGGAGATCCTCGGTTTTCTGACCGGGGATAAAAGTTTCACGGCTTTCTGGCCGGAATTCAAATAATGTCCAACGGTTTTTTGGCTGTCGGACCCTCGGTTTTTTGGCCGGGGTTAAAGTAAATGGCTCCGCGATTTTCTGACTGGGAGATCCTCGGTTTTCTGACCGGGGATAAAAGTTTCACGGCTTTCTGGCCCGAATTCAAATAACGTCTAACGGTGTTTTTGGCCGCAAGACCCTCGGTTTTTTGGCTGGGGTTAAAGTAAATGGCTCCGCAGTTTTCTGACTGGAGATCCTCGGTTTTTTGACCGGGGATAAAAGTTTCACGGCTTTCTGGCCGGAAAGATCCTCGGTTTTTTTCTGACCGGGGTCCAAACAGATATTGGACTGACATGATTTGATTCTCTTTTTTTGGAGTTTTCATTTTCTTTTCTTTTATTCTTCCTTCTTTTTTTTAACCATCAACAAATGCATAGGATAAAGCTCTTGAAAAGAAAGTTCCCTTTTTACGTATTTTCCTTGTTCCAAAGCCATTTCAATGGTTGCGTACTTCACTTCTTTGAGTTGTACCTTCTTCTTGCACAATTAAATAGACCTGCTTTCAACAAAGAACATTTTATCAGTTGAAAAAGTGGTTGACTTTGTGGCCTTGATTATCTTCATCGCTCGATCACTGGCCCATTTCCATTGAGAACTTTGCTACCAATTGTCTTTGGGGGTGACTTCTTTTCAAACTGACCGGGTTCAATCCCGGGATTCCACGAGGATTTTCCGTGTGGGTTCTGTCCTTCTGCTTCATTCCGTCTCTTCTAAGACTTTAGCCTTTGATTTCCATTTTCTTCCTAACCTCCGTTTCCTTGGAAACAATCGATCATTACGATCCAATCGGGGATTGTATCAATACACCACCGAGGCTGGTTTTTTCTTCTTTACTAGGCGTAATTCTGTATAAACGGCCCTGTCATTTTTCTTTGTAATGATTTCAGAATTCAAAGTTAAAACGAAAGGGATTCAAAGAAAAATGAACAAAGAATGAAAAAAATGTATCGAAGATAGAGGAGTCCCTTTCGGGGAAAAAGAAGGACTTTTCTGAGGTATATGTTGACTTTAAACCAACATGACATGCTTCTCGGACTAGATGCTTAATCGTCACAAACTCCCATTTCCTTATGAACCAAAACGGGTCTATGTTTCCGAGCTAAGGAGCCGTGCCAGGACCTCTTGTGGTGAAACAACCTTTTCGGTTGATAGCGCACTTTTGCGGGTTTTCGTCAATCAACCTCTCTCATTTCTCTTCTTACAATCGCCAGATAGCACTCTTTGCGAGTTTTTACCAACAGGCTCTCTCTCGTTTTGTATTTCTCTACTTCCATCGTCTTATGGTGCCCGAAGGTTTTCACCAATAAGACTCTCTCATTTTATTTCTTTTCATTCCAGAAACTTTGGACTGCAACAATGATGTTTTCTCAGTTTCTAATCGATCTTGAAGGACTTGTACTCGATTTGGGTAACAAGAATTGTGGACAAAATTACAACTTTGGAATCATCTTGACGGATCTTAAACCGAATCAACAATATTCATCTGCCCCAGTTTCATTTTTTGGGGAAATTGGGATTTTTGGTTTGGTGTGACTGAACCTCAGGGAGAGGTTGCCTACGTATCCTTTCGGAATCAAGTCAGAACGTAGTTCAGGAACTTTGTTTTGTTTTGTTTTGTTTGTTTGTTTTTTTTAATTTGGTTTGGATTCCAAAGAGGGTAGCCAAAGAAAGGTAACCAGCTCAAAGGGTTTACAAAAGGGTTGGTAGTGTTTGGGTAGCGGGAATAAAAGCCTTCAATCATTTCGACTTGTAAGGACATCATTGAAGCAAATTCAGACATAATACCTTTTCACAGCATCTGCATTCACAGCTGTTTCAGGATCTTTTCCTTCCATATCTCCCAAGTATAACGCTCCTCTCGGCAGTATCTTCCTGATGATGTATGGTCCCTTCCAATTAGGAGCGAATTTTCCTTTCGCTTCCTGGTGATGTGGAAGAATGCGTCTTAAAACCAACTAACCTACTTCGAAATTTCTCGGTCGTACTTTCTTGTTGTAAGCACGAGCCATTCTTTGTTGGTACAGTTGTCCGTGACATACCGCAACCATTCATTTTTCATCGATCAAAGTTAATTGCTCTAATCGAGTCTTAACCCACTCGCTATATTCAATCTCTGCTTCAACAATCGTACGAAGTGAAGGAATTTCTACCTCTGCCGGTATCACGGCCTCGGTTCCATAGACTAGCAGGTATGGAGTTGCTCCTACCGATGTGCGTACTGTAGTACGGTATCCCAGTAAAGCGAACGGTAATTGTTCATGCCATTGTCTAGAACTTTGGATTGTTTTTCTCAAAATCTTCTTAATGTTTTTGTTCGCTTGCTTCCAACGGCACCATTGGCTTTGGGCCGATAAGGAGTGGAGTTTCTATGCGTTATTTTGAATTGCTCGCATATTTCTTCCATCAAACGACTATTCAGATTCGCAGCATTGTCTGTGATGATAGTTGCAGGTATACCAAAACGACAGATAAGATTCGAGTGTACAAAATCCACCACAGCTTTCTTAGTGACTGATTTGAGAGTGACGGCTTCGACCCATTTTGTGAAGTAATCGATAGCGACCAGTATGAATCGGTGCCCATTCGAAGCTTTCAGCTCAATCGGGCCGATGACATTCATTCCCCAAGCGACAAATGGCCACGGCGCTGACATAGGATGCAGCTCAGTTGGAGGTGCATGAATCAGATCTCCATGTACCTGACATTGATGGCATTTTCGGACAAAACCAAAACAATCTTTCTCCATGGTCATCCAATAATAACTTGCTCGAAGGATTTTTTTGGCTAAAACATGCCCATTCATATGAGGCCCACATACTCCTGCATGTACTTCGTGCATGATTCTTCCTGCTTCTTAGGCATCAACACACCTTAAGAGGTTAAGATCCGGGGTTCTTTTATAGAGGACCTCGCCGCTCAAAAAGAAAACACCTGCATGTCGCCTAATGGTCCTCTTTTGATCTCCTGTAGCATGTTCGGGGTATTCTTGCGTTTTCAAGAATCTCGTGATATCGTAGTACCATGGCTTGACGCTCGGTCCTTCTTCGATTGCGTTGCAATAAACGTGGCTTTCCCTGATTTGGATTTCCAAGGGATTGACATGGGCGTTGCCAGGATAAGGTAACATTGAAGCTAAAGTGGCAAGTGCGTCAGCTAGTTCTTTGTGACATCGTGGGATATACCTGAACTCTATTGATGCAAATCGCTTGCCAAGAATGTTCACGTGTTGTCGGTAAGGGAGGAGTTTAACGTCCCGAGTTTCCCATTCACCTTGAGATTGTTTGATAATTAGATCTGAATCTCCCATGATCAACAAATCTTCGACGCCCTGATCAATTGCCATGTTCATACCCATGATACAAGCTTCATACTCAGCCGTATTGTTCGTGCAAAAGAAACGGAGCCTAGCCGTGGCTGGGTAATGCTGACCAGCAGGAGAGATCAAGATTGCCCCAATCCCTACACCTTTAGCGTTTACCGCCCCATCGAAAAACATTTTCCAAGCATGATTGTCCTCCGAAACAACTTCTGTCGTATTTACCTCTTCATCAAGAAAGTAGGTATTCAATGGCTGATACTCTTCGTCGATCGGGTTCTCGGCCAAATGGTCTGCCAATGCTTGGGCCTTCATGGCCGTGCGAGTGACATAGACTATGACAAACTCAGTGAGCAGGATTTGCCACTTCGCCAATCTTCCGGTGGGCATCGATTTCTGGAATATATACTTCAAAGGATCCAACCGAGTAATGAGGTGAGTCGTATGGGCTTGGAGGTAGTGTCTCAATTTCTGAGCGACCCAAGTTAAAGCACAACACGTTCTTTCCAGCAAAGTGTACTTGACCTCATAACTAGTGAACTTCTTGCTCGGGTAGTAAATCGCCTGCTCTTTCTTCTCTGTCGCATCACATTGTCCGAGGACACAACCAAAAGAGTTTTCCAAGACTGTTAAATACAAGAAAAGAGGTCTCCCTGGCTCTGGCGGGACTAAGACTGGGGGGTTTGACAAATATTCTTTGATTTTGTCAAAACTTCTTGACATTCAATTGTCCATTTGATTGCAGCGTCTTTCTTCAACAACTTGAATATGGGCTCACATATGGAAGTCAACTGAGCGATAAACCTACTGATGCAGTTTAGTCGTCCCAGAAGACTCATTACATCTTTCTTTGTTCTGGGAGGAGGTAAATCCCGGATGGATTTTATCTTTGTGGGATCTAATTCAATACCTCTTCTACTGACTATGAAACCCAAAAGTTTACCTAACGGGACTCCAAAAGCGCATTTGGCCGGATTCAACTTCAAGTCGTACTTTCGCAACCTCTCAAAGAATTTCCTCAAGTCTCACACATGATCGCCTTGGGTTCTGGATTTGATGATCACATCATCCACGTACACCTTTATTTCCTGATGCATCATGTCGTGGAAAATGGCAGTCATAGCTCTCATGTATGTTGCTCCAGCGTTTTTCAAACCGAATGGCATGACTCGGTAACAGTAAGTCCCCCAAGGTGTGGTAAAAGCAGTCTTCTCGGCGTCCTCTTCATCCATCAACACTTGATGATATCCCGCGTAACAACCCACAAATGATTATATCTCATGTTTGGCACAGTTATCAACAAGGAAGTGGATGTTTGGTAAATAAAAGTTATCTTTAGGACTTGCTTTATTCAAATCTCGGTAGTCAACGCATACTCGAGTTTTTCCATCCTTCTTTGGTACGGGCACAACATTAGCCAACCACGTGGTGTATTGTACCACTCGAATTACCCCTGTTTTTAACTTGCTTAGTGATTTCTTCTTTGATTTTATCACTGATGTCAGTCTTGAACTTTCTCTGCTTCTGTTGCACTGGGCGACAATCAGGGTAGATTGGTAATTTGTGCACCACTAGATCAGCTCCTAATCCTGGCATGTCATCGTAAGACCAAGCAAACACGTCTTTAAATTCAAACAAGAGTTGGATTATTGCATCTCGTGTTTTCTCATCTGTGTGGATGCTTATCTTGGTCTCTCGGACCTCTTCACCAGTTCCCAAATTAACCGGTTCGGTATCATTCAAGTATGGCTTAGGTTTATTCTCAAAATGTTCCAATTCTCGATTTATTTCCCTAAAAGCCTCTTCTTCATCGTATTCCGATTTTTGGTTCATTATTTCCAGATTAGGTGGCGTGTTCGGATTTGAGCATGAGTTCCGCAAGCATGTCATGTTATTTAAAGTCGCATTATTAGGACTGAAAAGGAAGAATAAATAACAAAAATTAGAAAGAGTGCAAAATGATGAAATATTTATTTCATTTTTTTGGAATTTTTTGAAGATAAATAAAATTACATTGGGAAAACTAAAAATACAAGAAAACAAAGAAAAACATCCAAGCTACGTCCTGAAGTAACTTGTGATGAAGGAAAAACGACAGGACAAATCTACCAGAACTCCCGCCTGATCGGGAAGGGTGTGGCTTTCCAATTTTGCAATTTAGCTTCAGGGCCCACATACAGCACCTCAGCGGTGCTTGTTCCTTCTCCCGATTGAACCATATTAACATCATAGAGCATTTGCCTCATGGCCTCACATATTTCTTCAATTTCCTCCGATGTGAAGACCTCATCTTCTTCTTCTTCACTGTACCTTGGTCGAACAAAAGTTTGGTACAGATGTGGCAATGGACGTGGCAGAACCCATCCTTTCTCCTTTCTCTTGTTGGCCCATCTCTCATCTTCAGGGGTTGGGCAAAAGCCTACTCGAAGAACTTTTCAGCTGTGGGTAAAGTTATCAGCTTCGACACTCCTTGCAGGGACTTTCTCAAACCTTTTCCTGGTTGGAAGCCGTGTTTAATCATTTCTTTTGCCACCATGATGGAGGCATTAGACAAAGAGGGTTGGGGGAGAGGGTTCCCTTCTTCGTGTTGATCTGCCAACACAATCTCGAAAGCTTGATAGACAATGTGTTCGCTTCCTTCTTCCGCTTCTAAGCATGGGATGGATGGATCCCGATAAATTGATTGCTCGTCCTCCCCGTGGACCACGATCTCTTTCCCCTTGTGTTCAAATTTTAACATCTGATGGAGGGTAGAGGGCACAGCCCCAGCCGCATGAATCCATGGTCTCCCCAGAAGGAAGTTGTAGGAAGTGTCCATATCCAGAACTGCAAATGTCACTTCGAAGTCTACCGGGCCGATGGTCATAATCACATCAATCTCTCCGACAGTATCTCTCTTCACACCATCAAAGGCTCGCACACATATGTTGTTGGGCCGAATCCTTTCAGCTCCTATTCCTATGCGGCCTAGAGTGGAAAGTGGGCATATGTCTACTCCTGAACCCCCATCAACCATGACCCTCTTCATGTAGTAGCCTTCGCATTTGACGGTCAAATGCAAAGCTTTGTTGTGGGCGGCACCTTCCAAAGGCAAATCAGCTTTATTGAAAGAAATCTGATTGATTGCGAAGAACCTCTCTGTCATTCTTTCAAGTTGTTCGGATGAAGTCTCAATAGTCACATATGCCTCATTCAAGGCTTTTAACAAAACCTTCTGATGTTCAGTAGACTTCATTAAAAGGGACAACATCGATACCTGCTCTGGGCATTTGCGCAGTTGGTCTATCACCTCATAGTCAGGCATTTGCATTTTTTGAAAAAAGACCTCTGCCTCTTCAGCACTTACAAGTTTTTTTGATGGGAAACGCCTTTGTGTGGCGTTATTTACCTCCGGCGTGTTTAAGTACTTTTGCCTCAGGACGCTCCCAGATGAATCTCCTGCAACCTATTTCCCTTTGCGCGTAACGAGTGTCCGTTGGTAGCTCCAGGGTACTGCGGATGGATCTGTCATTGGTTTTTGTTGCACACGTGCAATAACCACGAGTTCATCTGGTTTTCGGGCCACATAGGTTCCCTTTGGTACATACACTGCCGTTTCCCTCTTTAAGTGGAACTTCTTGGGGGCACCTAATGACAATGGTTTTTCCACTCGACCTCGCGGGAGGTAAAGGACTCTACTCTTTTGAGACGATGCTTTCAATTCAATCGTCTTTTCAGATCTAGTCTCAGGAACTTCAACCTTTTTCCCCATTTTCTCTTGTTTCGGGGTAACCTCGGGCCGCTTCTCTATGTTGGCGATGGCAATTATCGCTTTTAAGGCTGGGTCAAATTCCTTATCGTCATAAATCATCCCAATCCACTGGCCCGTTGTTGTGGGCTGGTAATGGGTTGTTTGTCACATTTGGGATGTCTTCATCTGCCAAGACAATCCTCCCTTGATTGATCAATTCTTGCACTGCCTTCTTCAACGTCCAACAATTGTCGGTACTATGTCCTTCAACACTTGAATGATAGGCACAATATATTCCCCTCTGGTAGGCAGGAGAGTATGGATTCTGCCTGTTCTGCGGAATGGGCTGCAGTAAGTTCTCTTGCCTGAGTTTTGGAAAAAGAGTGGAATACGGCTCACCAATCGGTGTAAAGCTCATTTTGGGTTGCTCACGGTGGCGGGTGTTATTTGGCCGGGGTTTGTACTGATTTGGGTAAGGAGGTTGGTTTCTCTGGAATGGAGGTGGATTTTTGTTGGCTGGTGGCTGCGGCTGTGCCAAAGGTTGAATGTTCATGACTGCGTAGGGTGGAGGCGGAGGAGCATAGGCCATACAGTGGTGTGGATAGTAATGTTGGGGGGCCCTGTCGGAGAATACTTGCCTTGAGGTTCGATATCTTCTGTCTTCTACTGCCGCTATGGCAGTTTCCTCCTTCTTTTTTCTTCTGGACATCCCTCCATACCCGCCTTGGATGGCTTGGGAAGTTACCCGAATGGCCGCTTGACTCAAAATTCGCCCTGTTTTTAAGCCGTTTTCTACCATTTCTCCAATCTTGATGGCTTCGGCGAAAGGTTTTCCCATCGCCGACATCATATTTTGAAAGTAGTCTGGCTTTTGAGCTTGGAGAAAAGTCGTGACCATTTCAATTTCGTCCATAGGGGGTTTTACCCTGGATGCTTGCTCTCGCCATTTGATAGCATATTCTCTGAAGCTTTCTGAGGGCTTCTTCTTTAAGTTCGATAGGGAATTCCTGTCTGGCACAATATCGATGTCGTAATGGAACTGTTTCACAAAATCTCTGGTCAAATCATCCTAGATGTGCCATCGAGATATGTCTTGATCCATGTACCATTCGGATGCTATTCCGACCAAACTTTCTCCGAAGTATTCCATCAGCAATTCTTCCCTACCGCCGGCGCCTCGCAATTGATTGCAGTATTTCTTTAGATGAGCAATAGGGTCGCCGTGCCCGTCTTACTTTTCGAACTTCGGCGTCTTAAAACCTGATGGCAAGTGGACGTGTGGGAACATGCATAGATCGGCATAAGATACACTTTTCTGCCCACTTAGACCTTGCATGTTTTTCAGCCTTTGTTCCAGACTTCTCATTCTTTTTACCATCTCATCCCGCTCGAGAGCCTTTGGATTTTGGCTTGGTAGGAACTCATATCGAGGTGGCTGAGGATATATATTGGCTGCAACCTGGGTATGGTCCCGTGTAAGCGGTGGTGCTGGGAATGTAAAGGACGCGGAATCAAAGAAAGGAGTATGTGCGGTGGGATGCGTCGTGACTGGAACTGGCAACTCAACCGACGTTCTTGCGGATGTATCTAATGGTGTCACCCGAGGATAGGAGGTGGAGGGTGATTCAGAGAGGGTTGTGGCATTAGAGTACCCAAACAGAGTAGGCGGGTAATTGATGGGGGTATTGGAAATCCCACTTGATCTGAGAAGAATTTCAGGGAACCTAGGGATCAGACTTGGGGGCTCTTTCCCGTTGTTCCAATCGTCCAACATCTCGAACATGCGGCAGCGCAGAATTCTATTCTCATCCAAAGCTGCTGACTCAGTAGCCGGGATGGTTGTCAAGGAGCTTTCTTCCGAGACGAGAATGGTTGCTAGGGGCATTTCTGAAGACATGTTGGCACCTCTTTTTGACCTAGTGAAATAGGGATGAGTACTTTCAGGCTGTCGAACTTTTCCTTTGGACCTTCGTGAAGTATGAATGTGAGGCCAGAGTACCACAAAATCAACCACCCTTTTCTAAAACCTGGAGTTTGGCAAACAAACGGTTAGTCCGAAACAACATAACGGATAAGTAATCTCACGTTGGGTGTGATGCACTTATACAGTTGATCGTGTTGCTACTTGTAATCGATTGTAATGCGTTATTCCGGTTTATACTTTCCTCTGCTTCCATCCTTTATCAATCTTCTTTTCTTTTAACTTTCCCCCCTTTTTTATTATTTTTTTTTGATGGTCGAATCTTATGTGGATTGCCTACGTATCATGTCCCCGCATGAATCAGACCGGGCGTAGTTCGGAAACAATAGACATAAGATATGAATGAAATGTTCTTGAATTTTATTTCAACAAACTTCAAACTTGAAACACTTGCAGAATGACAACAATGGAGGAAAACTTTTAAAAGGACAAACAGACTCTAAAAATAACAGACTCTCTAAGCTTGTTCCAACGCCTCGAATCTTTGCGCCCGGGGGGCGTTGTTTGGCCTTGCTGCGGTTCTTGGTGTAAGATCTTTCTGTATACTCCCCAATTCTACCATGACTTGGTGGACACATTCCATGATTAAAGAGAAGAGGGTAGGCCTCATAGTGATGTAGTGCCCGATTTCATTGATCCTGGCCCTGATCATGTCTTTTTCTCTGAGCAGCTGCCCTATATGTCGGTTCTTTGCCCCTAATACTTGAGCGTTGCCGGAGATATGGTCTAAGAGCCTATCTATTTTTCTTTCCATCCGTGCCATCAAGTTGTGGCAACGGTCTCTATCTGCTTTGGCATCCCGGACTTGCCTGAGAATTTGCTCTCTAAAAGCGGCATTTGCTTTTCTTAAATCAACGATGATTGCCTCATAATCTTTCTCTACTTGTTGTAGACGGAGTGCTTCTTGGTGGGCTGCTCTCTTCCATTTTGTCCGGACTGCAACCAAAGCCGCTTTTGCCTTCTCCAAGTCTTCTTGGTGTTCAAAGGCTTTCCTTTCCAAATCGTTTATCAGCATCTCATCATTCCGACTTCTCCTTGACCTTTCCGCGGTCAATTGCATCTCTTGAATTTGAGTTCGGAGTGCTTCTCTTTCCTGCTCCCAACTGGCCCTTTCCCGATCGAAATCAACCTGTTGTATGTCCATGGCAGCTTCCAGAATTCCCTTGTCTTCTTTTAAAGTGTTAATTCAAGATTGGAAATCTTGCGCTGTCTCATGCTTAGCCTCCCTAACTCTGGCTTCTACCTCTTTCTCCCAATCGACGGCATACTTTACCAACCTTTCTGACATTTGCTCGGGCATTGATTGGTTGTGGAACCATTCAAGATATGCGAGGCTCACTTCTCCCCATTCTCGATCGGCAACCATTTCGTCGATGTCGGAGAGTCGACTACCGAACCATACCTTTTGTGCATAAGTCTCCCTCGGGGTCTCCTCCGTCGCGAATTCCCATGTAAACGATCGCATATCCTCAATTGGGGGCCTTTTCTGTTCTCTACCCAACTGCCGCATGACACATAGCGGGGAATATGGTTGGAAACCCCTGAAGCCCATCAGTATGTAGAATGGGCGATATGTCAACATATGCATGATTTTAGCGGAAGGGAACCAATAATAATTCCAGGTAAGTCAATCCGCCCTCAAAGAGTTGAGAAGTTCTTGCCAAGTACCTAAATCTTCTGGAAGGTTACAACGGGCGGCTCTGTTTGTATGACAACGAATATAATTCAGCCAATCCGCATTGAAGTCTATCACAATTGGGTGATGATAGAGATGTTCTACAAACTACATTTGTAATAAGATATTGCAACCTTCAAAATAATCATGTCCTTCTTGGCACCGAGTTAAGGCCCGGAAGATGTCTCCTAGGATCATGGGAAGAACAGTGTGTTCCCCGTTACTCTGTAGATATGAGACCACCGCAGCCAAACGGATTCCGATGCGTCCGCCACGTTCGGGAAAAACCATGGTTCCCAAAAAAGCGATCATAAAGGCATAGATTCTTAAATCTCCCCAGGCGTCATAATTCAACTGGTTAACAAATTCAATGTTTGAGAATTTCTCGAACCCTTTCTTATCACCAAATCTTCCATAGAGATAATCCAGTGGCACCCAACCGTTCTCCAAACAACCCATGGGGACCTCGTCGGAGACATAACTTCTTCAAGAAATTATTCACACCCATTTGCCTAGGAGTTGCAGGTCTCTTTTTGTGCAAATCTCTTCCAAGTCCTGTGAGTCCGCCCAATTCTTCCAAAGTGGGTGTCATTTCGCAATCCCGGAATCTGAACACATTGCTTGTTGAGTCCCAAAAACTCACTAAAGCTCTGATCACATTTTTGTCCGGTTTTATCATCATGATGTCCGGAAGAAACTTGAGGTGCTTGTGAACTTGATTTCTTTCCCAAGCCGAAAAACTAGTCCACCATTTACAGAGCTGACCTGGGGTCTTGTCCTGGACCATGAACATGGGTGGCATTTCGTCTCTCGCCCTTTTCTGGCCGATTCGTTGCGATGAAGTCATGTTGATCCTAGAAAAGATAAAAACGAACTTAAGATTTTTTTTCAAAATTTTTTTGTTATTATAAAAAAACGAATCTTGTTAATACGGCATTTCAGCACTTGAAGAAGATTTGAAGGTTGTATAACAGGATACCAGTGTGATGTCTATATTCTGTTTTTGCGAAATTAGTCCTCCGGCGCCCCTTTTGAGGCATTTGGCTATTTTTGCAAAATTTCCTAACTCTCGACTAAGGACAAAATTCCTAATTCTAATATTTTTATTATTATTTTCTTTTGAAAAATCAGTATTAGTTGAGCCCGATATGGGTTGCCTACGTATCTCATGTTCGGTGAGAATCAAACTTGCGTAGTTCGAAAATAAAAGAACTAAATCATTTTAAGAAAAAAAAAACAAATTGTTTTTTAAAACAACATTTCTAAAACAAATTATTTTAAGAGAAACTAACCTATCTTTAATAAAATCAACAAAATTTATCGGAAATTGTTTTTGCATTTTTTTTCAAAAAATTATTTTCAAAGGAACGAAGAAAATTTATTTGGAATTTTTTCTTTCAAAAAAAAAAATTTCAAAGAAACCAACTATTTAAAATTAACAACATTTATTCGGAGATTTTTTTTCATTTTGTTTTCTTTTTCCATTTTTTTTTCAAAATTATTTTCCAATAAAAACATCTCGTTTTCAATTAATCTGACCGACATCTTCCACTTCTTACCCTCTTTTTTTTTTAATAACAAACCGGTCGGCATGTAAGATCGAAACAAATAAATGCACACGAAAAGATGCAACAAGTTGGTCTTTTTGTTTCAGGTACACCTGTCCTAGACAGGCCCAACCCCTGTGTTGAGCCTCCTAAGTCAAATATGCACATGATGCAAATAAACGTTCCTATCGGGGATCCGTCATAAGGTTTTGTTATTCTAAGTCGTCACCTTGTTGGAAAAAGTGTCTAGACTGGCTTTAACTCGAGCGGACAACTCGAGCCGAAGAGTGTCGGTGCACCGGTAGCATGGCTTTCCGGCTTAATTGACAAAACTCTCCGCCTAAACATGTGTGACTACAAAATCCTTCACCGGGTGCCAAGCACCACGACTATCTTGAGAAAAACGGGCTATGTCCAGCAAATGCCCGGTATTGTATTTCAGAAGACTCAAAAAAGAGAAAAAAAATGGGTATCGGCACAATTTATATACAGTTCACGAAATATCAAAGCGGTAAAGCAACATTTAGCATATTAAATATAAACATGTAATAAAATCAGATAATAAATAAGCCAAATAAAATAATTATTCAAAGCTCGAATTCTTAAACACTGAACCAGTGGTTCTGGGTTTGTTTCCCCAGCAGAGTCGCCAGAGCTGTCACACCTCCTTTTGGCGTGCCCACTACCCGGGGGTAGAAGCGTAAGGGAGTTTTTCCAATTTAAGTGACAATATTCGAAACGGGATTATTCTATTTATTTCAGAGTCGCCACTTGGAATAAATTATGGTGTCCCAAGTCACCGATTTATTTAAATCCCGAATCGAGGAAATTTACGACTTTCCAAATGAAGTCTGCGAACCAGAAATTCTAAGTAAGGAATTCTGGTGACCCGAAGGAAGGTGTTAGGCACCCCCGGACCGCGTGTTTCTAGCACGGTCGCTTCAACTATTATAAATGGCTAAAAATTGAAAAAAAAATATATCTGACTTTAATACATGTTATAAATTACGTGCTCTGATTAAACTTTAAACCGCTTATTAATTCAAAATTGTACATTTAACATTTAAGCAAAGCAAGCGTAGTCGCAACATAGACTCGGGCCCTTGACAAATATGCAAATTAAAAATGTGTGCGAACAAATCATTTCAACCTATGCCGATTAAAGCGATTATTAGACTAGACAAAAATCAATTTATCTAAAATGTCCGTTGAGGTTATCTGCAATTAAGACCTATACAAGACGATATCTTATTCGGTGACTTGTTAAATTAGGGGGCCGAGGATTGACTGAAAAGGTATAAACTAGTGAGAAAATTGATCAAACTATGCTAAATAGAAATAATTCACCATGATTCATCACACCCTTACAGCTAACAAAATCATAGTCCATTACCAAAATCTAATTAGTATCATTTTTATCAATCACCATTTGTACGATCGATATTACAAACCGTGTTCAATTCATGTGGCTCCTTAACAATTTTAAATTATCTCATTGATGTCAACTGGCAGACATTAATATCCTGGAGTTGCTTTTAAATATTCAAATAAGTGAAACAAAACTTTAAAATTTACTACCAGGAGAATTACTTTACAAACATAAGCACACCACCAACATAAAAAGGCATCCACAGATTACCAAGATAGTGCATAACCTTTAACACAATAGACATAGGCTCAGCGGAAAGTATCACGGATAAAACAGAGCCTAAGACACCCAATTATTCAAGCGACAAAATGTGGCCTAAATAAAGACAAAAATTTCTCTTATGCTTTAATGAATTTATCCAGATGTTCCCTCATGGTCTATCAATCAGACAATTTGAAACTTCAAACTTCAGTATATGGAAAGAAAAGGAAATTAACTTCACAATTATTCTCCGGATATCATACAACCAACAATTGAAGAGAATAAACAATAACCTGAATGATTACAAACAACTATTACCAACCCACTTCCTTTAAACTAAACATGATTCAGACGTATTAAATCCAACACAGCGCCAGTACTAACATTATACAGAGCAGCAAGAGAAAAAAAATTGTTACAGTGAGGACACAATACTAACATAAAAAGTACAGAAAACTATAACATTTTCTCCTAACAAATTTGTCCATGAATATGTTATTGCAATGACTCAGTAACGCACAGATTTCTTAAATTCATTTCAACTCCAGCTTCAAATTCAAACTTACATCAACACATGGTTTCAGAAGTGTGTACCTGGAAAGGAGATTAAAGAGGAGTAA
Organism: Nicotiana noctiflora; assembly: GCA_032618575.1. Classification (NCBI taxonomy): domain Eukaryota; kingdom Viridiplantae; phylum Streptophyta; class Magnoliopsida; order Solanales; family Solanaceae; genus Nicotiana; species Nicotiana noctiflora. The sequence continues at coordinate 207,203 of JASVEL010006006.1, read as the reverse complement.
GGTGCAGCAGTGACAACAAATAGCAGTATAACTACAGCAATATCAGTACACCAACAATAGCCCAGATTGAAGACCAACAACAAGGCACCAGCAGCAATGGAACAAGTAAAATAGCCGAAAACAAGTTCCAAATTCCAAAGTATGAACTCAACCAATCCAAAACTCGATTACCAACAGAAAACAGGAAGAACTAGAGGTTATGAGACAATATCTTTCTAGTTCTCAGACACTCGAAGATCAAGAGTTTAAAACAAACAGTGTTTCTGTTTTTCCAGTAGATCTATCTATCTTTATGTATCTGTATGGTTTTCCAGATTTCAAAAAATGTGTTTCAAACTCTCTCTGTGAGTGTATGTGTTTTTCAGTGACTGCCAATGTATCTGTATGAATGTATGTATAAACTCTGCATTCAGGGCCTCTATTTATAGCCAAACTTCACATCCCTCTTGCAGCACCTTCTAACTATTTAAAATCAAACAAAACCCCACATTATTCCCTGCTTTCCCACCTTCCACTGTCTAAGTATGGTTTCAGCTATATAAAACTCCAAAGTGTAGAAGAATGCTGGAAAATCCTGCTGTCCAGCAGGTCTTAACACCTTCTCTCATGTGCATTGCCTATTTTATTACTAAATCAGAACTAGCCCTTGGCCTCCACTACTTGGTGTCTAAATTTGAAGATTAAAGCTAACCATTTTTAATTCTTTCAGGCTGTTGGGACAGTGTAACAGTCCCCTTTTCTCATTTTAGAACTAATTTAAACAAAACCTTGCCTATTTCAACAGATTTAAACAGCTAACAAACCTTTCAACCTTGCTGTAACACACAGCATAATCAAGTGGCAACCTTTCTGCTAATCACTTTAAACAACCATTTGGTGTGCCAATTAGTTTGATCCTGAATTTCTATTAAGGACAGCTATAACCAATCCGAATTCCTAAACCAAAAATCAAACTAGCTTAATTCAATTCAAAGAGTGTTAGTGCTGTCCGGCATTTCGAACCACAAAATCTACGAGATTAAGCAACGACATTCAATTAAACTAACTACAACATGTATCATTGATAACAGAATAATTGATAAAACAGTGATTCCAACAATCTCGGCCAAAGACGAAACTAAGTATTCGACGACGCTAATCGAAACGAATACGCATTCTACAACATACGCAATTGAACGAACAAAGACAGAAAAGCAATTAACCAAATAAAGGTCTTTGAGGAGAAGAAAGAATGGGCGAAATCACAAAAAAAACAACAACAAACGAAAACTATAAAACAATCAAACTAAAGCGACGAGTACAATTAAACAAAAACAGAAGAGAAAAGAAATACCTTGAAACTAAGAATTGGAACTCGGCCGACTTGGGTCTTGTTCATTCGAGGTCGAAAGGACCTTAATTGAAATGTTTTCAAATGAAAACAAACCAATTAAGGTCTATTAGACCCCAATTCCCCTTTGAATTTAGACGAAAAATCCCTAATTCAAAATCTAGGGTTCTTGAACCTTGGTTTTGGGGCTTGACGACTTCTAGCCAAATTTGAATCAAACTAACGGGGGTTTGGTGATTAGGGAGGTCGGGGGAGTGTTCGGGGTGAGTTCGGACTCGATTGTGGTTGGTTTCAATTTTGTTCAAACCTTCAAAAGAAGATTCGAGCCCATGTAAGTTGATTCGAGGCAAATGGTTAGTATATTAGGCTTGAGGGTGGCTAGGTGGTTCAAAGGTATTAGTTTGGTGGTCGGCGTCGTCATTGCCGCTGGGTTTTGGGTGGAGGTGAAAATAGGCGGCGGCTAGGGTTTCGTTTGTGGGAGAAGACGAGATAGGACTTGGGTTGGGGAAATTTTTGGGATGAAGGCGGGTTTGGGTATTGGGGGGTCTTTTGGTATATTAAAAATCAAGGTTTAATCTTAGCCGTTGGATTATAGGAGTCCAACGGCTCAGATCAAAAGGGGGTAATGGGGCGGTTCGGGCGTGGGGGAATGGGTCGATCCGGGTAAGCTGGGGTTGGACTGGGGTTATTTTAGTTTTTTTGGGCCTGGGATTTAATTAAGAAGTGGCCCAGTTCGATTTTCTTCTTGATTTTTCTCTTCTCTTCTTTATAATTGAACAAAATTCCTAATTAATTTGTAAAGTCAATAAATAAAACTACACAAATATCAACATTTGAACAACAATTAACATGTTAACTAACACATTAAAATTATGTCATACAACTAAACTTTAAACATTAAATACAAAAAATACATATTTTTTGTTATTTTCCATTTTTATCAAATAAACTTGACTACTTTCAATTGTAAATTAAATCCTAAGAATGCAAACATGCAATATATATATATATATATATATATATATATATATATATATATATATATATATATATATATATATGAAAACATGCAATATATATATATATATATCACATTTTCTTGAATTAAACAAATAAACATGCTCACACAAAAACACATAATCTATGAAAAATTACAAATAACACAAAAACTATTTTATTATTATTATTTTTTTTTTGGATTTTTGGGAGTAATTCGCATGTAAAGCAAAAATCACGTGCTCACACTTAGTAAACGAAATTTCATATACACAGATATAAATTTGGTACTTTATGAATAGGAGATATATATGTCATATTAGTTAAGTTGTCTGATGTATGAAATGTTTTTTCCAGCTATACTGTCACGACCCTAGTTCACGAATCGTGAACATGTCATGAAGGCACACAGTCTCCGCGACTAGGTAAGCCTAACACAATGCAGAATATACACTTTTATGAATAAAAGATAAGACAACAACGGAATAATATGAAAGAAATATAATAAGTGCCGCTCGGCACATACACTTCGCCAAATACCAGAAGAAATTCAACCACCAAGATCCGAAAATTCACGGACAACACAGACTAAGAGAGTACAACTGTGGCTCTATACATCAAGAGTGTCTACACAACAAAATAAGGGAATAACTGACATCACTAAGAAGAATAGAAGAAGACCCTCCGGATCTGCGGACGTAGCAGATTCATAACTCGAGTCTACTGGAAATGCTCCTAAGTCACCTGTAGTGCGTCTGATCAGATGTACCTGGATCTGCACAACAAAAGTGTGCAGAAGAGTAGCATGAGTACACCATGGCGGTACTCAGTAAGTGTCAATCCTAACCTCGATGGAGTAGTGACGAGGAAGGTAAGGGCCCTACCGAGAAATAAAATGAGATAATGATAATAATAATAATACCGAACAACTCAAGATAAGAACAAGTCTAAAATAATAGCAAATGAGATAAATTCTACAAACCGTATACAATTAAGCTACAAAAGAAGTCAACACAACAAGTACAAATCAACAATCCAGGATCTCCGAGAATTGAACTCGCAGTCCTTTTATACTCAGCAACTCAGGATCTCCGGGAATTGAACCCGCAATCCATATATCAGTATCACAGGATCTCCGAGAATTGAACCCGCAGTCCTTTATCTCAGTACCACAGGATCTCCGAGAATTGAACCCGCAGTCCATATATTAGTATCTCATGGATCTCCGGGAATTAAACCCGCAGTCCGTTTATCAGTATCTCAGGATCTTCGGGAATTGAACCCGCAATATTTATCAGTATCTCAGGATCTCTGGGAATTGAACTCGCAGTCCTTTACCTCAGTAGCATCGGATCTCCGGGAATCGAACCCACAGTCCACAGAACACAAACACAATCAATAAGAGAAAACACAAAGAAATATGAAGTACACAGCTATAATTAACACTAAATCCAATCTCAACAGGTTCCAGTGAGTTCAATTAAGACAAGTAGGCACTTTTGCGAGCCCTCCCCTGCGAAATTCTTACCGTTTCTGCAGAAAACCATGGCCAGCCATCTATCGCATCTGCGACCCTTTAGTCGCTTCTGCGGAGCCGCTTCTGCGGTTCCCCATCCGCAGAAGCGGAACTGTTGCTGCAGTTCATACCAGCAATTCCAAAACTTAAAAATTCACCCGATCGACCCTCCGAAAATATCCCGAGGCCCCCGGGACCTCAACCAAAAATACGAATCCACTCTAATTCATCACACGAACTTGTTTCAATCATAAAAACACACCCTCAAACACACGAATCATCAAATTAAGGCCAGTTCAAGCCTATGATTCAACCAAAACTTCCGAAACCTACATGCTATCAAAAGCCCGAACAAACGACGTCTGAATGACCTGAAAATTTGCAGACATATCCAAAATCACCTAACAAAGCTACTGCAACTATCAGAATTCCATTCCGACTCCCGGTTCAAAATCTCACCTATCGATCGGATTTCCAAAAATTCTAAACTTCGGCATTTCAAGACTAATTGAGCTACAGACCTCCAAAATACATTCTGAGCGCGCTCCTAACCCCGAAATCACCTAACGGAGCTAACAGAACCATCAAATTTTCGTTACGAGGTTGTCTTAACACTGATCTGAATACGGGCCATTTTTCAACTATAAGGTTCTCATTTAGGAACTAAGTGTCCCAAAACACTCCAAATTCTAAGACCGAACATCCCGGCAAACCACAATAGCAGAAATGAACTTAGGGGAAACAGTTAATTGGGGATCGGGGCATAAATTTAAAAAATAACCGGTCGGGTCGTTATATCTTCCCACACTTAAACATTCGTTCGTCCTCGAACGAGCATAGAAAACATACCTGAAGTGGTTAAGAGATGAGGGTACTGGTTGCGCATATCCTGCTCGGTCTCCCAAGTCGCCTCCTCGGCCGGCTGACCCCGCCACTGGACTTTCATCGAAGCGATGTTCTTTGACCTCAGCTTCCTGATTTGCCTATCCAAAATGGCCACTAGCTCCTCAACATAAGACAGATCCTCGTCTAGCTGAACAGAAGTGAAATCCAACACGTGCGACGGGTCACCATGGTATCTCCGGAGCATAGAGATATGAAATACGGGATGGACTTCGGCTAGGCTGGGAGGTAAGGCCAGCTTATAAACAGCCTCTCCAATACGCCACAAAATCTCAAAAAGGCCAATGAATCTCGGACTCAACTTCCCTTTCTTCCCAAACCTCATGACGCCCTTCATGGGCGAGACCCGAAGTATAACCCGCTCGCCAACCATAAATCCACATCGTGAACCTTATTTTCCGCATAACTCTTCTGTCTGGTCTGGGCTGCACAGAGTCTGTCCTGAATCACCTTGACCTTGTCCATTGCATCCTGGACCATCTCAGTACCTAGCAGCTTGGCCTCGCCCGGCTCGAACCAACCCACGGGGACCTGCACCTCCTACCATATAAGGCCTCATACGGCGCCATATAAATGCTGGATTGATAGCTGTTATTATAAACAAACTCTGCCAGTGGCAAGAAATGATCCCATGAACCTCCAAACTCAATCACGCACGCACAGAGCATATCCTCCAAAATCTGAATAGTGCGCTCGGACTGTCCATCTGTCTGGGAGTGAAATGTTGTGCTCAGCTCCACCCGGGTACCTAACTCTTGTTGCACGACTTTCTAGAGCCGTGAAGTAAACTGAGTGCCTCTGTTTGAAATGATAGAAACTGGAATACCATGCAACCGGACTATCTCCCTGATGTAGATCTCCGCTAACCACTCCGATGAGTAAGTAGTGCACACCGGTATGAAATGGGCGGACTTGGTCAGCCGATACACAATAACCCAAATGGAATCAACTTCCTCACAATCCGTGGAAGTCCAGATACGAAGTCCATGGTGATGCGCTCACATTTCCACTCTGGGATCTCAATCTGCTGCATTAACCCACCCGGACGCTGATGCTCATACTTCACCTACTGACAGTTGAGGCACCTAGAAACATAGTCAACTATATCCTTCTTCATCCGCCTCCACCAATAGTGCTGCCTCAAATTCTGATACATCTTTGCGGCACCCGGATGGATGAAGTACCGTGAGCTATGGGCCTCTACTAGAATCAACTCCCAAAGATCATCTACATTGGGAACGCAAATACGCCCCTACATCATCATCACTCCGTCATCCCCGATGGTGACATCTCGAGCATCACCACGCCGAACCTTGTCCTAAGATCCTGCAAATAAGGGTCATCAAACTGCCGCTCTTTGATGCGGTCAAATAGAGAAGACCGAGAAACCACACAGGCCAGAACCCGGCTGGGCTCCGAAAGATCCAATCTAACAAACTACCTGGCCAAAGCATGAACATCCATCGTCATAGGTCTCTCCGAAGCTGGTAAGTATGCCAAACTCCCCAAACTCTCTGCCCGGCGACTCAAGGCATCGGCAACCACATTGGCCTTGCCCGGTGATAAAGAATAGTAATATCATAGTCCTTCAACAGCTCCAACCATCTCCTCTGACGCATGTTCAGTTCTTCTGCTTAAGAAAGTGCTGCAAACTCTGATGATCAGTGTAAATCTTATAAGGAACCCCATACAAATAATGACGCCAAATCTTCAAGGCATGAACAATGGCAGCTAGCTCAAGATCGTGGACATGGTAGTTCTTTTCATGTACCTTCAGCTGTCGAGACGCGTAGGCAATCACCCTACCGTCCTGCATCAATACTGCACCGAGTCCAACCCGTGAGGCATCACAATATACCGTATAGGACCCCGAACCGGTAGGCAACATCAAGATAGGGACCGAAGTCAAAGCTGTCTTGAGCTTTTGAATGCTCGCCTCACACTCCTATATCCACTAAAAAGGGGCACCCTTTTGGGTCAATCTGGTCATAAGTGCTGCGATCGAAGAGAACCCCTCCACAAAGCGACGGTAATATCCCGCCAAACCAAGGAAGATACGAATCTTAGTAGTTGAGGAGGGCTTGGGCCAACCCTGCACAGCCTCCACCTTCCTCGGATCCATCGAATACCCTCACTCGACACACGTGGCCTAGAAATGCCACCAAACTCAGCCAAAATTCACATTTAGAGAACTTTGCATATAATTGCTTCTTCCTCAAAGTCCGAAGCACTATCCTCAGGTGCTACTCATGCTCTTCCCGACTCCGGGAATATACCAAAATATTATTAATGAAAACAATCACGAACGAGTCAAGATATGGCATGAATACACTATGCATCAAATGCATAAAAGCTGCTGGTGCATTAGTTAGCCCGAAAGACATAATGAGAAACTTGTAGTGACCATACCGAGTCCTGAAGGCAGTCTTCGGGATATCTGGCTCCCGAATCTTCAGCTGATGATAACCAGAGCGCAAATCAATCTTGGAGAACACCTGTGCGCCCTGTAGCTGGTCAAATAAGTCATCAATACGTGGCAAAGGATACCGGTTCTTCATTGCGACTTTGTTCAGTTGGCGATAGTCAATACACATACGCATAGAACCGTCATTCTTCTTCACAAACAACACAAGAGCACCCCAAGACAAAACACTGGGTCGAATGAAACCCTTACCCAATAACTCTTATAACTGATCCTTCAACTCCTTCAACTCAGGAGGAGCCATGCGGTACGGAGGAATAGAAATGGACTGAGTTCCCGGCAATAAGTAAATACCAAAATCGATATCTCTATCGGGTGACATGCTCGGGAGATCAGCTGGAAATACATCAGAGAAATCACGTACCACTGGGACGAAATCAATAGAAGAAGCGTCAGCACTGACATCCCTCACATAAGTTAGATAGGCTGCACACCCCTTCTCAACCATACGCTGAGCTTTGAGAAAGGAAATAACATGGCCGGGGGTGTGATATAGAGTACCACTCCACTCAATACCTGGAATGCCTGGCATAACTAGCATTATGGTCTTGGTGTGACAATCAACAATAGCATAGTGGGGCGACAACCAGTCCATGCCTAGAATAATATCAAAATCAACCATTCCGAGCAATAAACGATCAACTCTGGTCTTAAAACTATAAATAGTGGCCACACACGACCGATATACACGGTCCACAACCAAAGAATCCCCCAACGGAGTAGAAACCTAAACGGGGGCACTCAAAGAATCCCGAGGCACACCTAGATGTGAAGCAAAATAAGAGGACACATATGAAAAAGTAGAACCAGGATCGAATAGAACCGATGCCTCTCTGTGACTAACCAAGATAATACATGTGATAATAGAATCGGAGGCGACAGCTATGGCGCGATCAGGAATAGCATAAAATCTGGCCTGACCCCTCTCTCGAGGGAGGCCTCTGGAACCCTAATCCCTACCCCTGGCTGGCTGGCTGGGCGGGTGGGGTGGCAGCTGGGGTTGGAACGATGACCTGCTGACCTGTAAACCACGCTGAGGTTGCGAAGTCTATAGAGGCGCTCCTCTCCTATGCCTAGGGCACTCCCTAACCAGATGGTGAGTATCCCTACACTCAAAACAAGCCATGGAAGGACACAGTGTTGTGACTGACCGGCCCCGCTCCCGCTGGACTGACCCCTGGAGGTACCCCGCGCAGGAGGCGCACTGGAAACTAGGGGAGCATAGTAAGGCTCCTGAGGTGCTGGAAAAACTGGAGTACTACCAACTGCTGGCAATGCTGAATGAACTGGACGACCGGAATAACCCCTGCCAAAACGACCAGCTGCTGAAGTACGGGTGCCAGAGAAATGACCCGACTCACGAGACCTATTGGCCTCCCTCTATCCTTGCTCTCTAGTGAGCATACCCTCGATCCGTCTGGCAATGCTTACTGACTGCTGATACGGTATGTCCGTCTCCAGCTCTCTGGCCATGCTGGACCGGATATGCGAAATAAAACCCCCAATAAACCTCCGCACTCTCTCCCGGACTGTGGCTACCAAGACCGATATATGCCTGGCTAACCGGGTGAAACTGATGGCATACTCTGATACTGTCATGGAGCCCTGACGCAACCGCTCAAACTCCGATCGCCAAGCATTCCGAAGACTCTGGGGAACAAATTCCCTCAAAAACATATCGAAAAACTATGCCCAGGTCAACGAGGCAGACTCGTCTGGACTATCCAACTCATAGGTACGCCACCAATCATAAGTGGCCCCTTGAATCTGAAAAGCAGTAAAGGAAACCCCACTGGTCTCCACTATACACATAGTACGGAGGATACAATGACACTCCTCCAGAAAACCCAATACATCGTCTGAAGCCAAGCCACTGAACACTGGGGGATCATATTTCTTGAACCTCTCCAACCTACGCTGCTCGTCCTCGGAGGCAGCTGTCCCATCTCCGGGCTGTACTGGTACGGCAGGATTTATAGTAATAACCTCCGGAACCTGCTCCGCGGGCTCTCGCTGCTCAGGTGTGCGGGCTGCGAGAGTTTGGGCCCCTCCCCCGGCCTGAGATGTAGCTACAGCGAGAGGAAGCAACCCCGCCTGGGCTAGAGTAGTATACATGCTCATAAACTAGGCTAGAGTCTCCTAGAGTAATGGAGTCGTAGTAGCTATAGTAGGTGTACCAGGTGCCTGCACTCCAACCTGATCCACCGGTGGTGCCTCAACGGTAGTGCGCATTGGTGTTGTGGCCGCACCTCGGGCGCGTCCTCGACCTCTACCATGGCCCCAGCCTCTGGCGGTGGCAGCAGCAGGCGCGTGTGCCTGATCCTTACGAATAGCACGTTTCCTCACCATCTATGAGAGAATAGAAGATAGAAGTTTTGATTTGTTGCCAAAAATGTCGCACGACAAGGAATCCAAAAGAAATGAAGAGTTTCCTAAACAGTTACATAGCCTTCCGTAGATAAATACAGACATCTCCGTATCGATCAGCGAGAGTGAAGTAATCGGTCCGTGTCCCGTGACTCCTATGAACCTAGAGCTTGATACCAACTTGTCACGACCCTAGTTCACGAATCGTGAACATGTCATGACGGCACCTAGTCTTCGCGACTAGGTAAGCCTAACACAATGCGGAATATACACTTTTATAATAAAAGATAAGACAACAGCGGAATAATATGAAAGAAATGTAATAAGTGCCACTCGGCACATACACTTCGCCAAATACCAGATGAAATTCAACCACCAAGACCCGGAAACTCACGGGCAACACAGACTAAGAGAGTACAATTGTGGCTCTATACCTCAAGAGTGTCTACACAATGAAAAATAAGGGAACAACTGACATTACTAAGAAGAATAGAAAAAGACCCTCCGGATCTACGGACGTAGCAGATTCATACCTCGAGTCTCCTGTAAATTCTCCTAAGTCACCTGTAGTGTGTCTGATCAGATGTACCTGGATCTGCACAACAAAAGTGTGCAGAAAAGTAGCATGAGTACACCACGGCGGTACTCAGTAAGTGCATGCCTAACCTCGATGGAGTAGTGACGAGGAAGGTCAGGGCCCTACCGAAAAAATAAAATGAGATAATGATAATAATAATAATACCGAACAACTCAAGATAAGAACAAGTCTAAAATAACAACAAATGAGACAAATTCTACAAACCGTCTACAATTAAGCTAACAAAAGAAGTCAACACAACAAGTACAAATCAACACTCCAGGATCTCTGGGAATTGAACCCGTAGTCCTTTTATAATCAGCAACTCAGTATCTCCGGGAATTGAACCTGCAGTCCATATATCAGTATCACAGGATCTCTGGGAGTTGAACCCGCAGTCCTTTATCTCAGTACCACAGGATCTCCGAAAATTGAACCCGCAGTCCATATATCAGTATCTCATGGATATCCGGGAATTAAACCCGCAGTCCGTTTATCAATATCTCAAGATCTTCAGGAATTGAACCCGCACTCCGGTTTATCAGTATCTCAGGATCTCCGGGAATTGAACCCACAGTCCTTCACCTCAGTAGCATCGGATCTCCGGGAATCGAAAACGCAGTCCACAGAACACAAACAAAATCAATAAGAGAAAACACAGAGAAATATGAAGTACACAGCTACAATTAACACTAAATCCAATCTTAACAGGTTCCAGTGAGTTCAATTAAGACAAGTAGGCGCTTAGACAGATAATCCTATCTAATCATGTTTTCCTATTTAACACCAGATAAGTGTTACAATTTAACCAATTAAATAACAAAGATAACACGAATTGAACAGTTCAAGTAAGGTGTTTTCCAAAAATCTGCGCAAGTACACGCCCATCACCTCGCGTACAAGGCATTTAAATCAACACAAATATATCCTAGGGGATAAAATCCTCCACGCAAAGTTAGATAAGCCACTTACCTCAATCCCGGTACAAAAATGCTAAGAAACGACTCCCTTGCCACGAGTATCCGACTCCGAGTGGCCCAAATCTGATGATTCCCCTTGATTTCCTCCTCAAAATCGCTAAAATCCTCTCCTAGTTCGAAGCCTCCAATGTTTTTAGTGTTCTAAAATTTTCGAACCCTTCTGTTCTCATAAGACACTGACGACTTCCGCTTCTGCGGAATCTTACTCGCTTAGGCGAGACCGCTTCTACGGTTATTTTGTCGCTTCTGCGACTCCTCCATAACGGGCGAGGAGCGCTTCTGCGGTCAGGGTATCTCACCTGCGAGACCGCCTCAGCGGTCGCTTGGCCGCATCTGCGAACCTCACCCCAGTCATCCAAATCCGCTTTTGCGAACCAGGGCTCACTTTTGCGAGCCCACCCCTGCGAAATTCTTACCGCTTCTGCGAAAAACCCTGGCCAGCCATATATCGCATCAGCAACCTTTTGGTCGCTTCTATGGAGCCGCTTCTGCGGTTCCCCATCTGCAGAAGCGGAACTGGTGCTGCAGTTCATACCAGCAATTCCAAAACTTAAAAATTCACCCGATCGACCCTCCGAAAACATCCCGAGGCCCCCGGGACCTCAACCAAAAATACGAATCCACTCTAATTCATCACACGAACTTGTTTCAATCATAAAAACACACTCTCAAACACACGAATCATCAAATTAAGGCCGGTTCACGCCTATGATTCAACCAAAACTTCCGAAACCTACATGCTATCAAAAGCCCGACTAAACCACGTCCAAATGACCTGAAAATTTGCAGACATATCCAAAATCACATAACAAAGCTACTGCAACTGTCGAAATTCTATTCTGACTCCCGGATCAAAATCTCACCTATCGATCGGATTTCCAAAAATTCCAAACTTCGGTATTTCAAGCCTAATTGAGCTACAGACCTCCAAAATACATTTCGAGCGCGCTTCCAACCCCGAAATTACCTAACGGAGCTAACAGAACCATCAGATTTTCGTCCTGAGGTCATCTTAACACTGATCTGAATACGGGCCATTTGGTAACTATAAGGTTCTCATTTAGGGACTAAGTGTCCCAAAATACTCCAAATCCTAAGACCGAACATCCCGGCAAACCACAATTGCAGAAATGAACTTAGGGGGAACAGTTAATTGGGGATCGGAGCATAAATTTCAAAAGCAACCGGCCGGGTCGTTACATATACATTAATATGTATTTTAGAAGATTGTGATTGGAGGTTTAAGGCTTCAAGTATTAACAAATCGAAATTATTCAAGATGAGAGAATATATGTCCACTGAAGGATAAAGTGTACGAGCAGTGGCAGGCTAGTAGCAGCCTTATAAGTGGTATTATAAGGCCAAAGCTTACAAACCATAAGAGGAAATACACTCCGAGGGACATTATTGATGATGTGAAATCAGATTTAGGTGTAAATGTTAGCTACATGTTGGCGTGGAGGGCTAAAGAAAAGGCAATGAATTTTCTTAGAGGTGAATCGGCTGATTCATACAAAAAATTACCAGGATACTTATACACAATGGATAAGACATATCCAGGTTCTCACATCAGAATGGAAAAATCGTCAAAGAATGAATTCATGTACATGTATATATCATTGTATGCCTTTATAAGGGGGTTTGATCGTTATAGACCAATTGTTGTAGAGGACGGAAGTCATCTAAAATCCTACTACACCGGGATATTCATTTTTTCAAGCACGTTGGATGGTGCATGTGAGTACATCAATAATAATACAATTTGTTAATATTTAAACCTATTGGAAAACACGTATTTAAAAACAATTATATTAAATTGTATTTAATAGGTCATATATTGCCACTGGCATATGGTGTTATTGATTCAGAGAACGATGCTACTTGGATGTGGTTTTTTGAGCAATTCAAGATAGCATACGGTGTAAGGAAAAACATGTGCATTGTTTCAGATAGAAATGAGAGTATCATTAAATCTATATCGAGAGTGTATCCGGATGTACCGCATTTTGCTTGCATATGGCATCTATGGAATAACATATACAAGAAATTCAAAAAGAGCCATATATTTTGGAGATTTTCATAAAATTAACCGACTCATTCTAGAAAGATCTACTACATATTGGATTTATTGATTCCAGGGCTAATATTCATACGAAATAACTAATTCAATATTTCCATCACTAAAGTTCATGTCAAAACGAAAAATTGATTTTCCGACAAATTTTTGCTCCAATTTCAATTTCCAATATTCTTTTTCTTTAGCTTTTAAAAAAAAAGACTCTAACTGTCATATGTCTTACCAAAACAAAACAAAAGAATTGTTTTATGTGATTGTTTAACCCAAAAACATAAATCTTGGTTCAGGTAATTAATTTCAGTTAAACATTGATTAATCTTAGTTAAGAATAATATCCCGATCTTATAAATCAGAAAAGGTGGTTGAATAGCATTATGCAACAATTATTCTATGTAATAAATGCCCTTTTCCTATCAAGAACAACAGTGTATATGATTTTCAATAACTGACACTATAATAGCACATGTAATTAAGAGGAATAATTTAATAAGCAAAAGGTAGAACAAAAGAACATTCTACCTGATAATGATTGAACAACAGATCCTCAAGTGGTTTAGAATTCCTCAGATCCGATGAGAAACTTAGTGAAAAGTGAAGTTATATATTGAGCGAAGAATGAATCGTTTTTTAAAGTGATGTTCTTACAATTGAATCTCACATGCCTCTGTTCTCACTCTTTATTCTATTTATTTGAGACACATTCCTAGTAAAATATAATAACAAATGTACAGACATAATATTTTTAATAATACGCTAATTTGAAAACCAGCCGTTACAGCTTCATCGACGGTGCTCGATTGACTCTTCGGCTATCGACCTCGACTCATATTGACTCTTCGGCTATGGGCTTCACTGCTTCCTGATCCACCTCGTCCAATGACGGTTAGAAAACATTTCCTTAATATTGTTTTATTTAGAATATTCTAAACTGAATTTTGACTCATACAATAATGTCATATCTTATACTGTATAATATATGTAACACTTTCGTGTGTTTTTTTTCCTTCTTTTTACTGAGAAGTAAATAAAAGCATGATTTTGCAAAGTTCCATCTAATAATCAGATTGTGATATGTATAAAATGGTATCCCCTAAACTTCTCTGCTAATCTATATATCATTCCTGAACTCTCAATGCTAAATATACAATTCCAGAAATGCAGCAAAACAATTAGGCCTTAATACTGATAACAAGAGTTTCTACATTTGAATCATGATCTCTTTCACTATTTTCAACAGTGCTAGAGGATGAACTAGCACTAGAAAATTCTTCCATTATCACCACAAGCTGCTCTTCTCTACTAATATTGGCTGTGTTAATCGTTCTATCGCGTTGTTCGCTTTCCTCTTCAATAGCTATTCTGACTTGATTGTTAAGTTCAAGATTAGAAGCTGGCTGCTGTTGAGGTTGCGGATTTTGTCTTGAAATAATAACATGGCTTCTACAGAGAGGACACGAGAAATTCGAACGAAGCCAATGGCGTATACATTCGACATGGAAAATGTGTTTACAAGAAGGTAACTGATGTAACTCTTCTTTGATCTCAAATTCTCCCAAGCAAACACAACACCTGTGACAAATTACCTCATAATTGTAAGTACTATATTGATAATATTGTCTTAAATTCACGCTTAGAATTGAAAATGCTCACTATAGTATGTTCAAATAATGAAATCTTTGAACCACATTAAAGGGCAATCTGGTGCACTAAATTCTCACTATGTGCAGGGTCCGGAAAAGGACCATACCACAAGTGTCTATTATACGTAGTCTTACTCTGCATTTACGCAAGGGGCTATTTTTACGGCTCGAACTCGTGACATCATAGTCGCACAACAACTTTACACCTTCAAATCTTTGAACCACATGGATTAGCAAAATCATTATCAGAATCCACGCACCCTTTTATCTGTAACTTTTGGCAGTATTTAGTTACTTTGTCTATATTCTGAAATTATTGTCCTGAACTAAGATATGGAGTAGTTAAAATGTTATAAAGGTTTAAGGATGAAATGGAGCTCTTGAATTAAAAAAAGGTAACCCGGTACACTAAGCTCCCGTTATGCGCGGGGTTCGGGGAAGAGCAGGACCATAAGAGTCTATTGTACGCAGCTTTACTCTGCATTTCTACAAGAAGCTATTTCCGCGGCTTGAACCCGTGACCTCCTAGTCACATGACAGTAATTTTACCAGTTACGTCAAGACTCCCGTTCAAACTCTTGAAGTAGACCTGTTAAATTTTTTGTTTAAAGACTATGGGTTTGCCCAGTAGCATAAACAAAAGTTAACTTACTGAGAATCTCTCATCATTAAATCTTCATCAAATAATATTACAGGAAGCTTGTTCTTGAGCATCCCCTTTATATCTACCTCGTCCTGCAAAATAAAAATAAAAACTATTAACAAACTACCAATTTTTTTAGTTTGTATACTATGGTTTTTGAAATATTATGAAATTCAAGCATAGACTAAACAGCTAGGAGATATTTACTGACATGAATAATAGCATGAGTTGAACTCCTTGTAACTGTTGCAGCAGGGGAAATAGAACCAACAGAAGCCCTTCTTTTGAGATAAAACAAGTAAAACAAAAGAAACAAAATTATAGAAAAAAGTATTGGAATTGAGAAGATGAAAGCTTGATAAAGTTTAAGTTGAAGTGCTTGAGGATACAAATGAGATGGACTAGGAGACTCAGGGATACCCATTGAACAAAAACTCTTAAAACTCAGTTTGTTAAAAGGTTTAATGAAAAAGATTATAAGGCTAAAGCATTATATATAGGGTAGCAGCTCGGTACACAAGGTATCCTGTATTCATTCAGAAAAGGGTCGCACCCTTAGCTTTATATATACAAACAACAACAACAATAACAACCCAGTATAATCTCATTTAGTGAGGTCTGGGAAGGGTAGTGTGTACGCAGACCTTACCCCTACCCTGGGGTAGAGAGGCTGTTTCCAAATAGACCCCCATCCTTCCCTCCAAGAACTTCCCACCTTGCTCTTGGGGAGACTCGAACTCACAACCTCTCGGTTGGAAGTAGGGGTTGCTTACCATCAGAGCAACCCCTCTTGTCTCTACTTTATATATACAAACAAAGATAAAAAAACATTGTATCAGGATACCTTAGGTTATAGCATTATGTATAGGGCAACTCTGACAAGAGGGGTTGCTCTGATGGTAAGCAACCCCCACTTCCAACCGAGAGGTTGTGAGTTCGAGTCTCCCAAGAGCAAGGTGGGAAGTTCTTGGAGGGAAGGATGCCGGGGGTCTATTTGGAAACAGCCTCTCTACCCTAGGGTAGGGGTAAGGTCTGCGTACACACTACCCTCCCCAGACCTCACTAAGTGGGATTATACTGGGTTGTTGTTGTTGTTGTTGTTGTATAGGGCAACTCGATACACAAGACATTTTGTGTTCACGCAGAATTTCGGGAAAGGCTGCACCCTAAGCTTTATATATACACAAAGATGGAAAACATTGTATCAGGAAAAAATGAAAAAGGTTAAAAAGGTATGTTTGTTTTGGATTTTAATTGAGATTTGATAAGGACAGGAGCAATAATGCTTAGGAGACTGCTAAAATGTGTAGTGCTTTTGAGATCAAGTAAGTGATCAATATAACATGATTACTTTATTTACACTTTTTCAATGATGTGACTTGCTCATAACTTGCCACTAAGATTTTAAACATATTAAAAGAAAAAGAAAAGGCAGTAATTCCAGGTCCCTCAGTCCACTCTTTTATCTTCATCATAGTTTTTTCTTTGGAATATAGCATCTGAAAACTAAACATACGTTACAGGAAAAAGTCACAATTTACTATTCTACTATACAAAATATCTTAAGTTTATCATCTTTTATATTCCTGAGCCAAGGGTCTATCAGAAATAGTATCTCTGGCACATATGGATAGGATAAGTTATGCGTACATTTTATCCTC
This sequence comes from Nicotiana noctiflora, assembly GCA_032618575.1. Taxonomy (NCBI): domain Eukaryota; kingdom Viridiplantae; phylum Streptophyta; class Magnoliopsida; order Solanales; family Solanaceae; genus Nicotiana; species Nicotiana noctiflora. The sequence goes on along the minus strand of JASVEL010006006.1, from coordinate 190,031 downwards.
TATCCTCCGTAGACCTCACTTTATGCGATTTTACTAAATCGTTGCTATTGTTGTTGTTATCATACGTTATATTCTAGGGCAATTCATATTCTTGTCGTTAGCCAATCATCTCGTATTTGATGTTGTTGACTTTTAAAGGAGTTGTAGCGTGGATTAGGTGGTTCAACATATCAAATTAACTCTGGAAAATGGTCCAAATTTACACTCTACTTTTGACTATGAGTATAAAGTTAACCTTTGTTATACTTAAGGTCGTAAAGCTCGAGTACAAATACGAGATGTTTTGCTAACAATAAGGATATATAAGTTCTTATAACGGAGCGTAAAATTAAGATATATTTAGGATAGAACGAGGTATACCTTTTTACCCTTTTGCTTTAGGTGTATACAAATGTCTTACTTTTCTCACTTGTCTTTTGACAAGATTCCCATCAACATAAGTAGTCTGATAATCAATCAACCTCAAAAGATTGTCATCAAAGGTGGTAAGCGCTGATCAGATAAGCCTAACTTACCTTTCAATTATTACCTTGTCATGTAATGAAAATCAATAGTGCAATTCTTTATTGGGGCAATTTTGCTGAAACCTAACTTTACTAGATATTTGTCAATCTCTATTATCTTGAGTTTTCAGAATATCATTGGGGTTGGAAGGTAAATTCATTCTTGAATTTAGTCAAGAAATAGATGATTTTCTTATATAAATTTGGAAAGTACTTTGTGCTCTGCACATAGTCTATCGAAAACATCATGTCCTCCTTCATAAGGTAGCTTGTTGTTGTTGTTTTAATTGTGCTATGTACAATTAATGGTAATTTCTTTAGATTTTTTTTTATAGTTTTGACGTCTAGACAACTCGGGCGTGCCTCAACTATTCCATTGAGTACTTGTTTTCTATCATTGGCATAGGTATTAAATAACTCTTTTATCAAGATTTAGACGGATGAAAGCAAATACTTAGTGATAATTCTTTTATATAATCTAAACAATTGGAATTTATTCTGTTTGACATCCACAAAATGAGTGGTTCTTCCACATACTATACTCAAAGTGTTGCATATAAACGAGCTTTTTCTTATATGGAAATAAATAACAATATAGTACAAGTGGCCCCTAAAACATGCATCTATTCATATGCACCTATCACTGCAAGTTGATTCCATACAAGGGTCCCATCCATAAACTTGGAAATGCCATATTACATTTGCACTCTCATCGTATATTCTCAAAAAAAAAAAAAAAAAAGATCAATTAACTAGGCTTTAATATTGAATTAGATGGAGTATGTAACTTGTTTACTCTATTCATGTTAATTTGAGAACATTTACCATTTTGTAAATTACTTTTACGTTGACCGTTAACTTACCGCAAAACAGCAACAACATATTTCATATAATCTTATATACTATATAATAATATCTGGGGAGGATAGTGTGTACACAAACTTTACCTCTAATTAACCTTACGGAGGTAGAGAGGTTGTCAACTTAGTGCAATACTCTTCTTTATGTTGGCTCGGAGTTGACATTGATTTTAATCGTATCGGTGGATGTAACATGTACTCAATGAAATAGTTAAGGTATACGAAAATTGACCCTAACAATACCGTAATCAAAAAAGAAAAAAGAAAAAGCTAGTAGTCTAAGAGATTGACCTTTAAGTCAGCCAAAGAACAAAAGAAAACCACATCTCAATTTAATCATGTGCTTATAAAGTGATTCAGCTTTTCAAATGAAGACAAGTTTGCCAATTGTTAAGAGACTTGTATATGAAGAGAAAACATGCATTAGTGCAAAATCTTGTTTCCTGGTCAGGGTGAGCACTAGCCGCTGATGACGGGGTGATCACTTAGATTAACTAATTTAAATAACAAAATCATTGTTAAGAAATTTCTTCAATATGCTCTACTATGTCAAACCTAATAGCTCTCCTTTTTCTTGATATCACAGTGTGTCTGAATCAATTTACGCGCATCTCAATTATTTCTGTTAATATCTGCTATCTTTAAATACAAGTTTTATCGAGTATCTATTATCTCCATCACACAAGTATCGAGACTCCATCCGGCAAAATTTAGGCGGACAGAAATCATTGAATATCTACGTTCTCAGGATTTTCAAGAATACAAGTTTCACCGAGTATCATACAAGTACCAAATAATTCTATCCATCAAAAGTTAGACAAACGGAAAGAAAACGTTGAGTGTCTAGTTTCTCATGATTTTCATCCCGCCTTATTGATTGTTAAGCTAACTCCCTTGAATGTAACCTACTTGCTCTTTCTTTATATCTCCATTTACTAGTTTTTAATTTGTAATTTATCCTTTTCCAACAACTTTACAAGATGCAGCTTCATTTCATGTGGGCGTTTTCTTGGAATAAAGTTCTACTATTGTTTGTGGGATATAGAAGATTCTCATTATTTCCCTCTCTCAAAGTGGACATTGAGGTCATCTTCAAATTACACCATTAAATCTTGATTCTCAAGATTTCCCATAAAGCAAAAGAAATCAAAGAAAATTAAACTTATCTACTATAAAGTAGCCTGACTTTGGAAAAAATTCTTAGCAATCAACAATATAATGACTATTTTATGATTGCTGTTCTGGTGGAAGCCAACACACTTGTCTTAAAGCAACCAGCACAAAAATTTGAACCAAATGTCTAAATCACAACCCACAAAATGGTTAGTCCTACTTTTGGAAGCCATGGCAGTTTAGATAGGGTAAAAGGGCATCAACAAAAAGAAAAAAAAATTACTGTTTCTCAACTTCCTTCAGTACCAACAGTCAACTTGGATCATAAACAAAGTTCAAAAAGTGTCCAATTACAACAATACACCCAATAAAATCCCACTAGTGGGGTCTGGGAAGGGTAACGTGTACCCAAACCTTACAGTAGAGAGGTTGTTTCCAGGAGATCAGTTGACAGGGGAAGAAAAAGAGGAAAGTAGACTACGCTAATCCGCCTTCTCATGTTTAACATGTGGTAGACAAAATTATCCGATATCTATACTGGTGGGAGATAGCAAAATTATCCGATACCTATAGCGCCCTGTGAAATGAATCAAGGAGCATACAAGTTGACCTCGACACCATGGTTAAAACACATGTGGTTTTAAATTCTATAATAAAGAGAAATGGTAATCTGACTTGACAACCAAAGAGACTAGAAAAGTAAAAACCAAAGGATCATCTTTATGCAAGACTATCAAGTGCTCAATAATGCTCTACTATTATATAGCCAAATTGGAGGATGCTAAAGTAGAATGTAATGGCAACTTTCAGTAATATAAACAAATATTACAAATTGACACTGCTTTACTTTGGAAAGGACTGTAATACTCAAATATCTGAGAGGAGCGAAGAGGAAAACCTGCCTCCTCCATGTTATCGTCTTTTGCAGCTGAACAACTACAGGTTAAAATAACTAATTAATCTAGTATTTCCTTTTCCTGATCTTGAAAGTGGACGATCGGATAACATCATCATCAGCCACCATTGTTGCCTCAAGGGCTGCAATGGATTCAGGCTTGGTAAAATAAGTGAACAAAAGGTAGATCCCATCCAAGTATGTATTTGTCTCTCCGGCTTTATTTTTTTTCCTAATGCTGTATGCAAGTGGAATAACCCCTCTATTGAAGACCTCCACATACATACCACCACCAGCAACCAGCAACTGCCCAAGAGAAAGAAAAGCAAAACGACATTGGAGAACTTACGAAAATACTTGGTCTAAAGACCTAATAGTTGCATCATCATTCATCAAATAGCCAGTACTGTGTGCAACTGAAATCGAAGGGAGATAGTGTCGGAAATGATGCAACTCCATAACACAGTTGCAATGAATCTATAACGCAAACAATTACATGAAAATTACTTATTCCATGACTAGTTGAAGCATTAACACTGCAATAAGAAATTTAGAATATACATATTGTTTCTAGCTTCAGGTGAAATCCGAGAGATAACACAGTACAGATTTCTCAAGTTAACAAAGTTCAAATTTAGGAACTTGTCCCTTAAATTAGAAGACATAATTCTATGGTTAGCTTTTCTTAATATGTCTAATCAGTTAATGGCTCAAGAAAGGCATGAAATTGAGCAACCAGAGAGATACTGAACCAGGTTAAATATTAATCACAAAAGGAATAAAATATTCTTGTTATATAGAAATGGAACAAAAAAAGAAAGTAAATAAAGAGCTACTTTGAGTTCAAACTTCAAAGGTTGCAAAAAAGGTTTAAAGTCCACAATTCATAGATTTTCCATTGGAAACATAGTGGTTAAACGTTGTATATACAGTGGTTAAAGAAAATACCCCCCCCCCCCCACTGTAACTGCTTTGTTTCTCTGTCTTTTCTTCTTTTTCTTTATTTTTTTTAACTCGACCACCTAAAAATCTTGATTACCCAATCAATAATCAAACTAAGGCGAAACATAAGGATTCATCGTTACTAGCTAAAAATCATAGAAAATCACAAACTAGTTGCATAAGTTGAAGATAGTGATAGTTTCGTTAAACCACTGAATGCCACTGGTAAGAGGTAGAGAACTAAGAACATTATAAGAAAAAGGGAGAGTTCTAAGAAAACCTCTTTTCTAGGCATGCTGGACTTACTGCAGGCCATAGTGATTAGCAAGGATCGGATGTAGTGTTGCGGTAGCCGGTTCATCTAAACCCAGTACTTTCAACGGAAAGCATAAATTTATGTGTAAAAATCTACTAAAATTTCAACAAATAAAAGATATGAACCCATAATTATTAATATATAATTGGTTCAATTCTAAGAACCTTAAAGGATGAATAGAGTTTGATTCCTGGATTCGCCTCTGAATGAAAGTATAACACAATATCTAGCTACTACAAAGAAGCTTAGAGCCATCCACCTATATCAAGTTTTGTGCCTGTGCGCGGAAATATCTTATATCTATTTGGACTCGAGCAACAGATGGACAAAAAATAAGATTAAGAGGAAAGTATTCCATGGAAGAATAATGAAAATGTAGCAGAAGCCAAGAAATAATTATTCCATGACCAGTTGAAGCATTAACACTGCAATAAGAATATACATATTTTTCTAGCTTCAGGTGAAATCCGGGAGATAACACAGTACAGATTTCTCAAGATAACAAAGATCATACTCAGGAACATGTCAGTTAAATTAGAAGACATAATTCTATGGTTAGCTTTTCTTTAGTATATCTAAGAAGGGCATGAAAGTGAGCAACCAGAGACTCAGAGATACTGAACCTGGTTAAAAATTAATAACATAAGGAATAAAATATTATTATTAGACAGAAATGGAACTAAAAAAAGAAAGTGAACAAAGAGCTACTTCGAATTAAAGGATGCCAAAAAGGTTTAAAGTCGGTAATAGTTTGTGCAGGTGGAGACGGTGAGTTGTGTGGGTAATGGAGTCTTGGAGAGCTAACAATTTATAGCTTTTCCATTGGAAACATAGTGGTTAAAGGTTGTAGATACAGCGGTTAAAGAAAATCACCCCTCCCTCTGTAACTGCTTTGCTTCTCCGCCTTTTTTCTTTTTCTTTATTTTTTTTAGCTCGACCACCTAAAAATCTTGATTACCCAATCAATGATCAAACTAGGCAAAACATAGAGATTCACCGATACTAGCTAAAAATCATAGAAAATCACAAACTAGTCGCATATGTTGAAGATAATGATAATTTCGTTAAACCACTGAATGCCACTGGTACGAGGTAGAGTATTAAGAACATTATAAGAATGCCACTGGTAAGAGGTAGAGTATTGAGAACATTATAAGAAAAGGGGAGAGTTCTAAGAGAACCTCTTTTCTAGGCATGGATAAAAGTATTGCACAATATCTAGCTACTACAAAGAAACTTAGAGCCATCCACCAAAATCAAGTTCTGTGCCTGTGCGCAGAAATATCTTATATCTATTTGGACTCAATCAACAGATGGAAAAAAAAAATATTAAAAGGAAAGTCATTCCACGGGAAAAAGAATAATGAAAATGTAGCAGAAGACCAGAGATAATTTTCTTTGTTACTCAGATCATATCTATGCCAGCTTAAGTTATGGTAAAATATAAAATTATGCACCGCAATTCTAATAGTTTTATTGGATCAACAGCTCAGATTTTCCAAAGAATGGTTATTAGACGGAGGAAATGGAAGTTACTTTGGTAGAGTACTAAGAACATTATAAGAAAAGGGAAGAGTACAAAGAAAACCTTTTTTCTTGGCGTGCTTGACTTACTGCAGGCTACAGAGATTAGCAAGGGGCGGATATAACGTTGCGGCAACGGGTTCATCTAAACCGAGTACTTACAACGCGAATCATAAATTTGTGTGTAAAATCCAGTAAAATTTCAAGAAATAGTAGATATGAAACCATAATTATAAACACACGACGGGTTCAATTCTAAGAACCTTAAAGGATGAACCTATAAAGTTTAAATCCTGGATTCGTCTCTGAATGAAAGTATAGCACAATATCTAGCGGCTACAAAGAAACTTAGAGCCATCCACCTAAATCAAGTTATGTGTCTGTGTCTTATATCTATTTGGACGCAAGCAACAGATGGAACAAAAAAATAAGATTAAAAGGGAAGTCATTCCATGGTAAAAATAATAATGAAAATGTAGCAGAAGCCAAGAAATAATTTTCTTTGTTACTCGGATCATATCTATTCCAGCTTAAGTTATGGTGAAATATAAAATTATGCACCGCAATTCTAAGAGTTTTATTGGATTAACAGCTCAGATTTTCCAAAGAATGGTTATTAGACGGAGGATAGGAAGTGTATTCTCTAATACTCCTGTGCTTAAATTATCAATTGCAAAGCTCAAAACTTCTTTTGCTTTCATGCTTCCACCCTTTCATAAAGAAAAATAAAATAGTAGATTTACTAGCCAAGAGAAATAAGAACTGATGAAAGTAGGGAGTGAGATCTCAGAGTCATATTATACACTCTTCGTGGCTACATTTTCACCATAAATAATCTTTTTCATTACGAATGCAAACCGAAGTAACAATTATTTTTCTTCCTCGGTTCGTCGTCCCTAGCCATCTTATTATTCCAAATGAATACAAATTATCTTCATTTGGATCATATCTTAATTCATATGGAAGCCAGCTGAAGCGTATCAGATAACAAAATAGGCAGCTTAACTTCAAAATACTTACTCCCTCAGTCCTAATGTGTGGCACCCTTCACTTCTTATTCATTAACTTCAACAAACATATCAAGAAACAATTTTTCATCATTTGGATACGAAGAGAAGTGCAACTTATAATACTTCTCGTGCAGTTTTCAAAATCCAAATTTTAATGGGGTATTATCACTTTTAGCTCTGTGTCAGAAATTATTTACATTTAGTAGCTGAAAAACTGTATAAAATTTGTATAATTTTTGTATATAACATATAACTCAAAATTTACCACCTTGAGCTTAGTCTTGCCAGTTACAAACGAAAATAAGCTAGGAGATATAGCAATTAAGTCCCCTATCCTAATTTATATGAACGCTCTTTCCTTTTTAGTCTGTCCAAAAGTAACATTTTATATCTAGAAAAAATCTAACTTTAACTTGTCCCTTTTCAGTCAACATAAATTGGGGACGGAGGGAGTATAAAAAATTGCATAAATTCATAAATCATACCTCTTCGTATTTCTGGGTAAGAGCAAGTCTTTCATCTTCAGACATGTCGGGTCTCAAGACCGCCATGGTTTCATAAGGGCGTAACCCAGGAGGACACTGCGGCTCCTCTTTATCTTCAACGGCTGAAATCCCAGACCAAGGAGTAGTTGCCGGTGGCTCGTCATCTCCTCCTCCGAACCCACCTTCGAAGAAAGATCCCGAAAATTCTAGAGTCTGGGCCTTCACAATTGGGCCAGAGGCTTTAGAAGTGAAAGCTCTGAAACTAAAGGGGTGTGTGAGTGATAGAATTGAAGGTTTAGAAGGCGAGAATGTGGAGGTGAGAGATGGGAATATTGATGATAAAGAAGAAGACGCCATTGTTGTTGTTTGTTGTTGAAAGATAAAAGTGGATAAGGAGGGAAAATTTATTCCCAATTCCAACATTTGTAAGACCGCACAAGAGAAATCCCAAATTTATTTTTAAAAATTAGATTTGACGTTTGAAGATTAAAATACGTTTGGATATTATTTTGAAAAAATATATATATAATTCTCAAGTTTTGGAATTTTGGCCTAAATACTGCTTAATAGCAAATTTTAAAATTTTTAAATTGGGATTTGACCAAAATATAAGCAAAATCTATGGTCAAATATGAGTTTTGAAAATAAATTTCAAATTTATTTTGTCAAAACTTATGACCAAATGGGGCCTTAAAGTTAGTTCTTTCGCCATAACAACATATTGAATATCATTCCGCCTCGTGGGTTCTGGGGAATATAGTGTATACTTAGACTATTTTCAATATAAAGCAGGATAACAACAACAAAATAGTAAGATAATTAATAATGAAAGATAACAAGGGTTAGTTATAAAAATCTATTACTAACAGAAAGTGAAGTTGCGTGTCAATACTACTATTATAAACACTCTAGACTGCCTACTCTACTATCTTAATCCTCGAACTTCATATCTTCCTATCAAAGGTGATGTCCTCGGTCAACAGAAGTTGCATCATATCTTGCCTAATTACCTCTCTCTCCACCTTTTCTTTGGCCTACCTCTACAGCTCCGTAGGTCCTCCAATGTCAACCTCTCACAACTCCTCACAGGGGCGTCGATGCTCCTCCTCCTCACATGACCAAACCACTTAAGTCGTGTTTCCCACATCTTTTCCTCAATAGGGGCCACACTCACCTTATCACGAATAAGCTCATTGTTGATCATATCTAACTTTGTGTGCCTGCACATCCATCTCATCATCATCATCACTATTTCTGCTACCTTTATCTTCTGGACATAAGCGATTTTGACTAGTCAACATTCAGCCCCATACAATATTGTCTGACCATCACTCTGTAGAACTTACACTTACGTTTCGGTGGCACCTTTTATTGCATGAAACACCGGAAAAGAATCTTCATTTCATCAATCCCGTCGATGTGTGAATAATAAACACAAGGTATTTTTTCGAATAGAAACAATATTTTTGTTCGATTAGAAATATAATTTGTTATAATAGAATTGATGTTTGAGATAGTTTGCGCATAAATCGACTTTTTATTTGGTTTATATTTTTTACCTTTACATGTGTCTGGTGATTTAGTGCTTAATCCATTCAATAATATTGTTTTTTAAATAATGCATGATATAATAATGTGACTTGACTCAAACATTCTATGGTTTCTACTGAAACAAAAATAGCATTATTAGTATATATTAGCTAATTGTATAGGCTTTTCAAATCATTTCAATTTTTGTACCTTGTTGACTAGAAAATCCAGATTTCAGGTTGATGTTTGAACACAATTATGTTATTGGTAATTGACACTTGTCACATTTCGGCGCTTCTGAGCATGACTTTTGTAGGTTGTATACTAGCAGGGCGAAATCTGTCTAAACCCACACAATTTTAATCCATCCCGCCCAACATTGGAGGAGTCAAAATATCTACAAAGGGATTCAAAATATTTTTTGTAGCTAGTGGAAAATTGAACTAATGATCTTAGGTAGATTTTGAATCCCCTTGACCACTAAATTACAAGTTTGGATTGTGTTAAGGAGGTTCAAAATTTAATATATAGAGGTAAAACATAGATTTTGCCTTATATATAGAATGTAATTTTTTAATGAAGGGGGTTCGCTCCCCTAAATCCGCCCCTGGGCGAAGCAACAGTTTTGTAAGGGTGGTCAATTGACCACCCTTTATCAAAAAATCACACTGTATATATAGATAAAATATTAGATTTAGAGATATATAACATATATTGAACACACATTATCGAGAATTTTTTTGACGTCTTTCAAGTTTGAACACGCTTGAAGAATACTGACTTCGCCACTACCGCCCTACCCGCATAGGATTTAAACCCGATCCACCTGCCCCATACTCCACCCGCGATCACCCACCTCGCCCCACAAATTTATTTAAAAAAAAAGTCTTTTTTATCTTTCTTGATTTTTTGCAGTAGTTGTATTATGTAAAGAGGCCACAAACATCTACACAACATCTTAATTTGCATTAAGATACACGATGTATTTTTAAGCCTAAGCATTTTGTTTTATTTGCTAATCATTAATCTTCACAAAAATAATTTAGGAAACATCATAAACATTATCTTCTACGTTTTTAGCTATTTCTGTCACGACCCATTTTCCATACCAATTATGATGGCGCCTCACGTGAACACAAAGCCAGTCAATTAACCTCTATTCGTTCTTTAACACTCAGTATACATAAATATATGAAAAATGTAGCTTTAAGAATATTAACTATCAACATGACAACTTAACTCAGCCCGACCGAGGTGTCACAAGTCACGAGAATCGAAGAAGACTGAACACTTCTACAGGACTAATAATAGTAAAGAAAGAAAAATTCGGAAAATCAAAAGACAACGATAGTTGCCGCTAACGCTGACGGTCACCTTGCTCAACCAGCAAAACAATACCTCCAATCAGCTAATAACCTGCTACCAGGTTAACAATACCTGCAACTGCACGCGAGGTGCAGAGAGTAAATTGAGTACTTCCAATTCAGTGATAATAAGAGTAAATAATGCTGAAAGAAAATAAATCACGTAAGAGCACTACATCATGCTATAAAGTTCAGTACAACCATTTTCAGAAAAACAGAAATTCATTAAAAATCCTTTATAAGGTATCTGGCTCAACTTAAAACCTCTTTTGAAAATATCTCCTTCTTTCCTTATTAATAGTTAATCACATGAATACGATATCAAGTAGTGCAAGTCCGCACACAAATCGGCCCCTTGGGCACAGCATGGTCAACAAGGCAAGTAATATGTGTATGCCAATAATATATGAGTGTTAAATGTCATGCCACGTGGTACAAACAGAAACAAATACATGAATGCAATGCAATGCACATGACGGTACACTCTGGTACCCACTGCGGCGTGCAATCTGATCCATTTAACGTCGACGACGCTCACTGGAGGTGTGTACAGACTCTAGAGGGGCTCCTACAGCCCAAACGCAATATCCTGGTCAGTCATTGTTATCTGACCGATCAATCATTGTTACCTGACCAATTTATATCACACATTGCCATTGTTACCACTGTTCCAAGTATATATTACATTGTCATTGTTACCACTATTTCAAGTATAACATACAGTATCATTGTTACCACTGTTTCAAGTCTAACATACAATGTCATTGTTACCACTGTTTCAAGCCACTTTATATTTAGTCCAGAAAATGATATGGTAAGCCCCTTGGGCATATACAAAATAGAAGTTTCCAGCCCGAAATACATTTAATATGTCAGATAAGTTTTAACGCTTAGAATTACGGCCGAGTTTGCAAAATAGTATTTAAAATATTGGACCGATATCAAATAATGTGCAAGTAATGCATAAACAGCAATATCAATCTCTGGAGGATTCAATTAATCGGCACGAAGCCTAAACATTGCAATTAGCCCAAATCATGAAAGCATCTAATAGGTTTCAGTTAATTACGTAGTAAAATCGATAATCGGGACGGACCAAGTCACAATCCCCAACGGTGCTCTACCCCACGCTCATACTTAGCGTGCAAGTCACCTCAATACAACAATATGATGTGCAAATCCGGGGTTTCAAACCCTAAGGACATCATTTACAAGTATTACCCACCTCGAACCAGTGAAATTCCTCGCTCGCGGTGCCCTTGCCCCTCAAAATGTCTTCCACGCACGTCGAATCTAACCAAAATCATAGCGAATACATTACGATATGCTAAGGGAACAACACCCACTCGAAAACAATCGAAAAATATCAAGAATCTCGAAATTTGCAGAACCCGAGCCCCGGGTCCACGTCTCGAAATCCAAATTTTTTACATCAACGGGTTCCTTATCTCCCCACGAGTTCAACCATATTAATTTTATCAAAATTCGACTCCGGATCGATGTTCAAATCTTAAAAATTTATTTTATAGAATTTTAGAAAATTCCTCCATTTCTCTTGAAATATCAAGAATCTACCCCCCAAATTGAAGATCAATTCATAGAATATAATCACAAGGGAGTTGAGAACACTTACCCCAAATTTTTATGGTGAAATTTGCCTCTGAAAATCGCCCAAACCGAGCTCCATAGTTTTATAGCATTTTACCATTCGGGCGCCCCAAGTGGTGCCGTGCGCTGCTTGTGGCGCTGGATCCAGTAACCCAGAAAATATCGTCGCCATGGATGGCATCCCGCACTACCCTGGGCGCTGGCTATGGGTAATTAATTTTTTCAATACGAAAATGAGCACAACTCTCTCATACGTTGTCCGAATTGGATGATTCTTTATTGCTTATCGCTCCAAAATTTTGATACGGATCTATTGCTTCAATCAAAACTGAATGTGGAGTTCATTTATCCTTGAAGAACGACATAGAGGCATTCTTGAAATGCCCAAGTTAAACTCCAATAACCACCCGAACTCCACCCGATGCCCTCGGGACCTCAACCAAATATATCAACAAGTTCTAAAATATCATTCAAACTTGCTCCAATCATCAAAAAGCCTCAAACAATACCAAATCCGTCAATTCGCATTAAATTCAAGCCTAACTTTTCTAAAAACTTCCAAAACATGCTTTTGATCAAACCCAACCAAACAACATCCAAATGACCTGAAATTTTGCACACACATCCCAAATCGCATAACGAAGCTATAGCAACTCTCAAAATTCCAATTCGACTCCCGGATCAAAATCTCACATATCAACCGGAATCGCCAAAATACTAACTTCGTCAATTCAAGCATAATTCTACACCGAACCTCCAAAATCACTTCCGATCACACTTCTAAGTTACAAATCACTTCTCAGAGCTAACCGAATCATCAGAATTCACATTCGATGCTCATAAGTCAATGATCGGTTGACTTTTTTTTTATTTTTTCAACTTAAGTCTTCTTTAAAGAGACTAAATGTCTCATTTCTTATTAAAATCGCTCCAAATAAATATTAATGCACCCAATACCGATAATTAAACTTGAGGAAGCAGAAAATGGGAAGAACGGGGCAGTAACTCACGAGACGACAGGTTGGGTCATCACATCCTCCGCAACTTAAATAAACACTCGTCCTCTAGCGTACCCAGAGTTGCTCTAGAAGTCCGCCAATAGCTGAACAGCTTTACCATGCATATACCCGGGGATGACCCCGTGTTACCCTATCTAGCATAGGCCCGATAACACAACATAGCTGAATTTTCGCAATCCACCTAGTCCATAAACCATAGGACCACACTTCACTTTCCGAAATCTTACAAAAGATCAGAACCTCACATCTTTATTCAGAATAAACCTGAACCAACTGTAATAACCCATACCTGCAACCTCGACTGCAATCATATGATATACCATGTAACTCGACACATGCAACGATAACTTCCATTCACAACAGCTGCCCACGACAACCAAATATCGATAGAAAACCTCTTGTTAGATAAAGTTTCATTCCAACACTTTCATATACTACAAATGATAAATGAAACACACAATAAACCATATCCATTTCTCAGATCAACCCTTCATGAGACCATTTCTCCTCTTGCAACTACCATAGCCGAACCTCGATATTTACCCATCAAACATGCTGAAATCAAATCCCTTAATATTCATTAATGATCCCCACGATCTCCTTTGACCAAACACATCATCCTGGTGACATGACACAATTAATATGACCTAACTACAACTTGCATAATACGCGTACCAATAAGAAACACATCCAAAAAGTCCCTCAATACGGAAACGGGATCAATGATAGCAACCTCTACACTGACATCCATCACAAATGCCCAATTAAAAAAGCATTCATTCCCAGTGGTCCGCTGGTTCTTTGAAATATAAATATTTCTGCTAAAACATATTCTAACGCACTTCACCACTTAACCCGTGGCATTTCCGGTGTAGCCCCTAATTAAATAGTTCAAAATACCCCAACACTAAGACAACCAGTCTGAATTCCAACATCACATCCAAAATATAATATACCAGCGAATAAAGATCCACCACCACAACATAGCCTGAACATCAGAACTCCATATAACATACAAATCATCATACCTGATCCCAGTTTCCACCGTGCAATATACGCACACATTTGATACTCCTTCATTTCATGACAAATACTAGATATTTACCCGTGCTTCCGAGCAAACCCCAATACGACCAGTGGACCCAACAAGAACATGTCACAACACTACTGAAATATAATCAGTTTAATCATATAACCTTTTTCTGAGACATATACTCTCATCAAATCACTTCTACTTAGCAATATCATTTTCCCTAATCATCCGAAGATCATTTATCTAATCACTTAGGAGGAATCACTACACATCCCATGCTTTGCATGTCAAACATAGGTCTTATTCAAAATCTTACAATACTGACACGAGGATGAGACCTGTACATATTCATAACTGCTACCAAAACAACAATTCATTAGTTCTATACTCTTGGCAAGAACCATTACCTTATTTTTAGCCAAACAATGGTCTTAGCTCTTTAATTTACTTTACATACTCAGATTGTACCGATCTCAAATTCAATGAACTTGTCTCACCCAGTACGAACTGCTCGGGCAATAAGCCACTCCAGACATAACTAAAAGTCGCATATGATGCCCCAATATGCCAATAGGCTACTAATTCGAATGCAATATAAAATAAAACGAGATTTGGAGGGAATTACCAATCACACACACTAATACAGACTTTCCTTAGAAAACAGGAAGCAATGCATACGAAATATTATATAGAAAACTATGCTCAGCATCACACTGTTGCGGCATGCTACCCGATCCAGATAACATACCCATGGCAGAATGCCACCTGATCTGGATATAGATATCACATAAAGCGATGCACATCGAGCCAAATTTGCTCATTACAACATAATACCGAGTATCGGTCGTACACATGCTAAGTGCATAATAATATCTCTGAGGGACATATAGCATTATTGTAAGGCCCCGTAAAATTTTATTGCTTGAAACCTAGCAACTGTGGTGTCATGGTCCGAATAAGGTGTTAGGAATGCGTAGAATTCTTCACGGCTCGCAAGCTCGCCGCAGTTCGGACCCTTGGTAGTGATTTAAGTTTCAAAAATTGAAAGAATAAATTTTCCAGAAAATATCGATTCTGTGGTCAGGAATGCGATCGCAGATCTGCTATGCGGACCGCATTCCTACCGTAGAGTTTAACAGAATGTTTTCCAAAAACTGTGTTGAAAATGCAGTCCAATATGCGATCGCAGAATAGAAATCCGGATCGCAGATCCATCGCATAATTTCTTGAGAATTTTTAAGTGTCAATTCTACGGTGCATTCTGCGACTGCAGAACACGAATGCGGACCGCATTCTGGTCGCATATCGTAACAAAACATGTGCATTTTTGGGGCAATTCTGCGGTCCATTATGCATACCGCATGTTGATTCTGCGATCGCAGATGCGACCCGTAGAATTGACTCGGCCCAAATTTTTATAAAATTTTGACCTGACCCCTTCTTTAATAAAACACCTCCAACCTTCATTTTTCTCATATTTTCTTAACAAAATTAGAGAGAGGAAAGAGGGGTTCTAGAGAGAGAAGTATACCCATCTTCAAAGAGTGTTTCTAAACGTTTGGTCCGGAGGTTCCTAGGGAAAGTGTCATCGTCCCCAATCTTTACAAGGTAAAAACCCTAACCATTTTCTTTGATTTTCAGTTTTAAAATGGGTAAAGAAATATTTGCATACAATAGCTTTTGAAAATAGAGTGTGACACTCATGCATGTTATTTGAACTTGAATTTTAGTAAAAAAGAGTGGGTAGGAGTAAGAGTTTGCAAAAACGGAAGTTGGCAACTTAGGATAACTTGGGTGAGCTTAAGTAAGAGATTGAAAGGAGTAAAATTCGACTCCAAGTATGTATGGCTAACTTTGATTCTTGTGAAATCGCCCTTATGTGTACAATTCGTTGGTATGTGATACTTTTGAGAATTGTTGTGTAATTCTTTGATTTAGTTGTTGGGTATTCAATTGATGTTGAACTATGTGTGGTGTGGTATGGAATATGAACCGAAAGATAAAAAGGAAGTTGAAATTGGTAAAGAATTGAGAACAATTGTAGTGATAGCATACATGGCTTCTTGTGGGAAAGAAATGAAAACACTTGAATTGTGATAAATTGTTGGACATAACGGTATGAGTACTCTCGAATATGGAAACATTGTAACTTGGTTGTGATACTGGTTTGAAAAGTATTTGAAAGCCTGAACCAATTTGTAAATTGCTTATTTGCACTTGTTGTGATCGTGTGTAGTGCCTTGTTTATTGTTTGTGGTTATTGTGATTGAAATTGTACGGTGGGATCGGTTTGTATGCCACAACACGAAGTAATAAGGTGTGGGTGATAAGGGTGGCCGAGGTAATAAGGGTGGCTGAGGTAATAAGGGTGGAAAGCTTTCGAAATCGCTATTGAAATTGATATGAAATCATTGATGTGAAATTGTAAAAGGAGACAACAGGAGAGTTTGCAACCTGTGGGAAACTGATTGCCCATTTGTTTGACTTGATTGTGTTTTCCGTATATGCTTGGTTGTTGCCTTCCTTGTTGATCTTTAATTGTACTCTGGGTTGAGAACTACTTGAAATGAATTAAATGCAGAAACATGATTGGTTGGCTTTATTATTTCTTAGCGTAATTCATTGGTTGTCTTATCATCGTGATTTACTTGTTTAATGGCTTGAGTTTACTTGGGCCAAATCTTGTCCATACATACCAGTATAATTCCAGTGGACTGACGTCCCTTTTGCCGGGGACGCTACATTCGTGTTATGATTGTAAGTGGATCAGTAGCAGGTACTTCAGATCATCGGCAGTAGCATCCTTCATCTTCCACTGCCCGTTTTGGTGAGCCCCTTTCCTTCTCGGGGCTCTACATAGCTCATGCCACTTCTGTTGGACTTTATTTTGATTTTGTGTAAGGTATAGCCGGAGCCTTGTTACCGGCAAGTATTGTATCATCCCTTGTATCCTAGAGGCTCCGTAGATATGTAAATTGTGGGATCTTAGCCTTATGTATATATTATGTTGGGCGTTGTAAATTGTAAACTTGTTAGTAAATTAATCGTGTGGTTATGTTTGAACAATGTGAATTCAGTTATAATTGGTAAGATCTTTTGGCTTCTAAGTAATAAACAACACAGGGGTAACGCGTGTGTTAGGAAAGGCACACAGGTCCGCTTGATTGGGGCTACCCGGTCAGGCACCGATCATGTCCCTCGAATTGGGGCATGACAGTTATAAGCAACAAAAATCAAGCACAACTGAGGTGCGATGTACAATTTGAATTTTAAGAGCCAAGATGTTCATATAACGTCATTCCTATGCGGATTCTCAACATATAGCAATTTCTCAAACCGTATCACAACTCACACAACGCAATGCATCACTACGCAAAATATATGACAAAGAAACATCAATCTAACTACTCTTCCATGAGGACCGCGGTACAAAAATGCACACATCTGGCTGATATAGAGCCGTTATTCACATTAAATCTATCTACTGACTTCAAGTTGATTCTGATCACACTGAACTAGTTTCATAACCTTTCGAATTTCCATAATAACTTCCATTTTCTTTATAAAACACAAGAACAACCATCACAATCGGAGTAACCCTCCCCAATTCACAACCCAATATGTTAAGTACCCTCCATGCATGAATCTTCAATTTAACGACACCGTCTCAAACTTCATACTTGGGTTACATCTTTATCAATCAAGTGATCACATGCCACGCTTATATAATCTTCCTGTGGGATACACTCCCACAACCTACCACAATAACATCTGGAGCGTACCTCCAAACCACTGATCGCACTAACGCTGAAGAGCGATCAAGAATCATTAACCAGGACACCCCCCCCCCCCCCTTTTTTTACAAAACACCAATCTTAGGTGACACTGAAGACAATATCGTATTACCGTAAATATTGAAACTTATCTCCTGCTCATTCGAGCTCATGACATCTTATTGAAAAAATTTCCTCACTCGTGCCATTCTCGGCCCAATTTCCATAACCAGAAATGATTCCCCAGCTTGCATCAAACTCGAACCAATATAGCATATAATCTTGCAATCAACTTATTGAATAGCAAACTCCCCAACTTGGCTCAAATCCATAGATCAAAATGCACTCAATAAATCATAACGCATGTACTCTATTGCTGTCGTAATATCATAGTGAGATTAAACTCACTCCTTCATAAGCTTGTGGAAAACACAAATCATCTAAAATTTTAACTCTTCTACAATTCTTGCATTTACACACACAATCGTTAAGCCTACTCTCTAGGCGACCAAATATTTTTTACGAAGTCCCAAATTTTTCAAAGATTTCGGCAGAGTCTCCTTTGTAATTGCGCCTATCCACCTGCCAGAGAATCACCAAAACCATCCAAACAACATATCCACAACTTGACAAAGCATCACAATGTATATCAATTACATTAATCTCAATATTACATATATTGTACTATCAAAATTGATACATGGACATGCGTTGCATCTATTTGAATTATAACACATAGAAAATATCTTTTGATCCTCCATTATTGGGCTATTCAACTGAGTAAGAACATATTCTTTCCTTAATGTTTTCGACCTTCAAGGTGTGCTCCTTCACATAGATTCCGTCATAATACATTTACAAAAGTGATATCAGCTCCCAAACTTATATAAATAATATGACAAATAGTTTTTTTTTCATAAGCCAATTTCCCATTAGCTTTACCTTTAGTTAATATTTTGTATACCTTCCACTGTCATACACATTACGCAATCAGTTAATCTTCCCGAGTCTAAACAAATACCGTAACATGAAATTTACCTTACTCCAAATAGGAGTCATGAAAAGATTCTTCACACACCCATAACTTGGGACTACACATCCTATCATAGTGGAAATCATACACTCAATAGTTCGTCTATCATCCAGTAGACCTTCCTCGACACTTTTAAGTCATAAAGAAATATCTCGCATTACCAACATACTCCTCACATGGTTACTCCGCCGCCATTCCCACTATTAGGGACAATACTAACATATTAGCTTATAACACTAGCTCGCACAATCAGCACCTTGGTGCTCAAACCGTAGGCAAATATTCGGCCTCAAGTCCTCCAGACTGGCCCAACATCGAACTCACGGAGATTACATCCGCCCCCTTGATCAGGGAATCACAAGCCATCAAGGCACATATAATACTGAGCACTCACGTGCGCACACAGATATGTCGAAGGAATTTCAAGAGTTATCTCAAACTGGATCAAGTACGCACGATAAGAATTCCAAGAAAGGGAAAGTTTTCCTAAAGGTTCGGCAGCCTCTCGAGGATAAATACAGACGTCTCCGTACCGATTCACGAGACTCTACTAACCCTGCTTATGACTCGTGACACCTAGTAACCTAGGCTCTGATACCAACTTGTCACGACCCATTTTCCATACCCGGTCTTGATAGCGCCTCTCATGAAGACAATCCCAGCCAATTAACCCCAATTCGTTCATTAAAACTCACTAAACATAAATATATGTAAAAATATAACTTTAAGAATATTAACTATCAACATTACAACTTAACTCAGCCCGACTGGGGTATCACAAGTAACGAGTGTGAGCACGTGATTTTTATCTCACATGAATTACTCCCACAAAAAAGTTGTTTTTGAGTTGTTTGCAATTTTGTACTATTTTTCCTCTTATTGTTGACATTTGTGTGCACGCGTTTATTTGTCTAATTAATGAGTAAATATAATATTACTTTGCATTTTTTGTCTAGTTGCGTGATTTTTAAGTTTATAGGATTAAGAGTTAATTAGTATTTTTAAGTTTAAAATTTGATTTTATGATTTTAATCTAGGATTTTGGTTTTAAAATTAGGGTTAAAATAAAAGAAAACAAAACAAAAATAGAAGAGAAACCGGACTCGGCTGTCCAAATTGAATAAAATGGCAACCCCAAAATGCCTTCCCATACCCGGTCCAATTTGATCTGGCACTAACATTGAAATGGCGTCGTTATTGTCACGTCCCTTCTAAGCCATTGGATCTCACGTATCCAACGGTCAAGATCATCAACCCAGGCATAACAAACCAGCCCGACCCGTTTACCCCTAATCGATCCAACGTCTATCATAACCAAATGACTCCGTATCAATAAGTGAATTAATCACAGCCATTGGATCTCTTTCATCCAACGGCTCTAATCAATTTTTTCATTTTTGATATACCTAAACAATTGCACCCATTACCCCCAAACCAAACCCTACCATCATCGTCTCCAAACTCTTTAGAGATCGTCCGCCTTTCTCCCCACCGTCCTCCGCCGTGTACCGCCGTCGGAAATTACCTCACAGCGGCGGTCAGTCACCAAACCCCACAATTTTTATACCTCTGAACCATCTTGACCTCCCCTCTTCAACCATTACCATAGCTCCCCTCGAATCATGTCCCAACTCTTCGAATCTTAAATCGAAGGTTGGCCGGAAAACCCCACTTTCTCCGACGGCCACCAAATTAAAACCTTAAGACCTTCTAACCACCCCCAACCCAAATCCTTAAACCGTTTGGCTCGAATCTTTCTGGAATTTCTCGAATCTTCATTTAAGGATTCGAGCCAAACATGAACCTATCCCAACCGAGCCCAAATTCATACCTTGGCACCCCCTAACCTCCATAATCACCAAACTACCATCGATTTGGTTCGAATTAGACCAGAACCATTCGAACCCCAACTCAGGCCCCAAGAACCCTAGAAATTCCAAATTGGGGGTTCGTTTGAAATTGAAGAAATTGGGGTGTCGATTGACTTTAGGCGAGTGTTTTCAATCGAGAACACTCGATTAAAGTCCATCTTTACCCCAAAGAGGCTCGAACATAAGTTTGAAGTTGAGGTCATCCAATTTCTAGGCATTTTGAGGTACTTTCCTTTTTTCTTTTGTATTTTAATACATGTTTATGTGTTTAGCCTTGTTATTTTGATTTTTTCAAATTTTTGTCAACTGTTCTGCTTCTTCTCCATCTGACGGTTTATTTGGTCTAAATTGTTTCTGTCCGTTTGTTCAGAGGTATACATTATAGGCTATATAATCGTTTAATTAATTTTTTCGATTAATTAGTTTCCTGATTAGCCCATGTTTTGTCAATATCACTAAAATCACCCGTGAATTGCCTGGTCATCTGTTTCTGATTATTTAGTGTTAATTGTAATATGCAGTCATTTAATTAAGCTTCGTCGATTAGGTCGTTCGTATACATTTGAATCATTCAGCATTTATATTGTTTGTAGTTTTAAGCGTTAGCTGTTTAATTAAAATTTGGTTGGATAGTAAGCATTGTTTGAATCATTGAAAAACCTGGCTTTGATGAATGTTTTTGCTTTAAACTACTGTTTGATTAACCTTAAGAGTTGGTTATAGTTGAATTGGATTTAGTTATAATTTAAGCTGAAAACTTCATAGTTTAGTGGACTGCCACCCCTTGAGTGTGTGTTGAATCATTAGGACAGCCCATAGTGTAGATACACCCTGGAAATAGTGGAACCTGCTGTTACAGTAAGATACTCACTATTGTCTGAACAATAGGAAGTTTAAAATTAGGAATCACATACCTAGACAAACTCAAGTGGGAAAAACAGAGGGAATAACATGGGGGCAAATATTTATTAATGATAGGAGTGATGTCCTGGGCTGGAAAGAGTAAAAGTTTAGGTAAATAAGGGCAGGGTTTAGTCCATATATAAGGAGAGGAGAGGACACAAAAAGGAGAGAGTTTTTTTTTTTAAAAAAAAAAGAAAGAGTTTTTTCTTTTAGTCCGAAGGAAAATCAGTCTTTGAGAGTCTTAAATCATTTGTGAGAGAGTTTGGTAGAGCTTATAACAAAAGAAGTATAGCAGTGAGAAAACGACACTGTTCCATTGGAAATCTAATATTTCTTGCTACTGAGTTGCATTTTCAGTTCACTATTTGTTCACTGGGTGTTTGATGTTCATTGTTTGGTTTTTGAATGATCTTGAGTTCATGTTGAGTCTGGTTTAGAGTTGATCTGGTCATGTGATGACTCGGCCTGTCATCATGTGAGTTATCACCCCGTTATCCCCATTATCTGCTTGTTAATGTTGTATTATGCCTGTTGGGTAAGTTTGAGTCAATCCGGGTTGAGTTTGGTTGAAATTGAGAAAAATAGTCTCTTAGAAGAAGAAATTGTTGAGAAAAGTCAGCTGGATGTTGACATGTGAGTTAGAGAGCTTGGAATCAAATTCTGATGATTCGGTCAGCTTCGGGAGGTCATATGTGAGCTAGGAGAGCGATCGGAAGTGAATTTGGAGGTCCGGTGTAGTTTTAGGCTTGAATTGGCAAAAGTTGAATTTTGGCGATATCCGATCGACAGGAGAGATTTTGATCCGTGAGTCGGAATAGAATTCCGACAGTTGCAGTGGATCCGTTAGGTGATTTTGGATGTGCCTGCAAAATTGCAGGTCATTCGGTGGTCGTTTGGTCGAATGTTGGTTTCGAAAGTTGAATGAAAACTTAGGCTTGAATTTGCTTGGATTCGGTGTTTTCCGTGCTTGAGGGCATGTTTTTATGATTGGAACAAGTTTGTCTCGTGTTATGGAGTATGAATGTGGTTTTCGTTGGGGTCCCGGGGGCCTCGAGTTGATTTCGGGGGTCCAAACGGATCATTTGTTGCATTTTTGAACTGCTATTGGCTGCTGGTTTTTGTTGCAGATGGATGCTCTATGCGATCGCATATAGTAGATGCGATTGCATAGAAGGATGGAAGTGAGCCCCCGAGTTGTTCTATGTGATGGCGAAAAAGTGGATGCGATCGCATAGGTATGGAACCTGTCACTCTGCGATCGCAGGGTCACTTGTGTGAACGCATAGTGTAAAATGACCCGGGGTGCCTAAGAAGCTTATTGTTCTATGCGATCGCGGGGTCAGTTTGCGGTCGCATAGTAGTAATTTGGAGCCTGGGTGAGATGTTCTACACGATCGCAAAGAGGAATTGCGATCGCATAGCCTTAATTAATTCGAGCTCTTATTTGTTCTACGCGATCGCAATGATGGGACGCGATCATATAGTGTAATTTTCTGGGCGGACAGACCTGTTAAGTAACATTTCCACACGCGAGGGTTTTCATATTTCATCAAATTTGAGTGAACCTTGAGAGCTTAAAGACGAGAATTTGCAAGGATTTCATCGGGAAAGCATCGGGGGTAAGTTTCATGGTTCAAATACTTGTTTTTATCTTAGAATCCTCCTCTATTTCACTGAAATTGGATGATTTGATGGGGGAATTTAGCCTAAGTCAGGGTTTTTGTAAAATGTTGATTTGAATGGGCAAACGGAGTCCGATTTTGGAAAACTTTATATGCATAGACTCGTATGGAGATGAGGGTTCCGAATATGTAACGTTTATAATTTTTCGAGAAGCGCACCAAAAATCAGGTTTTGACAACTTTGTGGGTTTTGATGCAATTTGGGTTATTTCATATGGGTTGCGTGAATTGAGCATATATAGATGTATTATCATTGATTTTGAGCAGATTTGGCATCCGAGGAGATTGATTTGCGAGGCAAGTGCAAGGCGGACTGAGGCTTCTACCGGTTCGAGGTGAGTAGTATTAGTAAATAATGTACTGAGGGTTTGAAACCCCGTACTAGCACTTTACAGTGCTATGTTGAGATGAGATGCGCGTCTTGTGATGGGTGTGGTAACATTGTGATTAGGGACTTGGACTTGGTCCTTCCCGGCTTATAGAATACTGTGTATTATGACCGTTAACGAGATTATTACTGAGAAATTGGGCTAATAGACATGTTTGGGGCCTTGTGCCGATCTGTAGAGCATTAGGGGACTTGTATAGCTAGGTGACCCTTATATCGTGTTGGAAACTTACACTCAGCCGTGAAACTAGCTGAATAGCCTGTTAAGAGCCAGTACTAGATGTGAACCGTGAGAGATGAATTACTTAGGGTGGAAACCCCCTGATTTAGCTGAGTGAGCCTGAGAGGCCAATTCTATACTAATTGAGACAGGGTCGAGGACCCGTTATGAGGTATTATATATATATATATTGGATCGGGCTGCACGCCGCAGCACTAAGAGAGGTGGATCCAGAATTTTACGGGGCATATTATTCTGCTTAATTAGTATCCCTAAAAGTTTTTAGTGTTCAGGGTGCCAACAACTTTAAATTAATCATTTTCAAGGCATACGTATATATATATATATATATATATATATAGGATTTTATTATATATATATATATTGGATCTGGCTGCACGCCGCAGCAGTATACTTACTAGATACTTATGCCTTAGGGACACATGTATATGGAGATGGCTGTACACCGTTGTGGTACGAGAGGTGATTTAGTCACTGTGGGACCTTAATGAGATAGGTGTGGACTAGTGATCGAATTTCTACTGTAGTGCTGACTTACCTGCGAGAGTTTGCCTTAGAACTATTTAGTGATAGTACAGGAGTTCTTACTTTCAGTTATCGTTTATTATTGTTACTCACTGAGTTTAAATATACTCACCCCACTCCCCTACACTTTCTGTGCAGGTCCACAGGTGCCCGAGAGCAGTTGAGATATTGTAGCTGCTGATCATTATCTATTTTGCGGAGACTACGAGGTAGCTGTCGGCGTCGGCAGGACCTGTTTTCTCATTCATTATCATTTTGTTGTTCATCTGGCTTAGACTGGTTTGTACTAGGATGCTTAATCTGTAGAGGCTCAAACTCGTGACACCTTGATATTTTTGGGACCGTACTTTGTATGCTTTTACTATTACGTTGTCATTTTTATATGATCACTTGCTGTTTAAGTTTAATTTGATTAATTGGAATTAATAATTGGCTGGGTTAAGAGATGATATGGTTGGGCTTGGCTAGCATTATGTTGGGCGCCATCACGACCGGGGTTTGGGTCGTGACAAGTTGGTATCAGAGCTTAGGTTAACAGGTTTCGCGAGTCATGAGCCGGTTTACTAGAGTCTCGTGGATCAGTATGAGGACGCCTGCACTTATCCTCGGGAGGCCGCAAACCTTTTAGGAAAAGTTTCAATTCTTGGAATTCTTGTCGTGCGATTACTTTTGACTTGAACTAAACTTTGACATTCTATTCTCTCGCAGATGGCGAGAACTCGAGGTTCCGGACGGGAAGGACGACCACCACTACCACTTGCTAGCCGTTGACGCGGCCGTGGCGGAGGTCGGGCAGCTGATGCAGTACCAGCTGACCTACAGCCCCCAGTTGCAGAGGTGTCGGCAGTGCCATTTCAGGCACCAGTTGTGCCTATTGTCATTTCGGGTTTACAAGAGACCCTGGCTTAGATATTGACATTTTGCACTGGCCTGGCACAGGCGGTATCGGTTACTACCGCAACAGCTGCATCAGGGACCAGGGGTGGTCATTAGACCCCCGTATCACGCACTCCAGAGCCAGCGGTGCAGGGCTTGCAGACACCAGAGGCTCCTCCAGTTCAGCCTGTAGTTCCGGTTTAGCTAGCAGATCAGGTTTAGGGGGACAGGGTCCCAGCTATGACAGACGATGAGCAGCGTCGTCTCGAGAGGTTCACCAGGTTATCTCCTCCAGTGTTCACTGCTGCTCTGGGTGAGGACGCCCAAGGTTTTCTGGACAAGTGCCATCGGATGCTTCGTACGGCAGGGATCTTGAAGTCCAGTGGGGTATCTTTCACTACCTTTCAGTTTCAAGGGCCAGTCTTCGCTTGGTGGGAGGCTTATGAGCGCCGCAGGCCAGCAGGGGCAGCACCACTATCGTGGCCAGAGTTCTCCACCATGTTCTTGGAGAAGTGGGTGCCTCGATCTTAGAGAGAGGAGATGCGTAGGCAGTTTGAGGGTCTCCGTCAGGGGGATATGACAGTGTCAGAGTACGAGATCAGGTTTACAAAGTTGTCTAGGCATGCACAGTGGTTGGTTCCTTCCGACAAAGAGAGGATTGGACGATTTGTGGACGGCATCATTTACCCCATTCGTATTCTGATGACTCGAGAGAGGGTTCTGAGTTGTACATTTGAGGAGGCTGTGGATATAGCTCGCGACATAGAGTCAGATCGTTATAGAGAGCGGGACGAGAGAGAGGCCAAGAGGCCTCGAGGTTCAGCTAGTTCCAGTGGCACTCAAAGCAGGGGCCAGAGTCAGCAGAGCCAAGGTCGCTCTTTCAGATCCTCGCAGTCGGGTCGCTCAAATCGTCGTGGGTAGTCTTCTAGTCAGGGTTATCAGGGTTCGCACCAGAGCCAGCCATCTCTCAACACGACGCCAGCTCACAGTTCTTCACAGGCCCCATCTGCTCAGGGTTCATCTCGGCCTAGTTCTTCAGCTGGCCACTCCAGCGCCAGGGGTCCTTATCAGTCTCAGCCCCCAGCACCGGGGAGTTGCTACAAGTGCGGAGAGCTTGGGCACCACCGTAGGGAGTGTCCTCGCCTTGTTTCCAGATCTTATCAGTAGAGGGCGCAGCCCTCGTCATCTGGTCCGTCTACTTTAGCACCCACCCCGCAAGCTAGGGGTGAGGGTCAGTCAGCTAGGGGTTGCCCTCGAGGGGGAGGCCGATCAGGCGGACATGCTAGATGCTATGCTCTCTAGGGCCAATCTGAGGCCGTTGCTTCTGATGCAGTTATCACAGGTATTATTTCTGTCTGCCACAGAGATGCCTCAGTGTTGTTCGATCCTGGTTCTACTTATTCTTATGTATCTACCTATTTTGCTCCTCATTTGGGCACGACCCGAGGGTGTCTTGAGCTGCCAGTGCATGTATCTACCCCGGTAGGGGATACTATTATTGTGGACCATGTATACTGGTCCTGTCTGGTCACTATTAGGGGTCTGGAGACCCGAGTGGACCTGTTGCTTCTCAGCATGATCGATTTTGATGTTATATTGGGCATGGACTGGTTATCTCCATGTCATGCTATTCTGGACTGTCATGCTAAGACAGTCACCTTGGCTATGCCGGGCATTCAGAGGATCGAGTGGCGAGGCACGACTGAGTATGTACCTAGCAGGGTAATATCTTTCCTCAAGGCCCAACGAATGGTTGGGAAGGGATGTCTCTCTTATTTAGCATTTGTGCGGGAGGTCGAAGCCCAGACTCCCAGTATTGATTCAGTTCCCATTGTGCGAGACTTTCCTGATGTGTTTCCCTCAGACTGCCGGGCATGCCGCCGGACAGGGATATTGATTTTGGGATCGATTTGGTGCCAGGCACTCAGCCTATTTCTATTCCTCCGTATCGGATGGCACCAGCTTAGCTGAAGGAATTGAAGGAGCAGCTCCAGGAACTCCTAGACAAGGGGTTCATTCGGCCGAGTGTGTCACCGTGGGGTGAGCCGGTCCTGTTTGTTAAGAAGAAAGATGGATCCGTGAGGATGTGTATTGACTACAGGCAGCTGAACAAAGTTACAGTGAAGAATAAGTATCCTCTGCCTCGTATTGATGATTTATTTGACCAGCTCCAGGGAGCTAGGGTATTCTCGAAGATTGATCTTCGTTCGGGCTACCATCAGCTGAATATTAGAGAGTCCGACATTTTGAAGACTGCATTCAAGACCGGATATGGTCACTATGAGTTCCTTGTGATGTCTTTTGGGCCGACCAACGCCCCAACAACATTTATGCATCTGAATGAACAGTGTGTTCGGGCCCTATCTTGATTCATTTGTGATCGTGTTCATTGATGACATTCTAGTCTACTCTCGTAGCCGGGAGGAACATGCTCGACACTTGAGTATTGTATTGCAGAGATTGAGGGAGGAGAAGTCGTATGCTAAATTTGAGTTCTGGCTCGAGTCCGTGGAATTCTTAGGGCACGTGGTGCCCTATGATGGTATTCGGGTAGATCCGAGGAAGGTCGAGGCGGTGCGGAATTGGCCCGGACCGACCTTAGTTATCGAGATCCGTAGCTTTCCGGGATTGGCGGGGTATTATCGCTGATTCGTTTAGTGATTCTCTTCATTGCTTCACCCTTGACTAGATTGACTTAGAAGGGTGTTCCTTTCATATGGTCCGAGGAGTGCGAGGAGAGCTTTCAGAAGCTCAAGACAGCACTGACCACAGCACCAGTCTTGATTCTGCCGACAGCTTCAGATCCTTATACTGTATATTGTGATGCCTCGGGAGTTGGCATTGGTTGTGTGTTGATGCATGAGGGTAGGGTCATTGCTTATGCTTCTCGTCAGTTGAAGCCCCACGAGAAGAACTACCCTGTTCATGATTAGGAGCTAGCAGCCATAGTTCATGCTTTGAAGATTTGGAGGCATTACCTGTATGGTGTCTCCTGTGAGGTGTTCACGGATTATCGCAGCCTTCAGCACTTATTCAGGACAGAAGGACCTTAATTTGAGACAGCGGAGGTGGTTGGAGTTGCTTAAGGATTATGACTTCACTATCTTGTCATTCGGGGAAGGCCAATTTTGTGGCCGATGCTTTGAGTCGGAAGACGATTAGTATGGGCAGCCTAGCTTTCATCCCAGTTGGGGAGAGGCCATTTGCTTATGATGTTCAGGCCCTAGCCAATCGGCTAGTGAGGTTGGATATTTCGGAGCCGAGTCGAGTATTGGCTTGTGTTGTTTCTCGATCGTCCTTATATGATCGCATCAGGGAGCGACAGTATTATGACCCACATTTGCTTGTCCTTAAGGACAGAGTACTGCATAATGATGCTAGAGATGTGACTATCGACAGTGATGTTTTCCTTAGAGCTGTTTAGTGATAGTACAGGAGTTCTTATTTTCAGTTATTGTTTATTATTGTTACTTACTGAGTTGAAATATACTCACCCCACTCCTCTGCACTTTCTATGCGGATCCACAGGTGCCCGAGAGCAATTGAGATACCGTAGCTGTTGATCATTATCTATTTTGTGGAGACGACGAGGTAGCTGTCGGCGTCCGCAAGACCCGTTTTCTCCTTCATTATCATTTTGTTGTTTCATCTGGCTTAGACTTGTTTGTACTAGGATGCTTAATCTGTAGAGGCTCAAACTCATGACACCTTGATATGGTTGGGACCGTACTTTGTATGCTTTTACTATTACGTTGTCATTTTTATATGATCACTTGCTATTTAAGTTTAATTTGATTAATTGGAATTAATAATTGGCTGGGTTAAGAGATGATATGGTTGGGGCTTGCCTAGCATTGTGTTGGGCGCCATCACGACCGGGGTTTGGGTCGTGACAGGTCACTTTGGTTGATTCCAAACATCCTGTGATTTCTCGACCTTGCCTAGGCTATTATCAATTTCTTTAATGTGATTTGGTGGTATTTGACTAGGTTTTGTGAGGCTATTCTGGGGTCAAACTGTTCTACGTTGCCGCTGTTGTGTTGTTGGTATTACTGCTGATCTTTCCTCTTTTTCTTATTTGTGATTCGATTTCCAGGTCTGTCGTTAGACTCGAGTGAATTTGAGGAATGGGTCAGCATATGTGAACCTGTTTGAATTTGGAATATGAAGAACATTTTGTTTGTTATGTCTTAGATCAGAATTCTGATTCATTTAAATTGTTTACATAGCTTTGTGATCTATTAACTAGGACATGTTTAGGTTAAGTGGACTTTGTTGATTGTCATTTTGTATTAGGTTGTTCATCATGGCTAGGGTTTGTTATTCAGTAATAAGTTGACTGTGGATGTTAACAATAGCATAAAAATTGACTCTAGGTCCCCACATGTTAATAATTAACATGACGCTTTTTACGTAATGCCCTTCACATTTGACCATAAGATGCAATTCTTTATTGTGCTCAGCCCCTTCCTTAGGTAAATCATCATTGCTAAAAGAAATTTTGTTCACCTCAAAGAATCTTTCAGCCATTTTTTCTAGGTGATTCACTGTTTTCTTTTCTGAGACATATGCCTCGTTCAAAGTTTTGATCAACACACGATGATGTTCTTCCGAGTGCAAAAGCAGAGATAACAAAGATATCTGAGCAGGGGTTTTCCTTAGTTGATCAATGATTGAGTAGTCTTGTATTTTCATCTTCTTAAGGAATTCCTCTGCTTCTTTTTCTGAAATGGTTTCTTTCACTAGAAAGTGATTTTCCTTGGCCTGCTTAGCTTTTCTTAATTCCTCTGGCGAGTAACACCTTCCAGAGCGGGTCAAACCTCCCATTTCATTTGTTTCTTCCACTACTTCTTTTCCTTTATATATCACAACAGTCTTGTTATAGTTCCAGGGAATAGCTTTTGCGTTTGACATTGGAAGTTGTGAGACAGGTCAAATCACAACTGGCTCTATTATATTTCTCAAAGAATTATTCTGAACAATCTTTTGAACACCCCCAGGGATATAAAGTTTTGGCCTATCCAACTGAACCCCAATCTTTTTCACACTTCCAGGGACATAGAGAACCGTCTTTCCTAAACTTGCCAAGCTTGAACTAAAACTCGCACCTTTCACAATCAACGGTGCCAACTGTGTCGGGCTCACTCTCACTTTCGGTTCTTGCCTTATAGTTCCAACAACCATCTCTACTTTGTCAGACTGTTTATAATCACGCTCATCACAAATCATCCCAATAAAATGTGCATTATCATGAGTTGGGAGTGGATTGTTTGTGATATTAGGAGTATCTTCATTATTTGTCACCATAATTGCCTCTGCTTCAATAAAATTTTCGATGGCTCTCTTTAATGTCCAGCAATTTTTGGTATTGTGACCTTGGGTGTTAGAGTGATACTCACATCTCGCATTGGAGTCAAAACATTTTGAATTTGGATTGACATAATACGGCACGATAGGTTTAATCAACTTCAATTGCATCAACTTTCGAAATAGTCTTGTATACAATTCTCCAATTGGGGTGAACTTTTTCTTTGGCTCATGTTCTTTCACATATTCCCGTCTGGGACGAGGATTATATGGCGCTTGAAAATTTTGCCCGAGTTGACGGGAGCCTTGTGAAATTGGTGCTCCCCATTGTTGGTAATTAGGAGGCCTAGCATAAGCCTGAGCATTAAACACTGTGTATTGTTGCGAGGGAACTGAGTACCGAGGACCCTGAGGCGGATAATAATGTTGAGGAGAATTGGGTTGTCCTTGTTGGAATTGCACGTATGAAGGAACTATTCCTCTTTGAACTCCCCCGAATTCGGATGGCATTATGGATCCTTCCTCCTTCTTTTTTCGATTTCCAAAACTGCCTGACCCACTTTGAATTGCTTGCGTAGTCTCCTTAAGGGCTGCCTGACCCACCATTTTTCCCGACTTCATGCCATTCTCAACTATTTCCCCAATTTTAATCACCTCAGCAAAAGGCTTACCAATGGCGGCCAACATATAATGGAGGTAATCAGGATCCTGAGCTTGGAGAAAGTAGTCAATCATTTCTACCTCTTTCAATGGTGGTTTGACCCTAGCAGCCTGCTCTCTCCACTTGATTGCGTATTCTCTGAAGCTTTATGTTGATTTCTTCTTTATGTTGACAAGAGAGGAGGGGTCTGGCACTATATCAATATTGTACTGAAATTTTTGAACAAAATCTTGAGCCATGTCGTTCCAAACATGCCAGTGAGAGATGTCCTGATCTATAAACCACTTTGAAGCAATTCCTGTCAAACTTTCCCCAAAATAAGCCATGAGTAATTCTTCCTTGCCTCTTGTTCCCCTTAATTGGTTACAATATCTCTTCAAGTGGGCAATAGGTTCACCATGCCTATCATACTTATCAAACTTGGGAGTCTTGAAGTCGGGTGGCAAATGAACATGGGGGAACATGCATAAATCATTAAACAAAACACTCTTGTGGCCTCCCAAACCCTGTATGTTTCTCATCGATTGCTCCAAGCTCTTCATTTTTCTGGTCATTTCCTCTTGGTCCATATTCTTGTCGGGCTTTTCAATCGCAACTGGGAATACATTCTGAGGAATGTGCTTGTATGAATCAGAAACCTTGAAAGTCAGTTCTGGAGAATGATGTTGGGAATCATGAGCGTTTAGTTGTGGATCATTGTGGAGCTTTTGAGCGAGAGCCAGTTGAGGAACGGTGAAAGTCGGTACAAGTGGTATAACATGCAGGTCATTTTTTAGGGGTCCCATTGGAGGACGTGGAATGGAGGTACTGGGGATAGTGGGGAGGTTAATGCTCGGACTGAATCCAGGTTGGTACAATGGGTTACTTGTTATGGAGATAGGCACTTGATTTGCAACTGACACATTATGAAGATTATTCGAAGGCCCTTTGGGTAGTGAGGGCGGTGCCTGTCCATTCACCCAACCTTGGTACATATCTGCCAATTGTTATTTCAACACTCTTACTTCTTCAACCAGTCCCAAACCTTGTTCGACCAATTGTCCATGAACATCATCATTATCCGACTCATTCTCACTATTATTTCCCATTCTACCTTTTCCTTTGGACCTCTTATTGTAAGGATGAGTCGCCAGTTTAAACCACAAACTAACCACATCTGTTTAACTTTATCTCTCTTAAAATGACAAACAACAAACGTGTTAGAATTAGGCAATTTTCAGATATTAATCACACATTGTATGCCATGCACCAAATGCCATTTTCATTTCTAAAATGACTTTGGAAGGCTTCATGCTTCATCCCGGCTTGTTAATTTATTTTTCTTGAATTCAACTTTCTCTCTTCTTTTTTTTTCAAATTAATAACAGTTATGATCGCATTCGATAGGGATTGCCTACGTATCATGACGCCGCATGAATCAAACCATTACGTAGTTCAAGAGAAATAATAGGAGTTTTTTTAAATAAATAAAACAAACTAAAATACTTTTCATTTTTTTATATTTATAGACTGAGAAAAAAGGAAATATATACAAACTGACACTATTGACTCTAAACATAAACATGACTGGAATACAACAACCTTTGATAATAATAATAATAATAAAAAGGTCTCCAAAATTAAAAATGCGATAATTAAATGAAACTAAGAACTAATGGACTGTACTAAACATTAATCTTCAATATCCTTCTTGCTTAAACTTATATCATCAATAGTCTACATTCTTTGGCCTCCACTGTCCTCCTAAAGTCTCGTACAAATTCTGAAATACGATCGGCAACTATGGAACGAGGACACGTGCCTGTTGAACAACTCCCTCATTGCTTAGACGACGATGATCATTATGAACATATGCTGCTTTTTCTGCCAATCGAAGTACCTTCTCTCTAGCTTACCCCATACTCATGTGACAATTCTGCAACCACATCTAGGTAGTGTTGAGGGCATCCCCCATCTGAGCCTCATGTCCCTCATATTCTTCAATGCGAAGGTTTAACACACCTCTCTCAATCATCCATGACGCCGCTCTTCCTCAAAATCTGTGTGCTGATAACCCCTCTTCTGCCTTTTTATTTCTTCTAGTTGTGCATAAAGCTGACTCTTTGAGCGTATCCAGTGGCCTTTTCTGTTTTAAACTGTTTTTCTGCTGATCAAAATCCATTTGTTGCTAGTGCGCATCCTCTTCTATGATACTCAAGTCTTCTTGCAACTTATGTATTCAAACATTCTTGTTCGCCTCAACTCTTCTGACTAAACCAACTATGTTTTCCAGTTCTTCTTCTAAACGGGCTTCCTCATTTTTAGCATGCTTAAGATCTTTATCCATGACCCGCAAGACAGATTGAAAATTCTTCTCAATTTTAAACGAATATGAGCGACTCCGGCTTGCTGTTGCGCTTGTTGCTTGGATATAATCATCTGAGCATGCTTCAATTCCTCTTTCAGCTTTTCTATAGTTGTTTGATCATTTCTCCTCATATTCGACCCCTCAAGCTTTTCCCTGAGCGATGAAGGATCATGAAACCAAGTAATATATTTAGGGATCACCTCTCCACGATCTCGGTCCTCTACCATCTAATTGAGCTTCGAAACTTTACTTGCAAACCAAATTTTCATAATTTCCCCTTCGTCATGGAGTTGATCTTTACTAAAATCATAACAGAACTTGCTCATATCTCTTGTTGGTGGCACCTCCTGTCGTCGTGCAAGCTGGATGCATTACCCGAAGTGGAGTGTCACGTCCCGGATTTTCCCCCAACATCGGGATCGTGATGGCACCTACTCGTGGTAACTAGGCAAGCCACTACATTCAACATTATCCTATTTTTATCATTATTTCATACTCATTTTTATCAACAAGAACAATAACATTAATTAAATAAGTGCGGAAGACTTTCAAAATAGAGATAAGTAATACCAAGGTAAAATGCTAATGAAATCCTCTACCCAAGACATGGAGTCACCAGCTCACGAACTACTGAATACTACACAAAAAGGTCTGAAAGAAAATAACATATATATGTCTATGTCGGAACAAAGAGACCACATCAAATAATATAAGTAAGTGGAACAGACGCCGGGCCTGCGGACGCCTACAAGCTACCTCAGTCTCGAAATGCTCAACTCCCACGCTAGACTCTACTACTGATGCTCTTGATTAAAACCTGGACCTGTGCAAAAATGCACAGAAGTGCAGTATCAGCATAATCCAACCCCATGTGCTGGTAAGTGCCTGGCCTATACCGGCGAAGTAGTGACAAGCCTAGGACCAAACACTCACATAAACCTGTGCAGTTCTATATGCATATGTACACCACAAGATAACAAGAGATATCAAGTAAACAAATCCAACAAGAAATATCATAAGGGGGAAACTCAACAGTTAACAACAATTATTAAATCAACAATGGAAATTAGAGTATAATGGAAATAGTTAATATCAAGTCAAGGAATAGCAAATAGTTGCACGACATCACCCTTCGTGCTTTTACTCTCATCCTCACCAAATAAGCAAATAAAAGTGCACGGCATCACCCTTCGTGCTTTTACTCTCATCCTCACATCCATGGCACGGCATGATCCTTCGTGCATGGTTCAATAACAAGGCGCGGCATTACCCTTCGTGCATAATCAATATCACAAGGCAGGGCATGATCCTTCGTGCATAATCAATAACAAGGCACGACATTACCCTTCGTGCATAATCAATAATATAAGGCACGACATTAACCTTCGTGCAAAATCAGTAAACAATGCACGGCATCACTCTTCGTGCATTATTACTCTTCCTCACCCAAATAACAATCACAGTTAAGGGCAAAGAATGAAAACAATAATCATAAACCGTCCTGGCAAGGGACACAACAATCATCACAACAAGGTCCCGGCAAGGGAAAACAATAATCCAGTTTACAACAAGTCCCGGCAAGGGAAATCAATATTTCACTTTACAATAAGTCCCGGCAAGGAAAAACAGGGCACAATTCCATAACCCGGCAAGGGTTCAATAATTCATCTTTAAAACATCTCACAATGAATATCAACAATGACTCACGGTCATGCTAGACGCCAGTGTATGGATGCTCGTCACCACAGTCTATACACCGCACTCGATCACATAGCACATAGCATATAATCTTATTCCCTCAAGCTAGGATAGAACAAACACTTACCTCTAGCCTTGAAGTCTAAATTATCCTTCCACTATAGCTTTACCTCGAATTTTCGCTTTCAACTTGCTCGAATCTATTCACAATTGATTCCATTACATTAATAAATACTATATAACTTAGTTTGGATGCTTAAAAATGGCTTTTTTAAAGTTTACCCCAAAATTTCCCAAAAAGCCCCTAGTCCCACGCGGTCGAAACTCGGGGTTCGGACCAAAATCCGATTATCCATTCCCCCATGAGTTCAAATATATGATTTGTTTCAAAATCGGACCTCAATTCGAGGTCCAATTTCCCAATTCATGAAAACCCTAGGTTCTACCCAAAAATAAGAATTTCTACCATGAAAACCTTTGATTTCTCTTGAAAAACATGTTTAATGATGTTAGGAATTGAAAGAATTAAGTAAAAAGTGACTTACAAGTGTTTTGGAGTGAATTTGCTCTTGAGGGTTCATGTGTGGTGTGTTGGGTTTTGAAAGAATGAAGAAAAGAGCTTGAAAATTCGTTTAAGTATAAAATTGCACAGCTGCGGATATCGCAATTGCAAACATTTGTTCGCAATTGCGAACACTACAGGTTTTGGGTCTGAGGCCCTCGCAATTGCGAGAAAGAGTTCGCATTTGCGAACTGGGCTGGGACACTGGGGGCTTCGCATTTGCGACAATACGTTCGCATTTGCGAACCTAGGCGGATTACTGAAGGCCTTGCATTTGCGAGGTTTAGTTCGAATTTGGGAACTCAAGCGTTCCTCGGCATCATCGCATTTGCGATCATGGTTTCGCATTTGCGAACCCAGCCTTGGCCTACCCCCTTCGCATTTGCGACACATTCTTTGCATTTGCGAAGACACCAGCTGGGTGAAAAACCAGCTGTGTTATTTTCAGAAATTGCATCAACGGCCTATCAAATTTTTACCCGAGCCCCCCGGGCTCCAAACCAAACATGTACACAACATCAAAAACCTATTACAAACTTGCTCGTGCAATCACATCGCCAATATAACTTCGTTTTCATCAAATCAAGCCTCAAGTTCATGATTATCATCCTTTTTAGTTTCATAACTTTCAAATTTGGAACTCAAGGTTCAAAACACAACAAACGACATCCAAATCTCACCAAGCTTTGGAGAAAGCACATATATAATATATAAGACTTATACCGGGCGTCGGAACCAAAATACGAGCCCGATACCAAGGTCATTTATTCATTTTTCTTTAATAATTCCAGCAAAAACAATTTCACAGAAAAATTCATATCTTAGGCTCTAGGCCTCAGAATTTGACTCTGGACACATGCCCGAGTCCCATATTTTCCTACGAACCTTCCGAGACCGTACGATCTCGGTTTCGGGTTCGTTTACCAAAAATATTGACTGAAGTCAACTATATCAATATTAATATCATTTTTCTTCAAATTTCTCATAGAATTCACATATTCTATCACAAAATCTTTCCGGCTATATGCCCGGATGATGCACGTAAATTGAGGCAACATAAAATGAGGTTTTCAAGGCCTCAGAAGTGCGGAACAAGTGAAGAAAACATGTGATGACCCTTTGGGTTTTCAAGGCCTCTGAACGAGTGACCGTGCAGGCTAACACTCTGCTAGGCTCAGAAATGTCTAGTCTCACGAACTGGTTGGCTAAGGCCTGGTCATCTAGAGCAAATGGTCTCTGACTGACCGGAATGAATGCGAGACTACCCATGCTGGCAGACTTTCTACTCAATGCATCGGCCACCACATTGGCCTTACCCGGGTGATATAGGATAGTAACATCATAGTCCTTCAACAACTCTAACAATCTCCGCTGTCGTAAATTCAACTCCTTTTGCTTGAACAAGTACTGTAGGCTTTTGTGATCAGTGTACACCACACATGTCAGACCATATAGATAATGCCTCCAAAATTTTAAGGCATGAACCACTGCTGCCAACTCAAGATCATGAACTGGATAGTACTTCTCATGTATTTTCAACTATCCCGAAGCATAAGCAATAACCTTACCATCCTGCACCAATACCGCTCCAAGCCTTGTACGAGACGCATCACAGTAAACTGTGTAAGGCCCTACACCCGTCGGTAGTACCAGCACTGGTGTTGTAGTCAAGGCTGTCTTGAGCTTCTGAAAGCTCGCCTCACACTCATCTAACCACTGGAACTGGGCACCCTTCTGGGTCAGCCTGGTCATCGGGGCTGCAATATAAGAAAACCCCTCTACAGATCGACGGTAGTAACCTGCTAATTCCAAGAAACTCCAAATCTCAGTCACTGAAGCTGGTCGAGGCCAATTCTGGACTGCCTCAATCTTCTTTGGGTCTACCTGAATACCTTCCACTAATACAATGTGACCCAAAAATGCCACTGAACTCAACCAAAACTCATATTTCGAAAATTTGGCATATAGCTGATTATCCTTCAGAGTCTGAAGAACCACTCTGAGGTGTTGCTCGTGCTCTTCCTAGCTGCGGGAGTATACCAGGATGTCATCTATAAAGACTATCACAATTAGATCTAAGTAAGGCTTGAATACCCGATTCATCAACTCCATAAATGCTGCTGGGGCATTGGTCAACCCGAAGGACATGACCAAGAATTCATAATGCCCGTATCTAGTGCGAAAGGCTGTCTTAGGAATGTCAGCCGCCCTGATCTTCAGCTGACGGTAGCCTGACCTCAAGTCTATTTTTGAGAACACCCTCGTTCCCTGGAGCTGATCAAACAAATCATCAATCCTCGGCAGTGGATACTTGTTTTTTATCGTCACTTTGTTTAATTGTCGGTAATCAATACACATCTGCATCGAGCCATCTTTCTTCTTTACAAATAGCACAGGTGCTCCCCAGGGAGAGACGCTGGGCCTGATAAAGCCCTTTTCTAGAAGGTCTTGCAACTGATCCTTTAGCTCCTTTAACTCCGGTGGGGCCATACGATAGGGTGGAATAGAGATGGGCTGAGTGCCCGGTGCCAGATCAATACAGAAATCAATATTCCTATCGGGTGGCATGCCCGGCAGGTCTGAAGGAAAAACCTCGGGAAACTCCCGTACAATAGGAACTAAATTGATAGAAGGAACTTCTACGCTGGAATCACAAACATAAGCCAAATAATCTAGGCATCCCTTCTCGACCATGCGTCGAACCTTAACATAGGAAATAATAGTGCGAACGGAGTGGCTTGAGGTACCTTTCCACTCTAGTCGGGGTGATTCTGGCAAGGCCAAGGTCACAGTCTTGACATAACAGTCTAAGGTAGCATGGTGTGGGGAAAACCAGTCCATCCCCAATATGACATCGAAATCCACCATGTCTAGTAGCAACAGATCAATACGGGTCTCAAGACCCCAAAAAATAACTACACACGAACGATGCACCCGGTCGACTATAATGGAGTCACCCACCGGTGTAGACACATAAACTAGAATATCCAGAGCATAGCTAGGCACGGCCAAATACGGTGCAAAGTAGGAAGACACATATGAATATGTAGACCCAGGGTCAAAGAATGGTGAATCACCTCTATCACAAACTAGAATAGTACCTGTAATCACAACATCTGATGCCTCTGTACCTACCCTCTGAGCTACATCTCTGGGACGGTCATCCACTGGCTGACCTCTACCTCTGGTTGGACGGTTTCCATCTCTACGGTCTCGACCTCCACCTCTACGATCTCTACCCCCGCCTCTGGCTGGCTGGGCAGGCTGAGGGTCAGCTGGGGCCTGAATCATGAGACAAGGGCCCCGCTGCTGAGTGTTGCCCATCGCTCGAGGGCAAAACCTGACAATATGACCTGGGTCACCACAACCGTAGCAACATGTAGGCTGATGGGGATGCTGGCCCTGACAACCTGAATGGCCTCCACAAACACTCTGAAGAGGCTGAGCACTGATGGGAGGCTTATCCGAATACCGCTCACGAAACCCACGATTAGCTGGTCCACCATGTGAAGCCTGGAGGGCTGACTGAAAAGGTCTGAAAGACTGGCCCCTATGAAAAGATTCCCTGCCTCCAGAAGAAAAACCACTAAATCTGTCGCAATGACGAGGCCTCTTGTCTGAAGGATAGCCACCTCCCCGAGCAAGAGCCATCTCAACTCTACGAGCTGCATTAGCTGCCTCCTGAAAAGATATATCACTCCCCAATCCCATAGCCATCTGAAGTCTAATCGGCTAATTAATCCCATCTATAAACCTGCGGACCCTCTCCCGCTCTGTGGGAGTATCACCACTACATGACGCGCAAGGTCAACAAATCTCGTCTCATACTGAGTGACAGTCATAGTACCCTGATGGAGGCGCTCAAACTGCCTCCGAAGTGCGTCCCGCTGAGTAACAGTGAGAACTTCTCCAGAAATAATTCTGCAAACTGATGCCATGATAAAGCCGAGGTCCCTGCTGGTCGAGTCAAACAATAATCTCTCCACCAAGTCTTGGCGGATCCTGAAAGCCTGAATGTACAGAAGTCGACTCCATTGGGCTCCACTATCCCCATAGTCTTGAGAATCTCATGGCAACTGAATAGGAAATCCTCAGGATCCTCTGATGTGGCACCACTGAAAGTAGTGGTAAATAGCTTGGAGAACCAATCAAGTCTCCATAAAGAATCAGAAGTCATGGCCGCTCCATCCCCGGCCTGAGCTGTGGTGTCTGACCGAGTGGGCACAGCTGGCTGAACCACTGGTGCCTGAGGCTGAGGAGCTACTGGCTCCGGAGTACATGCGACAGGAGTCTGGGCCCCTCCTCCAGCCTGAGAAGCGGCTGGTGCAGCTGGTAATAAGCTTGCTCTGGCAATGCTGTCCATAAATCTTGCTATCCTAACCAGAGCCTCCCGAAGATCCGAGGTAAATAAAGCCTCTCCTGGGACCTGATCTAGGCCCACTGGAGCTGCTGGGACTGGAACCTCCTCGCCAGTCTCAATATGAGGCTCCACCTCTAGAATCGCTGCCGCGGGCTGAGCTCTGCCCCTACCACGACCTACGATACAGCCTCGGCCCCTGCCCCTCACGGGAGCTGCCTGGGGCTCAGGCTACTGATCAGCGGATGAAGAAGCGTGTGTCCTCACCATCCGCGAAAGGACAGAGAAGAAATTCGATAAGTATTTGAGGAACAAATCGCACGACAAGAAGAAACAAATGAGAGACTCTTTCCTAACTCAATAGACTATGGAGGACAAGTACAGACGTCTCCGTACCTACCTCTCAAACTCTACTAAGCTTGTTAGTGAATGGTGAGACCTATGTAACCAAGAGCTCTAATACCAACTTGTCACGACCCGAATTTTCCCCCAACATCGGGATCGTGATGGCGCCTACTCGTGGTAGCTAGGCAAGCCACTACATTTAACATTATCCTATTTTTATCATTATTTTATACTCATTTTTATCAACAAGAACAATAACATTAATTAAATAAGTGCGGAAGAATTTCAAAATAGAGATAAGTAATACCAAGGTAAAACACTAATGAAATCCTCTACCCAAGACGTGGAGTCACCAGCTCACGAACTACTACTGAATACTACACATAAAGGTTTGAAAGAAAATAACATATATTTGTCTGTCTCGGAACAAAGAGACCACAACAACTAATATAAGTAAGTGGAAGAGACGCCGGGCCTGCGGATGCCTGCAAGCTACCTCAGTCTCGGAATGCTCAACTCCCACGCAAGACTCTACTGCTGCTGCTCCTGATCAAAACCTGGACCTGTGCAAAAATGCACAGAAGTGTAGTATCAGCACAATCCGACCTCTTGTGCTGATAAGTGCCTGGCCTATCCCGGCGAAGTAGTGACAAGCCTAGGACCAGACACTCACATAAACCTGTGTAGTTCTATATACATATGTACACCACAAGATAACAAGAGATATCAAGTAAACAAATCCAACAAGAAATATCAAAGGGGGGGGGGGACTCAATAGTTAATAACAATTATTAAATCAACAATGGAAATCAGAGTATAATGGAAACAGTTAATATCAAGTCAAGGAATAGCAAATAGTTGCACGGCATCACCCTTCATGCTTTTACTCTCATCCTCACCAAATAAGCAAATAAAAGTGCACACATCACCCTTCGTGCATTTACTCTCATCCTCATATCCATGGCACGACATGATCATTCGTGCATGGTTCAATAACAAAGCACAACATTACCCTTCATGCATAATCAATATCACAAGGCACGACATGATCCTTCGTGCATAATCAATAACAAGGCACGACATTACCCCTCGTGCATAATCAATAATATAAGGCACCGCATTAACCTTCGTGCAAAATCAGTAAACAAGGCACGTCATCACCCTTCGTGCATTATCACTCTTCCTCACCCAAGTAACAATCACAGTTAAAGGCAAAGAATGAAAAAAATAATCATGAACCGTCCTAGCAAGGGACACAACAATCATCACAACAAGGTCCCGGCAAGGGAAAACAATAATCCACTTTACAACAAGTCCCGACAAGGGAAAACAATATTTCACTTTACAATAAGTCCCGGCAAGGGAAAACAATGTACAATTCCACAACCCGGCAAGGGTTCAATAATTCATCTTTAAAACATCTCACAATGAATATCAATGACTCACGGTCATTGTAGACGCCAATGTATGGATGCTCGTCACCACAGTCCATACACCGCACTCGATCACATATCACATAGCACATAATCATATTCCCTCAAGCAAGGATAGAACAAACACTTACCTCTAGCCTTGAAGTCCAAATTATCCTTCCACTATAGCTTTACCTCGAATTTCCGCTTTCAACTTTTTCGAATCTAATCACAATTGATTCCATTACATTAATAAATACTATATAGCTTAGTTTGGATGCTTAAAAATGGTTTTCTTAAAGTTTACCCCAAAATTTCCCAAAATGCCCCTGGCCCCACGTGGTCGGAACTCAGGGTTCGGACTAAAATCTGGTTACCCATTCCCCCACAAGTTCAAATATATGATTTGTTTCAAAATCGGACCTTAATTCGAGGTCCAATTTCCCAATTCATGCTTGAAAAACATGTTTAATGATGTTAGGAATTGAAAGAATTAAGTAAAAGTGACTTACAAGTGTTTTAGAGTGAATTTGCTCTTGAGGGTTCGTGTGTGGTGTGTTGGGTTTTGAAAGAATGAAGAAAAGAGCTTGAAAATTTGTTTAAGTATAAAATTGCACAGCTGCAGATATCGCAATTGCGAACATTTGTTCGCAATTACGAACACTACAGGTTTTGGATCTGAGGCCCTCGCAATTGCGAGAAAGAGTTCGCATTTGCGAACTGGGCTGGGACACTGGGGGCTTCGCATTTGCGACAATACGTTCGCATTTGCGAACCTAGGCGGATTACTGAAGGCCTCGCATTTGCGAGGTTTAGTTCACATTTGCGAACTCAAGCGTTCCTGGGCATCATCGCATTTGCGATCATGGTTTTGCATTTGCGAACCCAGCCTTGGCCTGCCCCCTTCGCATTTGCGAAAGATTCTTCGCATTTGCGAAGACACCGGCTGAGTGAAAAACCAGCTGTGTTATTTTTCAGAAATTGCACCAACGGCCTATCAAGTCTTTACCCGAGCCCCCGGGCTCCAAACCAAACATGTACACAACATCAAAACCCTATTACAAACTTGCTTGTGCAATCACATCGCCAATATAACATCGTTTTCATCAAATCAAGCCTCAAGTTCATGATTATCATCCTTTTTAGTTTCATAACTTTCAAATTTGGAACTCAAGGTTCAAAACACATCAAACGACATCCAAATGTCACCAAACTTTGCAGAAAGCACATATATAATATTTAAGACTTGTACCGGGCGTCGGAACCAAAATACAAGCCCGATACCAAGGTCGTTTAATTCATTTACCTTTACTAATTCCAGCAAAAACAATTTAACAGAAAAATTCATATCTTAGGCTCTAGGCCTCAGAATTCGACTCCAGACACATGCCCGAGTACCATATTTTCCTACGGACCTTCAGGGACCGTCCGATCTCGGGTCCGGTTCCGGGTCCGTTTACCAAAAATATTGACCGAAGTCAACTATATCAATATTAATATCATTTTTCTTCAAATTTCTCATAGAATTCACATATTCTATCACAAAACTTTCTGGCTATATGCCTTGATGATGCACGTAAATTGAGGCAACATAAAATGAGGTTTTCAAGGCCTCGGAAGTGCGGAACAAGTGAGAAAAACAGGTGATGACCTTTTGGGTCGTCACATGGAGCATAAGGCTGAACACCATCCAATCCTATAAGTACCAAGTAAGAATGGTATGCAGATTCACAAATGACCTCTTTCGAGGATAACCAATCGTAATTCCATGTGATCTGTTTGGCAGACAAAGTAAGAAGTAGTTCTTTCCAAGCATTAATCCCTTCAGGCAAGTCGCATTTGTCAATTCTTTCCTGGTGATCAAAAGTGTGATTGGGCCAGAGCTCACGAAAATTAGAGATCGTAGGATGACGAAAAAAATGCTCCAAGAACCATATATGTAGCAAAATTTTGCAGCCATCAAAGTTCCGTTCGCCCAATTTACATCCAGTTAAAGCGCGAAAAATGAAAGAAAGAATCATAGGGACCAAGGTATAATCATCCCCTTTTGAGGTCAGTGCCTCGACTACACCTGCCAACCGGATGCCAATGCGTCCTTCCCTTTCCGAAAAAACTACATGCCCAAAAAAGCAACCATAAATGCAAACCTTCGGTGTACCATCCATGTTTCCTTGTCTTCTTTTGATTTCAGTTTTCCCACATTCCTTTCGAAATTGCATTCGAGGCCGTACAAATGAAACAGAAATCCTAACTTATCCCAATTTCCTCCTAAACCTTCATAATGTCCACAGTTTATGTTCAAGAGCTTCAGAAACTTACCCTCATTCACATTTTTTGGCACTATGGGCCTCTGACGGCGAATATTACGGCTCCACACCTAAAAATAGGCAATTTCCTCCAAGGTCGGAGTCATCTCACAGTCAGGAAAATGGAACACATTATTTCAGGATCCCAATGCGGAATCAAAGCTTCGATCACATCCCTCCTAGGCTTGATCGTCATCATGGCACCAAATGTCCCAAGTACTTCTTTATCTCGTTTCGCTCA
Source organism: Nicotiana noctiflora (assembly GCA_032618575.1). NCBI lineage: Eukaryota > Viridiplantae > Streptophyta > Magnoliopsida > Solanales > Solanaceae > Nicotiana > Nicotiana noctiflora. The sequence goes on along the minus strand of JASVEL010006006.1, from coordinate 145,301 downwards.
TATTCCTTAAAATCTCTCCACCAATCCCATAATAATTGTGGTATTGATCAACAATAAGAAAATTCGGTATCCCTTCTGACCTGGGCCTCTTTTCAGACTTACCTCTTTTACCACTCATAGTGCACCTGTTTATGCAGACACTGGGTTAGGTTTTAATTAAATATATTATTGACACAAAAATTCCAATTTCTCGGGTTTGACTTTATAAAAATAAAAACAAAAACCAAACTATAGGACTAAAAATTAAAAATAAAGGCCTAAATAACTTCTTCCTCTTATTTTTTGTTTTTGTAAAAATAGGATAAAAAAAAATTAAAACTAAATAAATAAACTGGCCTCCCATTTTGCATATTCTATGCAGGTTTTAAGGCTATTTCGACAAAAAGACCGGATGGAAGGGCAAAATTAGTTAAAACTAACAAAGTAACTATATTATCATTAATTAAAAATAAAAATAAACAATAAAAAATTATAACTAATAGTCCATAGAAACCTTTTTTTTTACTCATCATTTTATTTTTAGATGTTTATTTAAAATAGGGTTGAACCTGATGAAGGTTGCCTACGTATCTCACATCCGGTGAGAATCAAACCCGCGTAGTTCGGTACAAATAACTTAAAAAAAATATTTTGAAAATTATAATTTTATATACCAAAACCTTTCAAAATTTTATTTTAAAAAACAATGGTATTCTATAAAAACTTGGGAATTTCTTCTTTCTCTATCCTCTGTTTAATTCTGTCCTAAAGCCGGTCAACATTTTAGTGAAGCCTACCAAATAACGTTACATATAGCACATAAATATGAACATGTTGGTCCGAAAAATTGGTACCTATCCTAGACGGGCCCGGCCCCTGTGCCGAGCCCCGCTAAGTCCAATGAATATGATGCAAATAAAGCGTAGCCTACTAGGGATATTCATTGTTTGTGGCTTGTTCTTCTAAGTTTTCAAATCCTAAATGAGATGGTATCTAGACCTGGCTTACCCGGATGGACAACCCGAGCCGAGGAACGTCAAGCGTCATCAGTAGTAGAACAGCACTGGCTAGCTAACGTCTCTCCAGCCTAAACATGTGTGACTAAATCCTTCACCAGAAGCTGGTAGGCTAACTGGCTTTATCTCAAGACAGAAGTTTTGTTATGCTGGTAGGCAAACACAACATAACTACCTATCAGAAGACTCAGAGGGGTGCGAGAGAGGATACAATTTATATCATAATTTAAATAAATATTAAAGCGGAAAGTAAGCGTCAAATAGCACATTAGGCTTCAAAACACAATAATATCTAAAAACATGATAAAAGCCAAACAAGAATCAATATACAAAGCACGAATTCTTATTAATTATCCCCAGTGGAGTCGTCATCGTTGTCACACTTATTTTTTGCCACACAACCCTATTACGAGGTCGAGTTAGAAGTATTTTTCCAATGAAGTGATATTTTGAAAAGGAATTATTTATTATTTAGAGTCGCCACTTGGAATTGAGTTTTGGTGTTCCAAGTCAGCTTTTATTTGAATCCCCTTTCAAAAGGAAGGTTTGACTCTTAATTATAGTTTACGAAACAGAAGACTGAGTAAGGAATTATGTTGACTTATGGGAAGGTGTAAGGCACCCCTCGAGTCTCGTGGTTCTAGCACGGCCGCTTTATTGACTTATGTAAGGCTTAAATCAATTCTTGACTATTTTTATATTTTATTGGTTATGTCTTATCCATTATCGCTTAATTAATTATTATATTTTATTAATTGTGTTCACTCATATGCGATACTCATACTAGGTATTTTTTTGAAATAACTATTAAAGCAAGGTCGGAATGTACACATGATTATAATATAATTATTTTTAAATTTAAAGGCATCGAGACGCGGAATGCGCACATGATCCTTTTACTACTTAAGCATATCAATTCAAGGTTCGGATATGAACACATGGACTAATATTTAAAATACATCTAAAGTTTTTCTAACATTTTAGAGTATTTCAATTGTTTTGTCTCTTTTAGATTCGAGATATATTTATATATTTATTAAGAATATTTTGTCAAAGTTGTACGAACGCATATCTTTGTTTATTTTGAAAGTCATAATCATGTTCAGAACACAAATAAATAATTCTGTTCAAAATTTAAATTCCAACCGGAAAATTTTGTTATTAAACTTACTTTGTAACTATCATTTTGATATTATGTTCCAGCACTTCAACAATCAAATATATATATATTTTTTTTACTTATAAAGAAAAGTCAAATCAACATATTAAACATGACAAAACAGAGTAAAGACTATCATACACTAAAAATATCCTCACATACATGAAGAAAACAGAGCATATTAAGTGAATGAAATTAAGAGGATAATAAACATTTTATTACTTCATTTAGTAAGTTTGAGTTGATGAACTTCCTCCTTAAAAATGCATTAATGATGTATAGCTTTTAAAATTGTTGTTTTTGGCACTGCAAAGGGTTGACTATATTATACAATATGTGAGTTCATCCTTTTCTGTAATCTATGAGTTTGGTTATGAAAACGAGAAGAACAAGTTTATTAGCCTTATTCCAAATTAATGATGCTATGACATATTGAAAAATGAAAGAAGCTGCTTTTTGTGAAAAAATCATTCCCGTCTTCTTTTGTTAGTGTATTCATTCAGAATGAGCAAAAAACATTAAGATTGGCAACGATCTCTTAGGATTAAATGCATTAACCTTATCTTTACAGTATGATCGACCAACAGGTAAATACATAATAATCATTTACAGAAACCAACAAAATTATGACTAGTAACCATAATAAGAATAGAGATGGACCTTAGGATGAATTTTACTTTTTGAGCGTCACAGTAGGTGAATCCAAGAGCAAATAAGAAACCACCACAGCAACTCGATGAAGCAGAACCTCGTCGGACGACACTCGAACCTCGACGGAACTCAACGGACCTCTAGCTTGCCGGAAACTTGGCGGCAAACAAACTGAACATGAGCTATAATGGTAGCTTTTACTGGTTATTGGGGTTCATTTCAGACAGATTTGCTGCTGATTGGTATTGAAGAAAATGAATAGTGGGGAAATTTGGGAATCCGGAACCAAAGTATTGTGTTTTTTAACAAAAAGAACATTATTAGGTTTTTTAAAAAAAAAATAACATAACTATATACAACGCCACTTAAAGTGGCGTTGTATACTAACGGTAACGGCTCCATTAGTGTACAACGCCACTTTAAGTGACGTTGTACATGTCAGTACCTGTACAACGCCTCTTTACCTGGCGTTGTACTCTGTTCAATTATTGAACAGTACAACGCCAACTATTTTGGCGTTGTATCACCACCCCCGGCTCTTGATTTTCTATATAAAGAGGTGTTATGCTCGTATCCTATACATTCAAAAAATTTATAACACGCTTCTTGCTCTATTATTCTTAAATTCTACAACATTTTTTCATTATGTCTGAAGAGCGAAGGATAAAAACTTCTTTATATTGGGGTGGTGAGATTATGATGGAGAATAACTCTGTCAGCTACAGTTTGCCCGCTAAGTGTCATGTTAAATTGCCATTGACAATGGAGTACGATACATTGATATCGTTATTTTGCAAAAAAAATGAGTGTGAGGAAACGTTCCGTCATACTTAAAGTTACCGGAAGATATCCGTATTCCGTCACTCCGCAAGGGGTTGTTTTTTACTCGGAGTTTAACATCGACGATGATGAAACTTTGCGTGATTTTTTGAGGACTCCGGACGAATGTCGTGATTTTCTTGTAATCACAATGCTGGAGATGTACGTGAAGGTCGAAGACGTCCCTAAAAATGAGCTTGTGCGTAGTATAGATAACCTCCAATCATCGGGCGGTTATTATGGAACAGCTTTTGCCGGACAAGTTCCGGATGAAAGACTTATCTTCGATTTAAACTTATCACTGCCTGCTTTCCATAACTCACAAGACGACTGGTAAATTTTATTTATTATTTGTGATAATTAAGTATATATTTATTAAATTAATTTAATAGTAACACTAGCATATTTAATAGGGGGTACCATCCAGATATTAATTTAACAAGTGGCCCATCCGGTAGTCTTGTCCAACTTGGAATTTCATCACATTATGACTTGTAAGTTAAGTGATTTATGTGAATTAGGAAAATCATATATAAAACATGGAATTTTATCATATTTCATTTGATTGTGCAGTGAAGATGAGCAAGTTGAACTCACACAATTGCCCGAAAATGATGTATTACATCGGGACCTGACAGATGTACAAAGTGATGAAGAGAACAGTGACTACGACAATAATGCGGATTAATCCGGTGATGAGACACCATTTGATTGTGAGGATGGTGATGCTAAGGATGATGAGGAAGAACCTGCTTTGAACAGAGACCCCCCAAGTCAAAAAGTGTATGAGTCTGAAGTGCCATTTAATTCAAGAGAGATTCCTTACATTGACAATTTACCAACCATGCCGGATGTGGAAGCTCTCACACGGAATTTTGATGAAATCCGGACTGCAATATGGGATGAATCTAGACCAACGGTGCTTGCAAAGGGGATGCTTTTTCTTCATAAAGTGCGCCTAACCAGGGCTTGTAAAATGCACAACGTAAAAGACTGTCATGAGATGCTGGTAGCGTAGTCAAGTCCAATGGTATGCAAGGTTATTTGTCGCAGGTGGTTTTGGCCATGTAATTGGATGCTGCGTACGACAAAGAAGAAGACAGGTATGTGGAAAGTGGGTAAATACATTCCCACCCATACATGCGAAATTGACACATTCAACGGGAATCACTTTAATTTAGATATTGACTTGATTTCTCTTGTTCTTATTCCACACGTTGAACAGGTCCATAAGGTATAAAATCAAAGACTGTATTACATCTGTCCAGCAAGAATATGGCCATACCATAACTAAAAGAAAGGCATTTCTCGGATGCAAACGAGCGTTTGAAATAGTGTATGGTAACTAGGATAAGTCATTTGCAGATCTGCCCAAATACATGGCTGCATTGCAGCATTTCAACCCTGGGACGGTTATTGATTCACGTCCAAGCAACGGTCGTAGTCAATATAACTTAGTCTAATAAGTCCATGATCGATCCCACAGAGAATTAACCTACCAATTGCAACTATCACAACCCCAAAAGTACTTCCGAATCAAGTTCCCAAACTTTGAATATATATTTATGTGATTTTCAAATATCTACTTTGCAATAATTAAGAATGCTTGAAAGAAAGAATTGAATATAGAGTAAAAAGAATATTATGAGAAGGACTAAGGTATTGATTTCCCCTATTGATGGAATCCCTTATCGTTATGCTCTTACAAATTGTTAATATATTCTATCAATCATGAATGCTATGTGTATCGTAACCCTCTCCCGAGCAATTACAATAATTTACTAGTGCACTCTCCCGAGCTACCCTAGCTAGCTTTAATTTGAATAGTTCACTTAAGATCGCACCCAAGACTTCGTTATTCCTAACCCCGTCTTTACGCCTAAAGTTATAGATTCCTCCAATAACCTAGGTGTGGTGTTGTTCAACAATAAACCTAAATATGCACTCTTTTCCAAGTTATGCACACTAAATATGAACAACTAATTGGGGATCCTACCAATTAACTACAACAAGAATGAAATTGAACAAATAGAAATCTAAGTCACAATTTGTAATCACATAAACGATAAGTTCATCACTCAATAGGTTCCATCAAAACCTTAGAAAAAGATTTAGCTACTCATGCTTGAAGAAACAAGAATAATAATTAAAATCATAAAGAAATAATTGATATAAAATAAAAGAATGAGTTTGAGAGGAATCTCTCTTACTAAAAACCTTGCAAAAGTAATGAAATAAAGATAACTTGCCTCTATGGGGCAAACTAGGAGTTTATATAGAGGTTTTAGGGCTTTAAAACTAAATTCGAGTCTAATTAGGACTGCGGCGGCGGCGGCTTCCGCGGTTCATTCGCGGCCGCGAGCGGATCGCGAACAGTCAAACTTCAGAGGGCTTCTTTTTTCGCGGTTCATCCGCGACCGCGGATGAACCGCGGATGAACAATGCTGCGTATTTTTGACTGCTTCTTCCAGCTCTTTTCACCTTAGCTCTTTTCTTGGCCTTTTCATCCACATATGACTTCAAAATACTCTTCTTAGCATCCATTGCATCACATGTACCTATAACACACAAACAAACACTAATCAAAGCATTTTGTCCTCATAAACACATAAATACCATAACAAAGTGTGATTATTTAGTGTATAATTATAGTCAAATTCACCTATTATCAATACCCGACACTTAAACCTTTGCTCGTCCTCGAGCAATCTTTAATCACACTTTAGGCCAATTAACAAAAAATTATCTCCCCCAAACTATGTCACAAAAGCTATTATACATGAACAACCTAAGATATGCATAATCTTTACTTAACCATAAATTCTCATGCCCGCACATTATTACTTATTCTACTTATTACCAAAAACTTGCAAATTTACCTTCTTCCTCTTGAATTACATGCCCTCACAAAAGTTATTGAGAGAAGTTCCCACACATTAACAATTCAAATACATGGAACTTATAGATATCGGAAAAATTCACTCACTCTCAACAAAGAACATTTATATGAATACAGACACACCATAGGCTTGCCCCTAGTGTAATACTCCACTAATCGAGTTATCCAACCATAGATCAAGAGGTATTTAAGGGTTGTAATGTAGGCTATGGGACGGGTAGGATACTTTTGGTTATAGTGACTAGCCTCCCTAAGCACTTTTCTTTTCTTTTTCACAACTTCCCTTTTTGTTTACTTCCTTATGTCTCCCATAAACATACCTTCACCTTTCTTCAATTTTTATCCCCACTTTTCTTTTATTGATGTAGCTGGCCTTTCTAAAATTTTATTCAATATAGCTCTTTTTCTCAGAATATCTTTTTTTTTTCATTGCTTTGCAACACATTTACATTATTTTGGCCAGCTCACTATTTTCTACCATTCATTCTTGATTTTCCCTTTTCAATTTCCCTTCGCCCCACACTTAAACTTTTGCATATTCATTACAACACAAGTGCTTCTAGCAGGTAAAGTAGAACAATATAATAATTTGAAGAACATTCAAGGGTTATCAAAGAATAGGCTTTAAGCTCAAAGGGGTTAACTAAGATATAATGTACGGGTGAATTCATGTCTATTGATATATGGGGTTACATAAAGAAATGCCTCTATCCTTTCTACAACCGAACAACTTCTATTTCGCTTTGCAAACACACAGGGCAAGTTCTAGGCATCATGTACAACATACAATGTAAATAAAAAAAACTCACACACACATGACATGCAACTCATTTGGAATCCGGTTTATCTACAAAGTCCTATCGATGTTCAAGCAAGCACTATTGTGCAATTTAAGGCATATTTAAGATTTTACAGTCAATCTTAGAAGATACATTCTCAAGTTGAATTTACGCTTTTGCTAATGTGCATATTCGGGGTTACATGTTGCCCTTTTACCTCTAATCCTAAAAAAAAGAAAAATCTACCTAACCCGGTTCAATAAAAACCCTTGGAAAAGAACCGCGGTCAAAAGAAAAACCAAGGGGGGGATGATACACTACCTAGAAAAGCAAAATAAAAGAAAGAAAAATTCCTACGTGGACTACTTCCCTCAAGAGTACTTGTCCTAAATAGTCTGTCATCAGGAAGAGTCCTCTACTCATATTGTTTTGGATTTTTTAAAATTTTATGATTTTTTTGTGTTTTTATTATTTTATATTACTTACTACACTAATATATACATTATGTACATGATAAGTTACCCACCCCACACTTAAAAATATGTCATGTCCCCATGGCATAAATAAAAATTAAAGCACAAGAGGGGCAAGAAAACTTACCTGTGACTCACTCGGAGTCGGAGACGGTGGATGGGTCGACATGGCATGCTCTCCCAAGTGCTCTGAACCATGCCATAAACCTGTTTTCTGACCGGGCTTTTCTAGTGGACATGGCATCTAGCCGTGTGTGTAAGCCATCTACGGAGGTGCGCAGAGCAGCAACCTCCTCCTCCATTGACCTTAACATAGGTCGTGTGGACTCGGATCTAGACATGCTTGCTCCACGAGGAGCAGGCCCGGAAGGTCCGGCTGAATCCGTGGAGTGTCTGGCCCGGGCAACCGGTACAAGATCGTCCTCCTCATCTAAGTCAATAAGGGTTGTGTCTCGTCCAACCCGGATAGTAGCAGCTCTAAATAGAGCTTTCGGTAGTAGCTCAGCGTCAGCATCAGTAACTGGGTGTGATTGAGGAGACACAACGTAGTGACAAGAGATGAGTAATAAAAACCCTTGGCAGTGAGAGATCCCCTCAATACCATCTCGTCACTAATAACTCGGGAAATATCAACATCCCAATGTGTTACAAAACACCAAGTCAAAATAGCCCTATTAAAGTTAACATCTGTGGTGTTACTTGAGGGCAAAATACGGTTGCAAATTATGGAGAACCAACATTTGGCGGTGTGTGTAAAACAGTTAGAGTGTAGAGTTTGATTTCTAATCCATACTGGGATGCCATCTACACATAAGGCCTCTATTAGCATGTCCCATGTGAAACCAGGCCTATCATGGTAGTAATCAACATCGCTAGTGTGCAATGGCAGGCGAAGTACCTGCCGAATAGTAGGAATATGAGCATTGACTCGCTTACCTCTGACGAAAACTACTCTGACCGTGGCATAAGGGGCATTGACGTATAATTCTCGGACAAGCATCTTTTTCACCTTAGGAGGTGAGTCAAAGAGGAACTCCCTCTCGCGCCTCCGAATCTCGTCATAAATTTCCGGCTTCTCCGAGCGGATAGCTATCCTGTCAACTTCTACCTCTTGGAGTCACTTCTTGTTTGCTTTAATGTGAAATGCATTCTCGGATCCTTCATCAGCAAACCTAGACTCGTCATAAGTCGGTTTCCTGGATGAGCTAGCACCATGTCGGGCTCTCTTTGGGGCCATGATCCTGCACAATAAAGATAGCCAAAAATTTTGTAAACCGTTAGTCATTGGAAGGCTACTCAGACTTCGCCATCCTTGAGAACTCACAATTGACCATTCTTTTTGTGCAATTCCCTCATACTCCTATATTAATATTCTTTATCTAACTATTTTACACATGCCTATTTGAGCACCCCATACTTAGTTTTTTGAACACTTCTAATACACCCAATTGACTTAGTCCATCCCCAATAAAATACACCATTATCAGTTCATGAGTTGGGCATTATTTTTCCTAAAACTACATTAATACATTATGAACAAGTATAATTTGCCCAACTTAGCTTACTAATCAACATACATGGTGTTCATACTATTTTAGGTTTCCAAATCATAAAATTAGCATCAACAACACAATTGAAAACCCACAAACCAATTCTTTACCAACTTTAACTATATGACAAGGTTCCTTAGTAAAAATTCATGGAAACATGTATTGTGCAAAAAAGAAGGCAAGTCATATTGAAGAGATATCTTAAACTAACAATATCTAATTACTTCTACAAACTAAATAATCAAGAACTAAGAATAAAAATAAAATAAAAGAGAAGAGAAGTAGAGAAACTTACAAGTAAAACAATGAAGAAGTAATGGAGGAAGAATGGGGTGAATTGGAGAAGAGGGTTTTGAGATTTTTTTAGAGAGAATGGGGAGAGTTTTGAGTTAGAGAGAGAGAGAGAAATTGGGAGAGTGGGGGGCGGCTGAGTGTTTGTGAGGGAGAGTGGGAGTGATTTTAGGGTTTCAAAGAAGGGAGGGAAAAGAAAAAAAAAACTATAATTTTCGCCGACCGTGGAACTGACCGCGACTGTTCGCGGCTCGTTCGCGGCCGCGGATGGACCGCGAACAGTCGAGATTCAGAGAGGTCATTTGTTCGCGGTTGGTGCGCAGCCGCGAATGGACCGCGAACAGAGAAAGTTCAGAGAGGGCATTTTTCCGCGGTTCATCCGCGGTCGCGGATGGACCGCGGACAGTGCCCCTCTCTGAATTTTTTTCTTTTTCTCGACTGTTCAGCAAAAATTTGTGTTTTTCTTATTTTACTTTATTACTTACTACTAAGATAAAATTACTTACAACATGTTCGTGGGTTGCCTCCCACGTAGCGCCTGATTTAACGTCGCGGCACGACTCAACTTAGCGCAATTTACGGCTCGCTAGACCTTTGAGGTTCATCCAACCGCAATTCTACCTTGTCCTCCATGTCATCCAGGCCTATGTATTGTTTCAACTGCTGTCCGTTTACCTTGAATGTACGTGATCCATCCATAGCTTGAATTTCGACAGCTCCTGACTCAAATGCCTCAATTATCTTGAAGGGTCCTGACCACCTTGATTTCGATTTACCTGGGAACAGTCATAATCTTGAATTGTATAGTAGTACTTTGTCCTCGTTTTTGAAGTTACGCTCAACGATATTTTGATCATGGATCCGCTTCATCCTCTCTTTATACAATCTTGTATTTTCAAATGCCAGATATACCGAAATTCTTCTAACTCATGCAACCCAGTCAACCTTGCTTTACCTGGTTCATCCAAGTTGAGATTCAATTGTTTCAGTGCCCACCAAGCTTTATGCTCTAATTCAACGGGTAAGTGACAAGCTTTTCCGAACACCAATTTGTAAGGATACATGCTAATGGGTGTTTTGAATGTTGTTCTATATGCCCATAGTGCATCATCAAGCTTCCTGGACCATTCGGTTCTTGTGGCGTTCACTATTTTAGTGAGTACACTTTTTATCTCCCTGTTGGAGACCTAAACTTGTCCGCTAGTTTGCGGGTGATATGGAGTGGCCACACGGTGTTTAACATCATACTTGGCCAATAATTTCTCAAAAGCTCGGTTGCAAAAGTGTGTGCCCCCGTCACTAATGATAGCCCTTGGAGTCCCGAACCGGGTGAAAATATTCTTCTTCAAAAATCCCACTACCACCTTAGCATCATTGGTGGGTAATGACGCAGCTTCCACCCATTTGGACACGTAGTCAACTGCAACAAGTATGTACTTATTGTCGTATGAGCTAATAAAGGGCCCCATGAAATCTATTCCCCAGACATCGAACACTTCCACTTGCTGGATTGGATTCATTGGCATCTCATGACGCCGGGAGATGTTCCCGGTGCGTTGACATTCGTTGCAACCTTTCACCCACAAGTGCGCATCCTTAAACACCGTCGGCCAATAGAAACCGGCCTCAAGTATTTTGGCAGCTGTACATATTCCTCTAAAGTGACCGCCATATGCTGAAGCATGACATGCCTGCAAAACAAAAGATTGTTCTATCTCGGGGACGCATCTCCGGATCATGTTATCAAGACATATCCTAAACAAATATGGTTCATCCCAATAATAACACTCACTTTCACGAAAAAATCTTTTCCTCTGGACCGATGAGAGGTCATAAGGAACAATGCCACTGGCTAGATAATTAGCATAGTCAGCATACTATGGTGTTTCCAGGAGAGTGGTGGTGAGCAACTGCTCATCTGGAAAGGTTTTCAGAATTTCCCCACTCTCTTTGACAAGTTCAGCTCCTTCAAGTCTTGATAAATGGTCAGCGACTTGATTTTCAGTACCTTTTTTATCCCTAATTTCGAGGTCGAACTCTTGGAGAAGCAACACCTAACAAATTAGGCGTGGCTTAGAGTCCTTTTTATCAATTAAATATCTTAAAGCTGCATGGTCTGTGTATACGATTACCTTTAATCCTATGAGATAGGACCGGAATTTGTCGAATGCAAACACGACCGCCATCATCTCCTTTTTTGTCACTGTATAGTTTAGCTGTGCTTTACTCAGCGTTCTACTTGCATAGTATATTGGATGTGTCAGCTTATCTTTCCTTTGGCCCAGCACCGCCCCCACTGCATAATCATTTGCATCACACATTAACTCAAAAGGTTGCTCCCAGTCTGGGGCAATGATGATGGGTGCTGTGACCAGCCTCTTCTTCAGTTCCTCAAAAGCAATCCTGCATTCGTCAGAAAAAACAAAAGGGTGATCTTTTTCAAGTAACTTATAGAGAGGGTTTGATATTTTGGAGAAGTCTTTAATGAACCTCCGGTAAAAACCGGCGTGTCCAAGAAAGCTTCTTATGGCCTTGACGGATGTTGGTGGAGGCAACTTTGCAATGACATCAACTTTAGCACGGTCTACCTCAATGCCTTTGCTTGAAACCCGGTGCCCCAATACTATACCTTCTTGTACCATAAAATGGCACTTCTCCCAGTTTAGCACTAAATTTGTTTCCATGCACCTTTGTAGCACTCTAGTCAGATTGGCAAGGCATTCATCGAATGAATTCCCTACCACTGAGAAATCATCCATGAACACCTCCATAATGTCTTCCACCATGTCGGTGAAAATAGCCATCATGCACCTTTGGAATGTGGCAGGTGCATTGCATAGTCCGAATGGCATCCTCCTGAAGGCGAAGACGCCGTAAGGTCATGTGAAGGAGGTCTTCTCTCTATCTTCGGGGGCTATGGAGATTTGATTGTACCCCGAGTATCCATCAAGAAAGCAAAAGTGGGACCTCCCTACCAACCTGTCAAGCATTTGATCAATGAAGGGAAGTGGGAAGTGATCTGTGCGGGTGGCCAGATTCAACTTCCTGTAGTCCATGCATATTCTCCATCCGGTGACGGTTCTTGTTGAAGTCAGTTCATTGTTGTCGTGTTTCACTACTGTCATGCCTCATTTCTTTGGCACACATTGGACTGGACTAACCCAGATGCTGTCTAAGATTGGGAAGATGATTCCCGCATCTAGCCACTTTATCACTTCCTTCTTCACCACTTCCTTCATGTTGGGGTTCAGCCTTCTTTGATGTTCCCTGGAAGGTTTGTGTCCATCTTCCAAGAGAAATTTATGCATGCAATAGGCTGGGCTGATCCCCTTTATGTCTGCCATGGTCCACCCGATGGCAGTCTTGCATTCCTTGAGTACCTGTATAAGCTTTTGGGCCTGCACATCTAACAAACTAGATGAGATAATAACAGGTAACGTGGAGTTAGGACCTAGATACTCATACCTGAGATGTAATGGTAGTGGTTTAAGTTCAAGCTTCGGTGGCTCTTCTATGGATGGCTTTGCTGGTGGGCTTTCTCTTCTCTAAGTGTAGAGGTTCGAATTCGAGCTTTCTCTGCTAGAATCCCTTGCCTTCCAGAGATAATACCCATTCGGCCAAACTTTCACCGTTTACTTCTTCCATGTTCATCAGGCATGCTTGAAGTGGATCTTTAATAGTCAATTCTGCATCGTCGGTCTCAACTATCACATCAACCACATCAATGAGAGAGCAATTTGCGAACTCACTAAGACGCCTCATAGGTTTTTGCACATTGAAGATGATCTCTTCATCATTCAACCTCATCTTGAGTTCCCCAGTTTCATAATCAATTATGGCTCTCCCGGTGGCTAGGAATGGTCTTCCCAGGATTATAGGAATTTCTTCGTCGACCTTGCAATCAAGAATAACAAAATCGGCGGGAAACACGAACTTCCCAACCTGGATTAGCACATCATCTATAATACCAAAGGGACGCTTAACCGTCCTGTCAGTAAGATGTAAAAGCATAGAGGTGGGTCTAGCTCTCCCAATACCTAACCTCTTATAGATAACTAAGGGCATGAGATTAATGCTTGCCCCCAAATCACATAAAGCCTTAGTAAAGGTATAATTCCCTATAGTGCATGGGATGGTGAAGCTACCTGGATCAGATAGCTTCTCAGCAATGGGTCTGGAGACTACTGCACTACAAGTCTGGGTGAGTGTAATTGTGGCCAAGTCTTGGAAATCAAATTTCCGCGATATCAAATCCTTCATCATCTTAGCATAACCAGGCATTTCTTTTAAAGCTTCAATTAATGGATTTGCTTGAGCATGTCGAAGAACTTTTTGTATTGCTCCTCTTTCTGGTGTTTGGCCAACCCTTGGGGGAACGGTGGTGGAGGCCTCTTCTTCCCGGTGACTTGGGATTTTTCTTTTTCTATTACTTTCTCATCAATCTGCTGCTCTACCTGTTCATCTACTTTCTCTGTTCCCTGCTTTGCTTCTTTATTTTCAGCAACTGGCTGGACTGTGACTTCTGTCAACCCTGTGGACTCATCCAGTTCAATGGGCAATGGAGTGGATGTCTCAGCCTGTCTGTCGATTTTCTCACTTTCTTTCTCAGCATCAAGATCTCTACCGCTTCTCAGAGTCACTGCCATCATCTGCTTTGGGACTTGATCCTTTGGGTTTGTTTGTGTATCTGCAGGCAATGTCCCTTGAGGATGATTGTTGAGGGACATAGCAATCTGACCCACATGTACTTCAATATTCTTGATGGCGGCATCATGGGCATCTATCCTCTCATTTGTTTTAGCATTTGACCCAATTACATGCTGCATCATAGCTTCCAACCTTGCAAACCCATCGTCATGTCTGCCCCCATGTGGTGGTGGCGGTGGATGATATCCCTGCTGCTGATTGCCGAAATTCTGAGGTCTAGGATATGGAGCCATGTTGTGTGGTGGCCTCATACCTGCTGCATTAAATTGTGGCTGGGGAGGTCTATACTGCATTGGAGCCTGTTGGCCCCAGTTTTGATTACCTTGTCGCTGTCCTCCATAGTTAGCCACATAGTTCATATCCTCATGCTGATGGTGATGTTCTTGGTCTGCAGCCCATGGATTACTTATGGGTTGGCTAATGCAGGATGTGCATAAACCACCATTGGTAGTGTCTACAATGTGAACTTCTGCTTGACCCCTGATTCTTCCACCTTCTTTGTTAGGATGCTCATTTGTGTCAATAGAGTTGCCATGTTCTCCTCCAAAGTGTTGGATGGATCCAGAGGTACAGAGTGTACCACTAGTGTGATAGGAGCATTCCTGGATGTCCACCTGGAATTTTGAGCCATCTTGTCTAGCAAATTTTGGCCCTCTCTCCAAGTTTTGCTCAGAAAAGCCCCACCTGCTGAAGCATCTACAATATTCTTCATACTATCTGAAAGCCCCATGTAGAACCTTTGACCCAACATCTGCTCAGGGATCCCATGATGAGGACACATAACAAGCATACCCTTGAATCTGCCCCAAGTTTCATGTAATGTTTCCATTGGTTTTTGCTTGAAACTCATGATCTCATCAATTTGTTGAGCTGTCTTGTTAGGTGGATGAAACTTGTTGTGGAATTGTTTGACTAACTCATCCCAAGTGGCAATGGAGTTTATAGGGAGTGAGTTTAGCCATATATGTGATGCTCCTGTAATTGAGAACGGAAAGAGTAATAATCTGATAGCTTCCAGAGTTACATTCGGTTGTCTTTGTGTTTTGCATATTGATAGAAAGTTCTTGAGGTGCTGCTGTGGATCTTCAACCTGAGACCCAGAGAATAATCCCTTGTTTTGCAACAAATGAAGCATGTTGTTAGTAATCTGGAACGACTCAGCTTGAATTGCTGGCACAACGATGGCAGTTGCCAAATTATCCGTTGTGGGTTGTGCCCAATCGAACAATGCACCTTCCGGTGCCTCTTGTGCCTCTTGCATATTTAGACCGGCTTGCTGGTTTTGATCGTTTATGTCACCCATGTCGAAGTCTAGTTTGATTGGTTGTTGAGATTGTTGAATTTGTTTGATGGCTTTGTTTCGCGCCCGGAAGGTTTGCTCGGGGTCTGAGAGTCCTTCAATTAGTTCTCCAGTCCTTGCAGATTTTCTAGGCATGCACCCGAATACCCAAATCAACAAACGTCAAAATATTCAATGTAGAGTGTAGAAAGAACCTGAATACACAAGAATCTTGAAGTTCTGTCAATGGCAATTGACAATTCCGTTAATTCCCCGGGAACGTCGCCAAAATTGGTTCACGTCCAAGCAACGGTCGTAGTCAATATAACTTGGTCTAATAAGTCCAAGATCGATCCCACATAGAATTAACCTACCAATTAGAATTATTACAACCCCAAAAGTACTTCCGAATCAAGTTCCCAAACTTTGAATATATATTTATGTGATTTTCGAATATCTACTTTGCAATAATTAAGAATGCTTGAAAGAAAGAATTGAATATAGAGTAAAATGAATATTATGAGAAGGACTAAGGTATTGATTTCCCCTATTGATGGAACCCCTTATCGTTATGCTCTTACAAATTGTCAATATATTCTATCAATCATGAATGTTATGTGTATCGTAACCCTCTCCCGAGCAATTACAATAATTTACTAGTACACTCTCCCGAGCTACCCTAGCTAGCTCTAATTTGAATAGTTCACTTAAGATTGCACCCAAGACTTCGATATTCCTAACCCCGTCTTTACGCCTAAAGTTATAGATTCCTCCAATAACCTAGGTGTGGTGTTGTTCAACAATAAACCTAAATATGCACTCTTTTCCAAGTTATGCACACTAAATAGGCACAGCTAATTGAGGATCCTACCAATTAACTACAACAAGAATGAAGTTGAACAAATAGAAATCTAAGTCACAATTTGTATTCACATAAACGATAAGTTCATCACTCAATAGGTTCCATCAAAACCTTAGAAAAGGATTTAGCTACTCATGCTTGAAGAAACAAGAATAATAATTGAAATCATAAAGAAATAAGTGATATAAAATAAAAGAAGGAGTTTGAGAGGAATCTCTCTTACTAAAAACCTTGCAAAAGTAATGAAATAAAGATAACCTACCTCTATGGGGCAAACTAGGAGTTTATATAGAGTTTTTAGGGCTTTAAAACTAAATTCGAGTCTAATTAGGACTGCTGCTGCGGCGACTTCCGCGGTTCGTTCGCGGCCGCGAGCGGACCGCGAACAGTCAAACTTCAGAGGCCTTCTTTTTTCGTGGTCCATCCGTGGTCGCGAGTGAACCGCGGATGAACAGTGCTGCGTATTTTTGACTGCTTCTTCCAGCTCTTTTCACCTTAGCTCTTTTCTTGGCCTTTTCATCCACATATGACTTCAAAATACTCTTCTTAGCATCCATTGCATCACATGTACCTATAACACACAAACAAATACTAATCAAAGCATTTTGTCCTCATAAACACATAAATACCATAACAAAGTGTGATTATTTAGGGTATAATTATAGTCAAATTCACCTATTATCAGTTATTCAGTGGAAGCTTGATCGAAGTGTAGGTATATCTGAATATATATTCAATTATGTGTTCTGGGCGTTTAAGCCAGCAATTGATGGTTTTTTGCATTGTCGTCCTATAATATCTATAGATGAAACTCATGTCTATGGAAAGTACGATATCAAGCTATTAATAGCTGTGGCAGTAGATGCTAATGGACAGATATTTCCTCTGGCATTTGCTATTTGTGCCAATGAAAGCCAAGATATGCGGACGCTCTTTTTGAACCACTTGAAAGAGCACGTTGTGAAACAACGTTCTGGTATATGTTTAATCTCTGATTGTCACGGTAGCATCTTAAGTGCTGCATGGCAAGAACCGAATGCCTATCATCGTTATTGTGTTAGGCATTTGAAAGCCAATTTCCAGAAGGCATTTCCCAGTAAAGCTTTGCATGATTTGATGTGGATGGCAGCAACAGATCATCAACAACATAAATTCCGAAGGCACATGGAATATATCAGGCAACTGGACGAGGCAGCTTATCATTGGTTAGTGCGACATGATCCTGAAAAATGGACTTTGCATGCGGATGGTGGTAGACGATGGGGAACTCTGACTACAAATGTGTCAGAGTCTTTCAACGGGTTATTGAATTCGGCTAGAGGATTGCCTGTTACAGCCATGGTGCGGATGTCATTCAAGCAGATGGTAGAGAGGTTTGTTCAGAGATGTGCGGCTTCAACGTCATTGATGGAACGTGGTGTTGAATTTATGCCTGTGCCAATGGCGAGATTTGAGAAATACAGATGACGATCATAGTGGCATTCATTTTTGCAGTATGATAATGACAGGAATGTGTTTAAAGTTCGCACTACTATCCATCAAAATCGGGGTAATAATGTGCATACTGTGAATAAAGCTGCAAGGTTATGCTCTTGTGGAAAATGGTCCATCTACCACATGCCTTGCTCACATGCAATCAAGTGCTTTCAACATGTTGGTTTAGGTGCTAGAAACTATGTTGATCAACGATATAGCATTTCTAAGTACGTAAACACATATAGTAGTCAGTTGCAACCAGTGGGCGCTGAGCATTATTGGCCTCCTGCACCATTTAAAATGGTGTGCGTAAGATGCAGGTGAAGAAGAGAACGCGTATACGAAACCAAATGGATGTTAGTGATACAGTTTATACGCGAAAATGTGGTATATGTTCGCAACCTGGACACGACCGTAGAAAATGTCCTTTGTATGGCAACAGTAATCAAGCTCGGGGTGGGTGTTCTTCTAGTTTACCTAACAATGTATGAGTTGTAATAATATGTAATGTGTATTTTGATTTATTTCTAATGTGTATTTTGGTTTATTTATGAAATAAAATTATGTTTTATTAATGTTGTAGACGTTAATTCGAAGGCCTATACCTTTTGATATATAAGGAATCAGGAAAACTTCAAAATATGAAAGTTGTAGCTTTGCAGAAAGCTAAATAAATTATAATTTGGATGTTCGTAGTGAAAGTTATGGTCTATTCAAAATGACTAGTGGAGCTCGTTTTCCAGAATTTTCTTGCGGGGACCTATCAATGACATAAAGTATTAAAGTAGACATAAAGTGACTGAAAAAGCTGGCATAAAGTAGATCTATCAATGACATAAAGTAGACCTATCAATGAAATAAAGTAGACCTATCAATGACATAAAGTAGACATATCAATGACATAAAGTAGACATAAAATGACTGTAAAAGATGGCCGTGTAACATACAACGCCATAAAAATTGGCGTTGTACATACAACGCTATAAATATTGGCGTTGTATCTGTACAACGCCATAAGAAGTGGCGTTGTATGTTCATTCACTCATCTATAAATATCGAGCTCATTTCGTTCATCACATACGCTCAAAGAAATTACTAAACCAGAATATTTCTTCAAAACTTTGATTTTTCCGAAGTAAAACTAAATGGCTCAATATGGTACACCAATGTGTTACTATGAAAAAAAATATATGTAACAAACATGTTGGGAAGGTGGTGATGATGTTGGACGTAACTACTGGATGTGCATGAACCAGTTGGATTGCTACAAAAATCCGAATGAACCAATGTGTGAGTTTAATGAATGGGCTGAGGAACAATGTCTCCAAGCAAACTACAGAGAACGAATGTGTAATCTGCATAATATGTGGTTAGCCGAAGCAGAAAGTAGCTACAATAGCAATATAAGAAGGATAGAACTCAGGGACGAGGTGAGGGAAGAAAAGAATAAAAAACTGAGAGCAGAATGGAAATTAGCAGCAGTTACAGAAGAAAGCCAAAAATATAAACAGGAAATTGCGGAGCTTAAGGCGAGAGTAAAAGAGTTAGAAGACGAAAAAGAATGATTGCTTGAACAATTTAAGTGGTTAGAACGTAGAATAAATGGAAGTATGGACTAAATAATTCCTACTATATGTTTAGTTCATTTGTATGTTTGTCTTTCTTATTAATTTATGTTTGTGTTTGTGTTCTAGTAATTTAAGTTTAAATTAAATATTATGTTTTTGTTCGTGTTTAAATATTTGGAGTTTTTGTTGCATACGAATCAAATAAAATAAATGAAGAACTAAAAAAATTAATAGGGTTGGTACAACACCACAATAAGTGGCGTTGAACTGTTAATATTTCTGTTACACGTTCAACGCCACAATAAGTGGCATTGTAATATAACGTCCGTTATATACAACGCCACATATTACGTTTCTTTCTTTTTTTAACGTACTTCTATTACTAATTTTAAAAAAAATAATACTTTGGTTCCGGTTTCGTTAATTTGGTCGTTGGGTGGATTTTTATGTTCAGCCGCTGTTAACTTTGGATGGAGAAATAAGTCCTTAGCTGTTATTCCTTAGGGTGGAAAAAGTCTAATCCTTCCCTTTTAAAGCAGATTATGCCTTTCTTATACCTATGCTAATGAGATCATGTGCATATTTTGTGTGTAGGGTGAGAGACGTGGAAGTTGAGTGTGGGTGTGTGTGTGATCGTGTGTGTGTGTGCAATATGAGTGAGACATGGGGATGAGGAACGTGAAAATTTTGAGTGTGCAAGTATAGTGTGCAACGTGAATGAGAGGTGAGGGGTTGAGGGGAAAGGGACGTGAGTAGTGAGTAGTGATTAGTTATATTATATAGGAATTAAATTTTTTTTTTGGTTTTCTTCTTTAAAAGATAAAATATAGAGATAAAAAAAATTAAATACTGTTATAAAATAATAAAATAACAAGAACAATATTGTAGAAAAAGAGAGAGAGAAAATTCTTATTGGTATAAAATCTCATGTCAAATCGATGACGAATATTACTTTCACAAAGTGAAGGATTATTTTGAGAATACTTATTGTTCTCATTACCACAATGATGACGATTATAATTTCGTCTATTGCCACGTCCACATCCATTGATACATTCACGGTAATAATTTTGTCTTCTTTCAGACTTATCATATATTGCTATCACATTCTCTTAAGGGAATGAGAATGGAGAAAATTCAATGGGACGGATTTTCACTTCTTGTGCGCATGATCATACATGACTTTGATCATGGAAAGACAGAGAAATTTTACCACTTCATATGGGTGTAATTTCTTAAAAACTCCATTAGAGTTATAATCAAACTTTGTTGTCTTTGCCTGTATATAAAATTAAATTATAGAATTTCAAGAATTTGAAAGAGAAAAGTAAAATACTTACCTTAAATCTAAAAGTTAATCATGAAGGAAGTTCATGGAATTATATAGCGACAGACAAAATCTGTAGCTAAACAGAAAAATTCGTTGCTAATCTCATTTAGCGACGGATTTTCGAAAAATTCTGCTAGCAACGAGCATTTTAGCGACAGATTAGCGATAACGTTTGTAGCTAATTCCAGTTTTTTTGTAGTTATGCTCAATCCCAAAGTTTCTACTCAATTGATTAGAGTCTCGTGCTGATAATGTGTTATAAAATAATAAAAGAACAAGAACAATATTGTAGAGAAAGAGAGAGAGGAAATTCTTATTGAAATCTCGGATGAATTACAATGGGGTAAGACCCCTCTATTTATAGGAGAAATATGACTAAGTCACAAAGTAAAACTCTCCACAAGATAGACATTCACTCCAAATAGAATTCTATTATTAACAAATACTTAATATTGAGACTAAAATAATATAGACAAACGAAATATTTACGCTATAACTAAATGAAACCCAAAATATACTAATGTTAAACTAACTTATCTATTATAATTCTAATTAAAGAAATCATAAATTTTTGTAAATTTTTTTCTCTCTTTATAAACTGGAACAATATTTATATTATAAGCATGTGAATATTCTTTTTTTGTAATTTTAATTTTTCTCAAATAAAACCTATTAAAAATAAGATTATATTTTAAAATATTAGGATTAGACCTAGTAAAAATATTTACGCTAAAATACTATAAAATTTGGGTGAGGTAAAAAATATGTGTTCACAATCATCGTGCCTCGAATTAATTAGGGAGCAAAAAGGCTAAGCACATGGCCCGGAGTAACCTCATTATCGGCAAGCTCCGCATATTTGAGTAGCATGAGGAACAACTTGTATAAATAAGGGGAAAGTTGAGCAGGGCACATCTTATAGTAGCGACATAAATCCACCACTAGCATTGAAAGCGGGAGCATATACCTTACAATGAAGGGGTAGGCATAGAACATACAAAATCCAAGACGGTCGAATTGAACCCGATCGTCCCTCCCCGCTGGTTATATCTCGATGAAATTAGGGATTCCCCATCATTCCCTCAACTCCACGATCCCTCCCTATCTTATGACGGGAGAAATGTCCTCCGGTTCCGTCCGATCTCCGATACTGAAATTGATGATAGTCTATAATTGTGTATTTTTGTCGATTATACACTCTAATTTACTGCACTTTAGTTGAGTTTGCGCTTTTATCGCTAGTGTTTTGCACTAATGGTGTGTTTTATGCCTTGTAAAAGTGATTCCGAGCTATATAGATATTATGGAATAAATTAAATTAGTTTGGAGCTTTGAATTATGAGTAAAATCCCAAGGAATTAATCCGGGATCATATCAGGGGTCAATTTTGATAGTTAAGAACAAACGAATACTCGAGTAGGCATATTACGTATGTCTAGTAAAATACACGTAAAGTTTTTATCATAAATCCATTTGGGATTCACAATATATGATTGGAAAGCTAACTCAAAGGGCTACAACTTTCATGTTTTACGTTTTTCCAAATTCTAAACGGAACAGGGCTAAAGGTGCGGGATTTTAGCCAAAACAAACAAAACCGGGTAATATGCGAATTTGGGTGCCACCTGGGTCCCGACCCTACTTGTGGTGCCAAAAATAGTAGCTCAAAATTGTGGGGCGCCATGGAGGGCACCAGATGGGTGCCAGTGATGGGAATTTTGTCCAACTTTGCCCGGTACAAGGTTATTTCAGTCCTAGATCTACCAAATACGTATAAAAGCAAGACTAAACATATTTTTTGGGGGGGAGGACGCCACTTTGGTGATATCTAACATACTTTGAAGGTTTCACGTGGAGGAACACACATCACGATTGCAGGAGGCTTCTAACTAGTTTTTCTTCTCTTCTCTTCCTTGTATTTCATAGTTTATTAATTCTAGAGTTTTGGGTGCTACATGAACGTTGTAGTTTTAAGCTTTAATTGTTCTTATAATTTTATCATATTAGTTTATTAATTCAATCTTGCGCTTAGTTATTTGATTGCTTGATCCCCAATTGAATATTATATACGAATCTAGGATTGAACTCAGGAGAGCGAATTCTAAATTGCATATAATATTGAGTAGAGCAAGATCTTAACTCTTAGGGGAACCGGATTTGCAGTTAGGATAGGAATATACCTAATCGCCTTGCTTGGTTACTTTATAGAAATTATTAATGCGTTCTTGTTAATCCTAATTCCATAGGAATATAAGCGTTAGGTTAGCTTGAATAGGCGAGTTGTACTTCGGGAGAAGGCTACAAGCAATATTAACCCCGTCAATCAATAAACTAGATAAATTAATTAGACAATTTCGGTAGAAAACTTAATGGGATTGTTAGCTAATCCATAACTCTAGAATATTCACTCATATTGAATTCATCTTTATAATTCGCCAACTTGTTTTCTTTAATATTTTAATTTGTTATTTTAGATTAATTTTAGTTAAATATTCACTTGAATAGATTAATTGTTTGGTTTTGTTAGTTGATAGTTAATCACAAAGTCCCTGTGGGTATGATATTTGGACTTATAATCCTATATTACTTGTCGACCACATATATCTATATGTGCGTTTGGGAGCAAACAAATTTTTGGGGTGTTGCCAGGGACTTAAAAATTAACTATTCTACTAGATTAGATTTTTACTTTTTGCCTATTCAAGTTTTTATTTTTTATTTTTAACTTAGTTTAGTATTTTATTATCTTTGTTGACATGGAATCTTGAAATGAGAATTGGTCAAATACTGGTTATTCTTATTATAATGATCCATGTCCATATTATGAAGGACCACACTTGTGGCAAAATTGTGCATCTCAATTTGATGTGTGAAATTTTTGTAATATGTGGTGGTTGTCAAGGTGGTCATTGGGATGGTTGTCCTAATTCATATTATCCTTCTCAGAGTTCTTATTATAATGTTTCTAATAATGTTTATGAGTTTGATAAGAGTAAGGAAGTGGATGATATGGAAAGCATGGCTCGAATTATGGACATGATGAGGCAAATAGTCGAGCAACAAGATGAAACTCGAAATGTTGCACAAAGAATTAGTGAAACAATCATTAGAATGAAGGACGGGGCGAAAGAAGTGGTTGAAGAGAGAGAGTTTCCACCAGAAGATAATTTAGAAGAAGCAGATATAGTGAGCCAATCTTGGCTAGAGGAACAAGATCAACTGGTAAAATCTCATGACTTTCTATGTGATGGTCTTTCAAATATGACAGAACAACTAATAGAAGGAAGAACTGAGCTCAGGCAAGAGATAGACCAATTTAGCTTTGATATCCATGACCTGCACGATCAATTGAATAAAAAGGTTTAGGTGTCTGATGTCCTGCAACCAATTATTGTGGATACTGATCAACTTATGGAGCGGAAAGAGGAATTCTAAATATTCAACCAAAATATTATTAATTATGCCAAGGTTGATGAAGATCTCAAAGTTGAGGATGTCAAAAATAATATAGGATTGCAATCGAGCATCGAGTTTTAAATGGTGAGAGAAAATTCTTGGTGAATGGTCATAGAGTCAAGAATTATTGGGAAGGAATGATTAATCCTGAAAAGACCAAGGTTGTACTTGCTGATGAGTAAGCGAGACTCTGCATCGTACCGCGACGTTAAATTAGGTGTTTGTTGGGAGGCAACCCAATTTTTATTGCCTTCCTAGCTTAACTTTTTAATCTTTTTTTTAAAATAGGCAGAGTATTGCATTTTCTTTATGGATGTTGAAATTTTAGATGCAATGGTGTAGGACATGTAAATTGGGTATATATAAGGCTCGGGGGATCGAGATTTTTATTCAAAAAAAAATTGTCTGCACCGCGCCCAGGCCAGCGCTCAGCGCCGCCTTGGGCGCCCAAAGCATTGTGCATTTTAGTTCCAGCGCCAGACAAGGCACCAGGCGCTGAGCTGGGGACTACCAGGTAAGTTCATTAAATTTTTATTTTTTTTATTTTTTGTTTTTCTTATATTCTAACCCATATCCATTTAAACTAACCCAAATACCCATTTACACTAACATGAACACCCAAATTCCTTCCCAACACAAACATACACCCCAAAATTTTAAAAACCTGAGGAAGCACCAACAAAACGCTATTGCTCCTGTCAGCTTCTTCCTTTTCTTCACAAAAGTTTTCTTCGAAATTTTCTCTGCCTCTCTTGCAATCCTTTACCATGTATGTCTTATTTTTCTCTTCTATTTCTTGTGTGTATTAACCAGTAGATAACAAATAATCCCATTCCCTATAGCCCCATTGTCACGACTCGGATTTCCCACCATCGGGAGTCATGATAGCACCTACTAGTGAAAGTTAGGCAAGCCAAATCTTACTTACATTTCCATTAATCACAACTCTCTTTTTAAAACTTTAAATAAAATCATGGAATTACAACGAAATAATTAAACTTAGCGGAAGACTTAGTCAATTTTATCAAATATGTTAAGGAAAACCCAAATATGATACACTACCCAAGACTGGTGTCACAATACTCATGAACTTCTAAGAATAATACACATAATCGTCTGAAAGAAATATAAGCTGTTTATCTCGAATACATGAGATAACAGAATGAAATACATAGATAGAGGAGACAACGGGTCATGCGGACGCTTGCAAGGCTACCTCGAAGTCTCAGTAGTCGGAATATCCACAATCGTGCTACTGTTGTTACTGCTATCCCTAACCTGTATCTTCGCAAAAAAGAGCACAGAGTGTAGTATCAGCACAACCGACCCCATGTGCTGGTAAGTGTCTGGCCTATCCCGGCGAAGTAGTGACGAGACTAAGGCCAGTCACCCACATGAACCAGTACAGTTGAGATATATATATACATATACAACAGTAGAAAACGTTATCGAACGTTTATAAAGATTAATCTGCTCTGAAATAACAGTCAATAACTCACAATATCCGAAGTAATCTGATCAATGGAGCAAAACTTACTTTCATGTCTCAAATCCTTTTTCATTTCATATCTTGTGGTAGGCGTACCACTCGCTCCCAAATTTAACAATAGGCTACCAGCAACTATGGCCAATGCCAAGATTCAAATCACTTTGTGGTCGGCGTTCCACACGATCCCATTTCTTATCATATAAGTGGTCGGCGCGCCACACGATCCCAACTCTTCAATATGAAAGTGGTTGGCGTGCCACACGATCTCAATTTATTAATAATATATATTACCAGCATTAAGCCAATAATCTCTGATCAACAGTGAGTGTATAAAAGTATTACCGGTATTAAACCAATAATCTTCACTTCAAAAATATTTATATTACTGGTGTAAAAAAACCAATAAATGATAATAAATCAACGATATATCTCTGTTACCGGTGTAACACCAATAACTCTTACTCAACAATTTATATGTATTTTACCGGTATAAAACCAATAAATGACATTGAACCTACAATTTCTCTCTGTTACCGGTATAACACCAATAATTCTTAATCAACAATTCATACATAACTCAATTCCTATTCCCTCAAGCTAGGATAGAACAAATACTTACCTCAAATATTTACGAACAACTCAATCTGTAGCAATGCCTTTTCCTTTCCAATTTGGCTCAAATTCAATCGTATCTATACACAATTGACTTAATATCATCAATTCTACTTAACAAACTAGTTCACGTGGCTAAATATAAGTTTTACAACATTCTGTCCGGAATAGTAAAAATTAACCTCAGGCCCACATGATCGAAACTCGAGTTTCGAACCAAAACAAATTCACCCAATCATCCATGAGTTCAAATATATAATTTGTTCTCAAATCGGACCTCAAATTGAGGTCAAAATCCCAATTTTTATGAAAACCTAAGTACTACCCAAATCCCCCATTTATACCCATGAAAAACCTTAAATATAGGGTGAAAACATGATAGATGATGTTAAAGTTTGGAGAAATTGAGTAAACGTTGACTTACCAATGATTTGAAGAAGAGGGAGTTCGTGAAAAATCGCCAATGGATGTTTTTGGGTAGTGAAATATGAAAAATGAAGCTGGAAATCGTGATTTACAGGTCTCTGTGCTCGCATTTACGAGCAGGGGTTTGCAATTGCGAACCCCGACCAAATTCTGGGATTTGAGAAATAAGCCAAGGATGGGAAGTTCGGATTTGCGAACTTTTGTTCGGATTTGCGAACTTTTGTTCGCATTTGCGAAGCCAGAACAAAACTAGGAAGTTCGCATTTGCGAACTTTTGTTCGCATTTGCGAATCCAGGCCAAAACTGCGAAGTTCGCATTTGTGAACTTTTATTCGCATTGGCGAATCCAGGCCAAAACTGGAAAGTTCGCATTTGCGAACTTTTGTTCGCATTTGCGAAGTTTGCAGGTCAGGTGCTGACAGCAACTTTCTAACATGAAAAATTGATCTCGTGGCCTATCCAAAATTCACCCGAGCCCTCGGGGCTCCAAACCAAATATGTACACTGACTTAAAAATATCATACGAACTTGCTCGCGCTATCAAATTGCCAAAATAAAATCTAAATCAATGATTTGAGCCTTAAAACTCAAGATTTCATTCAAAATTTCATAACTCCCAAAATTTCTAACTTAAGGCCGAAACACGTCAAACAACGTCCGTTTTCAACCAAACTTTACAGGAAGCGCTTAACCAACATATATGACATGTACTGGGCGTCAGACCAAAATACGAGCCCGATACCATTACTTTTTAATCAAATTTCAGTTTCATTTTCCTTCAACATTTTCAGAAAATAATTTAAGATAAAAATTCTTTTACCGGGGTTCTAGACCTCTGATTTAAATTTCGGGCACACGCCCAAGTTTCATATTTTTCTATGGATTTTCTAGGACCGTCAATCAGTGGTCCGTTTACTAAAAATATTGACCAAAGTCAACCATATCAATATTAATATCAAAATTCTTAAAATTTTCCACATATTTCATATGTTTCAACATAAAACATTTCCAGCTTCGCGCCCGGACTACGCACGCAAATCGATGCAACTTTAAATGAGGTTTTCAAGACCTCAGAAGCTCGAAATGATTAATAAAATAAGTGATGACCCTTGGGTCGTCACATTATCCACCTCTAAAACAATCGTTCGTCCTCGAACGGACAAAAGAAAGATGTACCTGAGTCATGGAATAAATGAGGATATCGGCTCCGCATGTCAGACTCGGACTCCTAGGTCGATGCCTCAGGAGGTTGTCCCCTCCACTGAACTCGCACAGGAGAAAAATTCTTCGACCTCAACTGTCGAACCTGTTGATCTAGAATAGCTACCGGCTCCTCCTCATAGGACAGATCTTTGTCGAATTGGACAGTGCTAAAATCTAACACGTGCGATGGATCACCGTGATATTTTCGGAGCATGGACACATAAAACACTGGATGTATAGCTGATAAGCTAGGTGGCAAGGCAAGCTTATATGCCACCTCTCACACACAATCAAGAATCTGGAATGGGCCAATAAACCTAGGGCTAAGTTTGCCCTTCTTTCCAAATCTCATCACGCCCTTCATAGGCGACACTCGGAACAATACTCGCTATCCAACCATCAAAGCTATATCTCGAACCTTGCGATGTGCATAGCTCGTTTTCCTAGATTGAGCTGTGCGAAGCCTATCTTGAATAATCTTGACCTTATCTAAGGCCTCCTGAACTAAATTCGTACCCAATAATTGAGCTTCTCCCGGTTTAAACCATCAAACCAGAGAACGACACCGCCTACCATACAAAGCTTCATAAGGAGCCATCTGGATGCTCGATTAATAGCTATTATTATAAGCAAACTCTACCAAAGGCAGAAATTGATCCCACGAACCTCCAAAATCAATAGCACACGGCCGAAGCATATCTTCCAGTATCTGAATAGTCCTCTCGGACTGAACATCCGTATGGGGATGAAAGGTAGGCACACCATGGGGACTGAACTCTCGTTGAACCGCTTTCCAGAAATGTGAGGTAAACTGTGCACCTCAATCTGAAATAATAGAGATAGGCACACCATGAAGGTGAACGATCTCCCTGATATAAATCTTAGCTAACCTCTCGGATGAATAGGTAGTGACAATCAGAATAAAATGAGCTGACTTGGTTAGCCTATCAACAATCACCTAAACAGCATCAAACTTCTTCCGAGTCATCGGAAGTCCAGAAACGAAGTCCATCATGATTCGCTCCCACTTCCATTCAGGATGTTCAATTCTCTGAAATAAACCGCCAGGTCTCTAAAGTTCATATTTAACTTGTTGACAATTAAGACACCGTGCCACATGTGCCACAATATCGTTTTTCATTCTGCGCCACCAATAATATTGCCGTAAATCTTGATACAACTTTCCTGCGCCTAGATGAATAGAATACTGCGAACTGTGAGCTTCTTCTAGAATCAATTTTCTTAGCCCATCAACATTTGGCACACAAAGGCGCCCTTGCATTCTCATGATCCTATCAGCATCTAAGGTGACCTGTTTAGCACCTCCTTGCTGAACCGTGTCTCTAAGCTCACATAAATAAGAATCATTATATTGTTGATCGCGGATACGCTCCAATAATGAAGAGCGAGAGATCGTGCAAGCTAGTACTCGACTAGGCTCAGAAATATCCAATCTCAAAAATCGGTTGGCCAAGGACTGAACATCCAAAGAAAGCGGCCTCTGATTGACTGGAATATAAGCAAGACTGCCCATACTGGCTGACTTCCTACTCAAAGCGTCGGCCACTACGTTTGCTTTTCCCGGATGATATAAAATGGTGACATCATAATCTTTCAGCAATTCTAGCCATTTTCTCTGCCTCAAATTTAACTCTTTCTACTTAAACAAATACTGAAGAGTCTTATGATCGGTGTATACTTCACATTCGACTCCATACAAATAATGCCTCCAAATCTTTAATGCGTGAATAATCGCCGCCAATTCTAGATCATGCATTGGATAGTTCTTTTCATGAATCTTCAACTGCCTCGAAGCATAGGCAATAACCTTGCCATCCTGCATTAACACTACACCAAGCCCAATACGGGAAGCATCACAATAAACAGGTATAAGGTCCCGTACCTGTGGGTAAAACCAATACCGGTGTTGTGGTCAAGGCTATCTTGAGCTTTATGAAAGCTCGCTTCACATTTATCTGACCATTCAAATTGAACACCTTTCTGTGTCAATCTGGTTAGTGGGGTTGCAATAGATGAAAACCCCTCCACGAATCGCCGATAATAACCCGCTAATCCCAAGAAACTCCGAATTTCTATGGTTGATGTCGGTCTAGGCCAGTTCTTGACTGCCTCACTCTTCTTTGGATCAACCTCAATACCTACTGCCGTCACAATATGACCTAGGAATGCAACTGAACTTAGCCAAAATTCACACTTTGAAAATTTTGCATATAGTTGGTTATTTTTCAGAGTTTGCAAGGCCACTCTGAGATGTTGCGTATGCTCCTCCTGACTGCGGCAATATGTTAATATGTCATCAATAAAGACTATTACAAACAAGTCTAAATAAGGCCGGAACACCTGATTCATCAATTCCATAAAAGCTGCTATGGCATTTCTCAACCCAAAAGACATGACCAGAAATTCATAATGTCCGTACCGAGTGCGGAATGCTGTCTTAGAGACATACGATGCCCTAATCTTCAGTTGATGATAGCCAGATCTCAAATCTATATTCGAAAAAAACCTTGGCACCCTAAATCTGGTCAAATAAATCATCAATTCGCGGAATTGGATATTTATTTTTGATAGTCACCTTGTTCAACTGCCGATAATCAATGCATATTCTCATCAAACCATCTTTCTTCTTTATAAATAATACTGGTGTGCCCCACGGTGAAACATTGGGTCTAATGAAACCCTTTTCAAGTAAATTCTGCAACTGCTCCTTCAATTCTTTTAACTCTGGCGGAGCCATATGATATGGGGGAATAGAAATGGGCTGAGTGCCTGGAGCCAAGTCAATGCAAAAATCAATGTCCCTGTCGGGCGGCATACCTGGCAAGTCTGAAGGAAATACTTCAGGAAATTCGTGAACCACAGGCACAGAGTCAATAGAAGGAACCTCAGCAATGGAATCACAGACATAGGCCAAATAAGCCAGGCATCCCTTCCCAACCATACGCCGAGCCTTAACATAAGAAATAACATTGCGACTAGTATGACCTGAAATTCCTTTCCACTCTATACGAGGCAAATTCGGCAGAGCTAAAGTCAATGTCTTGGCATGGCAATCTAAAATAGCATGATATGGAGATAGCAATCCATGCCTAATATGATATCGAAGTCCACCATATTTAGGAGCAATAAATCAGCACGGGTCTCAAGACCCTCAATCACTGCAATACATGACCGATGAACTCGATCAACCATAATAGAATCGCCTACTGGTGTAGACATATGAACAGGAACACCCAGTGGATCACTAGGCTGAATCAGGTACGGTGCAAAATAAGAGGACACGTACGAATATGTAGACCCAGGGTCAAATAATGTTGATGCCTTTCTATCACAAACTAAAATAATACCTGTAGAGACGACATCTGAGGACTCAACCTCTGGTCTGGCAAGAAGTGCATAACATCGGGGCTGGGCCCCGCCAACCTGAGAAGTATCTATGGGACGATCAGCTGCTGGCTGGTCTCTACCTCTATCAGTCTGAGCTCCACCTCTATGACCTCTGCCTCCACCTATATGTCCTCTATCCCTGCTTCTAGCTGGCTGGGCAGGCTGTGGGGGAACTGGGGCATGAACCATAGCACGAGAACCCTGCTGATGAGATCTGTCAGAAGCTCAAGGGAAATACTTTGCAATGTGCCTAAGATCATCGTACGTAAAACAAGCCCTCAGCTGCTGAGAATAGCGAAGTGGTGGTGCACTGATAGGCTGCTGATCAGAATAGCATGGCTGAGAATTACGACCACTAGAAGCATCGTGAGAAACCTGAAGAGCTGACTGATAAGGCCTAGGAGGATGGCCTCTATCAAGAGAATCTCTACCTCGAGATGAGGTACCACTGAATCTACCTGAATTATGGGGTCTCTTATCCGATCCATGACCTGCTCCCTGTGACAGAGCCATCTCGATCCGGCGGGCTGCATTAGCTGCCTCCTGAAAAGTGATTTCAGTTCCTGCCCCAAAAGCCATCTGCATTCGAATTGGCTGATTCAAGCCATCAATAAATCTTCTCACCCTTTCCCGATCTGTGGAAAGTATGACAATGGCATGACAAGCCAGGTCCACGAACCTAGTCTCGTACTATGTGACAGACATAGAACCGTGATGAAGACGCTCAAATTGCCTGCGCAAAGCCTCCCTCTGAGTTGTTGGAAGGAACTTTTCCAAGAACAACTATGCAAATTGTCCCCAAGTCAAAGATGTTGATCCTGCTGGCCTGGATAGACAATAATCTCTCCACCAAGTCTTGGCAGAACCAGATAATCGAAAAGTAGCAAAATCCACACCATTAGTCTCCACAATGCCCATAGTACGGAGAACCTCGTGGAAGCTATATAGGAAATCCTTGGGATCATCTGAAGGAGTGCCACTGAATATGGTAGTGAACAGCTTGGTAAACCTATCCAATCTCCATAACGCATCGGCGGACATAGCTGCACCATCATTAGCCTGAGTCACAATAACAGGCAAAGCTGCCTCAACTGGCTAAATCACAGGAACCCGAGCCTAGGGAATTATTGGCTCCGGAGTGCGCGTAGCAGGAGTCTGATTACCTCCTCCAGCCTGAGAAGTGGCTAGTGCTACTGGTAATAAACCTGCTCTGGTGATATTGTCCATAAAACCTGTTATCCGGACCAAAGCATCCTGAAGCTCCGGTGAAAACATAATTCGTCCTGGGACCTGAGTTGGGCCCACTGGAGCTGCTGGGGCTGGATCTTCCTCCTCTATATGAGCCTGAGGTCCTGCCACTTGTGCTGCTACTCGGAGCTGAGCTCTACCCCTACTTTGGCCTCTAGGATGACCTCGACATCGGCCTCTACCCCTAGCTGTAGTTGCCGCTGCTGGGACCCCGAGCTGCTGGTCAGTAGATGAGGATGCATGTGTTATTGCCATCTGCGGAAGAACAGAGTAGAAGTTCAATTAACATTTAAAAGATCAAGTCGCACGATTGGAAAGAATAAAGGGAATATTTTCCTAACTCCGTAGCCTCTGGAGGATAAATACAGACGTCTCCGTACCGATCCTTCAGACTCTACTAAGGTTGTTTGTGAGTTGTGAGACCTGTGCAACCTAGTGCTCTGATACCAACTTGTCACGACCCGAATTTCTCACCATCTGGAGTCATGATGGTGCCTACTAGTGGAAGCTAGGCAAGCCAAATCTTACTTACATTTCCATTAATCAAAACTCTCTTTTTAAAACTTTAAATAAAATCATGGAATTACAGCGAAATAATTAAACTTAGCGGAAGACTTAGTCAATTTTATCAAATATGATATGGAAAACCCAAACATGATACACTACCCAAGACTGGTGTCACAATACTCACGAACTTCTAAGAATAATACACATAATCGTCTGAAAGAAATATAAGCTGTTTATCTCGAATACATGAGATAACAGAATGAAATACATAGATAGAGGAGACAACGGGTCCTGCAGACGCCTGCAAGGCTACCTCGAAGTCTCAGTAGTCGGAATATCCACAATCGGTCTACTGTTGTTGCTGTTCGTAACCTGTATCTACGCAAAACAAGTGCAGTGTAGTATCTGCACAACTGACCCCATGTGCTGGTAAGTTCCTGGCATGTCCTGGCGAAGTAGTGACGAGACTAAGGCCAGTCACCCACATGAACTTGTACAGTTGAGATATATATATACATATACAACAGTAGAAAACGTTATCGAACGTTTACAAAGAAAGAATCTGCTCTGAAATAACAGTCAATAACTCACAATATCCGAAGTAATCTGATCAGTGAAACAAAACTTACTTTTATGTCTCAATTCTTTTTTCATTTCATATCTTGTGGTAGGCGTACCACTCGCTCCCAAATTTAACAATAGGCTACCAGCAACTATGGCCAATGCCAAGATTCAAATCACTTTGTGGTCGGCGTGCCACACGATCCCATTTCTTATCATATAAGTGGTCGGCATGCCACACGATCCCAACTCTTCAATATGAAAGTGGTTGGCGTGCCACACGATCCTAATTCTTTAATAATGTATATTACCGGCATTAAGCCAATAATCTCTGATCAATAATGAGTGTATAAAAGTATTACCGGTATTAAACCAATAATCTTCACTTCAAAAATATTTATATTACCGGTGTAAAAAACCAATAAATGACAATAAATTAATGATATATCTCTGTTACCGGTGTAACACCAATAACTCTTACTCAACAATTTATATGTATTTTACTGGTATAAAACCAATAAATGACATTGAACCTACAATTTCTCTCTGTTACCGGTATAACACCAATAACTCTTAATCAATAATTCATACATAACTCAATTCCTATTCCCTCAAGCTAGGATAGAACAAACACTTACCTCAAATATTTACGAACAGCTCAATCCATAGTAATGCCTTTTCCTTTCCAATTTGGCTCCAATCCAATCGTATCTATACACAATTTACTTAATATCATCAATTCTACTTAACAAACTAGTTCACATGGCTAAATATAAGTTTTACAACATTCTGCCCTGAATCGTAAAAATCGACCCCGGGCCCACATGATCGAAACTCGAGTTTCGAACCAAAATAAATTCACCCAATCATCCATGAGTTCAAAAATATAATTTGTTCTCAAATTGAGGTCAAAATCCCAATTTTTATGAAAACCTAAGTTCTACCCAAATGCCCCATTTTTACCCATGAAAAACCTTAAATTTAGGGTGAAAACATGATAGATGATGTTAAAGTTTGGAGAAATTAAGTAAAAGTTGACTTACCAATGAATTGGAGAAGAGGGAGTTCGTGAAAAATCACCAATGGATGTTTTTGGGTTGTGAACTATGAAAAATGAAGCTGGAAATCGTGATTTACAGGTCTATGCGTTCGCATTTGCGAGCAGGGGTTCGCAATTGCAAACCCCGACCAAATTATGGGATTTGAGAAATAAGCCAAGGATGGGAAGTTCGCATTTGCAAACTTTTGTTCGCATTTGCGAATCCAGGGCAAAATAGGGAAGTTCGCATTTGCGAACTTTTCTTCGCATTTGCGAATCCATGCCAAAACTGGGAAGTTCGCATTTGCGAACTTTTGTTCACATTTGCGAAGTCTGCAGGTCAGGTGTTGACAACAACTTTCTAACATGAAAAATTGATCTCGTGGCCTATCCAAAATTTACCCGAGCCCTCGGGGCTCCAAACCATATATGAACACTAACTTAAAAACATCATACGAACTTGCTCGCGCGATCAAATCGCCAAAATAACATCAAAATCAATGATTTGAGCCTTAAAACTCAAGATTTCATTCAAATTTCATAACTCCCCAAATTTCCAATTTAAGGCCGAAACATGTCAAACGACGTCCGTTTTCAACCAAACTTTACAGGAAGCGCTTAACCAATATATATGACTTGTAGTGGGCGTCGAAACCAAAATATGAGCAAGATACCATTACTTTTAATCAAATTTCAGTTTCATTTTCCTTAAATATTTTCGGAAAACAATTTAACAGAAAAATTCTTTTACCGTGGTTCTAGACCTCGGATTTAAATTCCGGGCACACGCTCAAGTTTCATATTTTTCTACGAATTTTTTAGGACCGTCAAATAACTGGTCCGGGTCTGTTTACCAAAAATATTGACCAAAGTCAACCATATTAATATTAATATCAAAATTTTTCAAACTTTCCATATATTTCATATGTTTCAACATAAAACTTTCCAGCTTCGTGCCCGAACTGTGCACGCAAGTTGAGGCAACTATAAATGAGGTTTTCAAGACCTCAGAAGCTCGAAATAATTAATAAAACAAGTGATGACTCTTGGGTCGTCGCACCCATATTCCCCATAGTTTTCCCCATGTAGCTCTTATGAACTTTTTATGGCGGGTGATGTGTTTTTGTCGAAAATTGTGTTTTTGATGTGCATACGAAGTAGTAAACTAGAATTTCCTCTACTTCATTGGATATTGGGAGGGCCAACATGTTCCACCGTTGTTGAATTCTAAGAACACACTTTATGCCCCCATTGTGTTTGTTTAAATGTTTGAAAGAGGATTTTTGGTGCTTGGTAAGGTCTGTGTAACCGGGTGAAATCGTGTATGCATTCAGGCGAAGTGTGGGGTGTACATGGATACTTTTACATGCTAGGGGATGTGGTTTTGATGAAGAACATGTTCTTACACCATTGGTTTTGTATGTAGTATGTTGTAGAATCTTCTAAGTTAGCCTAATTTAGTATAGTCTAGTATTTATGAAAGGTGCATTCCGTATGCCTTTTTCTTACCTTATTGAGATTTCACGTTGCCATGATCACTCATTATTGTGTAGCACGGGGAAGTCTTGAGTACCCATAGCTTTGAGGTGCAACACTTACACTTGCGCCTTCGGTTTTAAGTGTGGAGTCATTTCATGACCTGCACGACAACCTTGGGCATATTCCTTGACCCATTCTCACATTCATGTTTACTTGTGCTGCAAAAGACTATGTTTCATGATAGCACTAGAAAGGGAAAAAGCATTGGGAAGCCCTTCACCACCTCTCCTATTCCCAAGAAGCGCAAGCAAGGTGAAAGCTGTTAAAGGCAGCCCAAAGGCAAGCAGGTCGCCGAAGAATCTCAACAAGTGCCCTTAAGGCCAAGGCCGCATTTGGATTTGGTCCATGATGAGGCTATTGCATGGCACAGGGACTTTATGTCGTCTGGTCGGTACATTTATGAGATGGGGATTAACACCTAAGCCTTAGGGAGGAAATTCTCGAAGATACTTGACATGCTTCAAGCTCTAAAGATGGACAAGTTCTTGGAATGCCCGGGGCATGCCAACTTGAGCATGGTTCGGGAGTTGTATGCTAACTGTAATTACAAAAGGTGCACTACACGTGTAAGACGAAAAGATGTGCCAATGGCATGGAGTATTTGTGTAAATATTTGGGGGTTGAGAATGCCGACACAAATAAACTCCAATGCTTGATCAACAGACTGAAATATAAGCTCATACGTCACACTTTATGTGGTATAGATTCTAATACCAAGTGGATACAGAAGCAGGGCACCACAAAACACCTCTCTATGGTCCGCGCAGACTTCAACAACGCTGCCAAAGTGTGGTAGAACTTTGTGAAAGCGAGATTAATACCGGCGGAGCACAGTAATGATTGTACTCGAGCTCGAGCGTATCTCATTTTCTCCTTTATGACCGACTGACCTATTAATGTAGCTGAAATCATGCTCAATGAGATGGAGAGCACGAGGTTTGGGAGATAGACTTAGTCGTTCTTCTTTGGCAATCTACTTACTCAGTATATGATATCTCGAGAGGTACCGGAGTACCCCAAACATGACGAGGTGGTGGAGGTGCCGGTTGGGCTTATGGACATCACATATGTAATGGAGACAACGTCCAAACTCACCCCCGCTGCTCGGTTGGAGCGAGAGGAAAAATTCAATTGGTACATTTATAATTCATTAGACCTACTCATGAGCAGGGATGGCATTTCAGACGCGGAGCGCACGCATATGCATGATAACTTTTCCAACGCATCAAAGGAGATGTTGGGGATTGTACCTGGCAGCCCCGTTCACTCGTCGAAGGACATCAACTCTGCCAAATGCTCAGATACTAAGGATGAGGATGGAACTGGTGCTACAGGGGCTAAGACTATAGTGCCTTTCAGACCATATTATGATGGCCCCAGCACTACTGGGAGGGAGTGGACTCTGATTGACAAGGAGTTTTTCTTTTCACTCTACTCCATTTTTCATTTTTTCTTACATCGAGGGATATGCATAGTTCAAGCATGGGGTGAGAGGAATACTCATGTGCTGTATTTGTATAGTTTGTATAACTATTTTGTTTTGTTTCTTTTAGCAGTTCAAGTGTAGTTAGTCTAGTTGAGTATTAGTTGCTTCAATAAAAAAATTGAAAAAAAAAAAGAAAAAAAATTTAGAAAAAGTTCGGACTTTTCCCAACGATGGATCTTTTGGACAATTTCCTTGAGGGATAAAAGGCCGACTTAAAAACACCAAAAAGATTTTTGTTTTTTTTTTAATTTTTTTTTAAGAATAGCTATGTAGTATTCCTTGGTTTTTCTTTAAGGACCGGTTCTTTTCCAAGGATGTTGCTCGAACCGGGTATTTTAATTTTTTTTGTAGGAGTAGTTTAGGAAGATATTGAGTCGTTCTGAGATACTCATTGACATGGTTGATGCTGGCACATTAGGCTATGACATACATTCTATTTTCCCATGTACTTGGTTTGAATTGTGAAGCCTAAGTAAAGTAGATAGCCTATTTTGCGATGTTTTTTCTCAGTGTTTGACTTGTAGGCTACATAGTGCAAGGTTGCTTAATATTCTCATTTCATTGTGCTTGCTTGACTTGAGGGTTGAACATACCATTTTGATTGAGTCATGTGCATCGTGTGTGAGAGGATTTGTGATTTTCTATGCTATCCTGTGTAGTCTAGAACTTGCCCTGTGTGTTAATTGAAGCGAAATTGTAAGTTGTGCTAATATAGGAGATGACATAGGCATTTTATTGCTTGATCATAGATGTGCTTGTCACATAGAAATAAAAAAATTCGTTGAGAGCCCCTTTGAGCCTATAGACCTTTCTTTTGACACCCACATTACAAGCCATACCCATATTTTGTTCTTAATTTGATATTAATTGAATTTTTGCATCCTAAGGCACTAGTCGCGAAAAGAAGTAAGGTAGAGAGATTGGGGAGTAGCTTTTGAGTGGAACCATGGAAGGGCCCGTTGGTGCACTAAAGTTGAAATTAAGGTCACTAACCGATAAATTTTATTGTATGGAGTGTGTGAAAAAGAAAAGAGAGAGAGAGAATAAAACTTAAAGAAAAAAATTGATAGTGAAAGTATGTGAAAAAATAAACACCTTCAATTCTCATTGATTTGTGCTAGTAAAAAATAGAGAAGTACTTAATTGAAAAGAGGGCTATGTTGTATATGGCAAGTTTGGTTGAGAAGAATATGACCTTGAATTGTAAATGTAGTTGATTAAAGTGCTTAGGAGGGTTAGCCACTATTCCTAAATATATCTTACTCATCCCTTAGCCTACATTACAACATTAAAATTCCTAATCGATCCTAGAATTGGCTAGCTTAAATTAGTAGAGATATACACTACATGCAAGCTTATGGTACGACCACGGGATGCATATGAATTCTTTGTGAGAGTGAACAAATTTTATTCAATTGTGTGATGTCCTTAATCTATATACAAAAAGTATATTTGAATGTGTGAACCAATTTATACTCACTCTTTTGTTGTTGGTAAGGGAACATGATTTCATGAAGTGCATGAATTTAGGGTGCTTAGGGCATCTCCAACCTTGCCCCATCCCCATAATGGGGGCAATTTTGAGGAAAATTGTCCTCCAACCCTCCCCCATTTTTGTCCCTTTCGACTCTTCATAGACTCCTAGTGATGGATGTCGGCCTCTGGGTGAAGAGGGAGAGGAGGAGTGCTCGGGGACGACCGCGAATTAGATGGGGTACTCTGACTAAGGAGAAAGCCCAGGAGTTTGAGAGGAGGTTAGTTGATGGTGGAGCTTGGAGAAGTTCTGGGGAAGCGGACGCAATGTGGTCGGAGACGGCGAACTTGGTTAGAGAGGTAGCACGGGATGTGCTCGGGGTAGCCAAGGGCTATTCAGGCAGACATCAGGGTGACTGGTGGTAGAACGATGTAGTCCAAGAAAAAGTGGAGGTAAAGAAGGTGGCGTTTGCTAAGTTGGCAGGGAGCACTAACGAGGATGAACGGAGAGTGAACAGGGAGACCTACAAGGCGGCGAGGAAGGAAGCAAAGCTGGCGGTTACGAAAGCTAAAAACGCGGCATTTGGTCGCATGTAAAAGGAATTAGGGGAGAGAGGCGGGGACAAAAAGTTATTCCAGTTAGCTAAAGTAAGGGAGAGGAAGGCGCGGGATCTAGACCAAGTTCGGTGCATCAAGGACGAGGATGGTAGAGTTCTGATGGGTGAGTCTCAGATCAAGCAGAGGTAGCAGGCGCAGGTTTGCAACACAAAAATGTCAAATATCTTATTTTGAGCATGAGGAGCTGGGGCATTCAGAGCACCATAGAGACCTTGGGTACTGCGGGCGCATTAGGGTGGAGGAGGTCATAGGAGCTTTGCGAAGGATGAGTAGGGGCCGAGCGACCGGGCCTGACGAGATCCCGGTGGAGTTCTGGAAATGCATGGGTAGGTCAGGAGTGGAGTGACTCTCCAGGTTGTTCAATGCGATCTATAGGACTAAAAGGATGCCGGAGGAGTGGAGGTGGAGTATGGTGGTGCCCTTGTACAAAAACAAAGGGGATATCCAGTGTTGCAACAACTATAGGGGTATCAAATTAATAAGCCACACCATGAAGGTCTGGGAGGGGGTGATCGAGGCGAGGGTGAGGGAGATGACATCTATATCGGTGAACCAGCTTGGTTTCATGCCGGGTCGCTCCACTACAGAAGCTATCCACCTTGTCAGGAGATTGGTGGAATAGTTCAGGGATAAGAAAAAGGACATGCACATGGTGTTTATCGACTTGGAGAAGGCGTATGACAAGGTCCCAAGGGAGGTGCTATGGAGGTGCCTGGAGGCGAAGAGCGTGCCGGAAGCCTACATCAGAGTAATCAAGGACATGTACGATGGAGCTAAGACTAGGGTTAGGACGGTGGGCGGTGACTCGGACCATTTCCCGGTGGTTATGGGGCTCCATCAAGGATCGGCGCTTAGCCCTCTCTTGTTTGCCTTGGTGATGGATGCTATAACCCGACATATTCAGGGGGATATGCCTTGGTGCATGCTATTTGCTGTTGACATAGTATTGATAGACGAGACGAGGGTCGGTGTGAATGAGAGGCTAGAAGTATGGAGACAGACTCTCGAGTCTAAGGGTTTCAAAATAAGTAGATCTAAGACTGAATACCTGGAATGCAAGTTTAGTGTCGAGCCGAGCGAAGTAGGTAGGGACGTAATGATTGGAGCTCAGGTCATCGCTAAGAAGGACAGTTTCAGATATCTTGGGTCGGTGATTCAGGGGGACGGAGAGATTGACGGGGATGTCACTCATCGTATAAGAGCGGGATGGTCGAAGTAGAGGCTTGCATCAGGAGTCCTGTATGACAAGAAAGTGCCACTGAAACTCAAGGGAAAATTTTATAGAGATGTGGTTAGACCTGCCATGTTGTTTGGGGCGGAGTGCTGGCCGGTGAAGAACTCTCATGTTCAGAGAATGAAGGTTGCGGAGACGAGGATGCTCAGGTGGATGTGTGGACTCACCAGGTTAGATAAGATTAAGAATGAAGTTATTCGAGAGAAGGTGGGGGTGGCCCCGGTGGATGAGAAGATGCGTGAAGCGAGGCTCAGGTGGTTCGGGCATGTGCGGAGGAGAAGTCCTGATGCCCCGGTCAGAAGTTGTGAGCGACTGGCGGTGGTCGGCGTGAGGAGAGGCAGAGGGAGGCCTAAGAGGTATTGGGGAGAGGTGATTAGGCATGACATGGCTAGGATGCATATTTCCGAGGACATGGCCCTTGATAGAAAAGTCTGGAGGTCTAGCATCAGGGTTGTAGGATAGGGGCTCCTAGAATTTTTTGTACTCCTTTCCCGGAGTTGGGTGAGGCTTGTTAAGGAGACTCGTAGATGATTTGTGCATTGGATTGTGTCCCCCTTATGGTAGTTATTTATGGTAGCTACTGTTTGATATTATTGCATGCCATTTTTATATAATTCTTATGTTTAGACAATTATTTATGCGATTTTCTGCCGGAATTACTTATGCTCTTTTGTTTTTGTTTTTGTTGTTGCTTTCCCTTCCCTTCTCTAAGCCGAGGGTCGACTGGAAACAGCCTCTCTACCCTTTTAGGTAGGGGTAAGGCCTATCTACATATTACCCTCCCCAGACCCCACCTTGTGGGACTATACTGGATAATTGTTGTTGTTGTTGTAAAATGGGGGATGAATAGTGTTCCCTCAAATATGGGGGAGCACTACTCATCTCCCCCATTATTATTCACCATTATTTTGTTATTATTTTATTATTTTATCTTTTATTTTATCTCTTTATATACACTTCATTATGTTTATGTAATATTTTTATAATATTAATATTATATCTTAACTTTGGTGTATAATTTTGATAAATTAATTTTCGCCCATATTTTCATAAAATTAATTTTTGTGCTCAATGTAAAATTAATTTTCGTGCATATTAATATTTTATTTGAATTATTAGTTAATCTATAATAATTTCTTACAAATTATATTATTTAAAATTTTATAAAATTATTTTAATTATGGAAATTACAAATTATTAAAAATAAAAGATGTTTGTTTAATTGAAATTAAAAATAAAATTGAAATGAAAGATAATAATATAATATATAAGAGAGATTGAAGAATATAAAAAAGTTTGGGGGGGGGGGGAATGGGAGAATGGTTGGAGTAAGTTGTCCCCAAAATGGGGAAATCCCCATTTTTGGAACAAAAAATGAGGTAAAGGTTGGAGATGGCCTTAGTGGTTGCAAGTCGGCTTATAAGGTTTGGTGGTGACAGTTAGTTTGTTGGAATTTATTGAATTGAAATATTACGCTTGGGTATGCTTAAACGGGAAGAATGTTGAATATTTGTGTGTTCATGTTTGTGTGCCGGTATTGATCATGGTCAAGGGTATGGTGTGTGGATAAGGGTTAGGATGTTTATCTATGATTGAACTTTGTACGTAGTTGGGGGTTCATTAGTTTGTCCGATTGCTCGAGGACGAGCAAGAGTCAAAGTGTGGAGTGTTGATGTTCGGCTTGAAGTATATATATATTTTAGTGTATATC
This sequence comes from Nicotiana noctiflora, assembly GCA_032618575.1. NCBI lineage: Eukaryota > Viridiplantae > Streptophyta > Magnoliopsida > Solanales > Solanaceae > Nicotiana > Nicotiana noctiflora. The sequence continues at coordinate 102,453 of JASVEL010006006.1, read as the reverse complement.
GCCTCATATTTTATTTTTATTTCATGAATTTGAGATGTTAAATGCTATGAATTATATTAGTTTAAAGTATTTTTACTTGTAGGAATGATTCAAGAGCAAGTGGGAGCAAAACATGCAAAATTTGAAGCTAAAACGGACAAGATTAGAAAATTGGCCAGTTTGGGCGCCACAGGTAGCGCCTGACGCCACCTGTGGCGCAGGAAATAGTATGAAAATCTTCTGGGCACTATAAGGATGCCTGGCACCGGGCTGGGCGTCGGTTACGTGAAAATTCATCCTAGTTGCCCGGGACTCGATTTAGTGAGCCCTAAACCTATCCAACATGTATAAAAGCCATTCTAAAACCTATTATGAAGGGGAGAGACGCACCTTGGAGCAAAAATACACGCTAGAAACATTTTGGAGCAAGAATAACTCGGAATTTTTCATATTTTCTAGTATTTTCAATTAATCAAAACTTATGCAATTGTTTGATTACATCATGAGTGGCTAAACACCCATTGTTCTGGGATTGTGATTTAGCTATGAATATTGTTGTTTGATATTACCTTAACCTTGATTATAATTCACCAACATATGGTTGTTTTTTCAATTCTGTGTTTAATTGCTTAATTGTCTGGCCAGCAGTTAGGTTCTATTTACTATCTATGCTATGCTTGGGAAAGTCGTGTTTAGATTAGAGAAGAAATTAAGAGAGTATGATCTTAACCCTTAGGGGGAGCAGATTTGTGGTTAGGATAGGAATATACCTAGTCATCGTGCTTAATTAAATATTATAATCTTAATGTGTTATTAATAGATTGATTTCATAGGAATATAAGCGTTAATCTATTGAGAATAGGTGAGTATTACTTTGGCAGAAGGCTATGAGAATATTTATCGATTAATTAGCAACGATGGTGAATTATATGAAAGGGAGAGTTAATTAGAATACAATACGTATGGTGAATCGATCACAATCCTGGAATATTTGTCTCTACTAAATCACAACAATCAACTTGTTACTTGATAATTTAGTTTGTATTTAGAATCGTAGTATAATATAATCATATTATTGAACTTTGATTTTAGCTGGATTGAATAACAATTTTGGTGAATTAGTGAGTAGTTTACACAAGTCTCTGTGTGTTCGACACTCAACTTATCATTATATTACTTGTCGACCATGTATACTTGCGTGTGTGTTTGGGAGCAATAAGTTTTTGGGTGTTACTGTTAGTGTAAATGGGTATTTGGATTGGGTTAAATGGATATGGGTTAGAATTAAGAAAAACGAAGGAAAAAAATTAACGAACTTACCTGGTAGCTCCCAGCTCAGCGCCTGGCGATGGGATTAAAATGCATATTGTTTTGGGGGGCATGCGGCGCTGGGCGCTATGCACGTGATTTTTTCTGAATAAATATCTCGATCCCCCGAGGCTTATATATACACAATTTACACGTCCTACACCATTGCATCCAAAATTTGTACACCTGTACAGAAAATGCAATACTCTACCTATTTTAAAAGAAAAATTAAGAAGTTAAGCTAGGAAAGCAATAAAAATTGGGTTACCTCCCAACAAGCGCCTGATTTAACTTTGCGGCACGACTCAAAGTCTCACTTACTCATTAGAAAATACAACCTTGGTCTTTTCACAATTAATCATTCCCCCCAATAATGTTTAACTCTATGACCATTCACCAAGAATTTCCTTTTACCATTTAAAACTCGCAGCTCGATTGCACCATAAGGAGTGACTCTCACCACCTCAAAAGGACCTGACCATCTCGACTTTAGCTTCCCAGGAAACAACTGTAGTCTAGAATTGAATAACGGTACCTGTTGTCCTGGCGCAAAGTGACACGACTTGATATGTTTTTCATGCCATCTTTTTGTCTTTTATTTATATATCTTGGCATTTTCATAAGAGTGCAGCCTGAACTCGTCTAACTCATTCAACTACATAAGTCATTTCTCACATGTGGCTTCAAGGTCCAAGACTTAATGACTCGGTATGCTTTGTGATCAAGCTCAATGGGCAAGTGGCATGCCTTCCCATAAACCAACTTGTAAGGGGATGCTCCAATTGGCATTTTATGTGCAGTCCTATACGCCCATAGGGCATCATCCAACTTTGCAGCCCAATCCTACCTATTCACACTCACCGTCTTCTCTAATATTTTCTTAATTCTCTGTTTGACACCTCAGCTTGTCCACTTGTCGGCAGATGATATGCTGTAGCGACTCTATGGCGAACTCCATATTTAGCAAGAAGGTTATTAAACAATCGATTGTAAAAATGAGTCCCTTCATCATTGATTAAGGCCCGTTGAGTCCCAAATCTCGAGAATATGTTCTTTTTCACAAAAGCAGCTACCATCATGGCATTATTCGTTGGCAAAGCAATTGCCTCCATTTTGACATGTAGTCAACGACTAGCAAGATGTATTTGTTTTCTCTAGATGGTGGAAATGGCCCAATAAAATCTATCACTCACACATAAAAAAGCTCAACTTCTAGAATATTATTTAAAGGCATCTCATGCTTCCTTGTGATTGTTCCCGTTCTCTGACATTGGTCACACTTCTTAACAAATGCATGGGCATCCTTGAATAAAGTTGGCAAAAGGAGATCGGATTGTAACACCTTTGCGGTTGTTCTATCTCCTCCATGATGGCCCACATAAGGTGATGTGTGACAATCATACAATACTAATTCCACCTCTTTTTCCAGAATGCATCTCCTCATCAACTGATCATCACATTGCTTGAACAAATAGGGCTCATCCCAGTAATAGAAGTTCACATCATGTAAAAACCGCTTTCTAGCTTCAGATTGGATTTGGGAGGGAGTTCCCCACTCACAAGATAATTCATATAGTCTGTGTACCTTGGGGGGGGATGGTCTTGGGTTATAGCAAGAATTTGCTCATCGGGAAATAGTTTTTTAATTTGGCCACCCTCCTCCATGTGATCGTGATTTTCCAACCTTGATAGAGGGTCAGCTACTTGGTTCTCTGTCCCCTTTCGATCTCGTATTTCTACATCAAATTCCTGCAGCAACAAAATCTAGCCCGTCAAACAAGCTTTGTATTCTTTTTTGTAAATAAATACCTGATTGCTGCATGATCCGTATGGACTATGACTTTCATTCCCACCAAGTATGCCCGAAATTTCTCAAAGGCCCACACAACAGCTAACAGCTCCTTTTCAGTGGTGGTGTAATTCAGTTGTGCATCATCAAGAGTCTTACTTGCATAGTAAATGGAATGAAACACCTTGTCCTTCCTCTAGCCTAACACTGCCCCAATAGCAAGGTCACTCGCATCACACATAAGTTCAAATGGGAGAGACCAATCAGGTTGGGAGCAGTCACCAACATTTAAGTTCCTCAAATGAGTTGAGGCAAGCATCATCAAAGTTTAAAGTTACATATTTTTCAAGCAGCATGCACAAAGGAGAAGCAATTTTTGTAAAATCTTTAATAAAGCACTGATAGAAACCCGCGTGCCCCAAGAAACTCCGGACACCCTTCACTGAAATAGGTGGAGGTAATTTTTCAACCGCCACCACCTTCGCCCTATCAACTTCAATACCGCTCCTAGATACTCTGTGCCATAACACGATGCTTTCTTGTACCATAAAATAGCATTTTTTTCCAATTTAGGACCAGATTTGTTTCTTCACAACAGGCTAGAACCTTGCTTAAATTCCTCAAGCAATCATCATAAGAAGACCCAAAAACTGAAAAATCATCCATAAACACTTCTACAAATGTTTTCACCATGTTCGTGAAAATAGCCTGGAAAGTGGTTGGTGTATTACAAAGACCAAATGGCATGCGCTTGAAGGCAAAAGTGCCATAGGGACAAGTAAAAGTAGTCTTCTCCTGATCTTCTGGGCATATGACAATCTGATTGTATCCTGAATAACCATCAAGAAAATAGTAATATTCATGCCCGGCTAACTTGTCTAGCACTTGGTCGATGAATGGGAGTGGGAACTAATCCGTGTGTGTTGCCTTATTGAGCCTTCTATAATCAATATAGACTCTCCATCCCGTAACCGTGCGAGTGGGGATTAGCTCATTCTTCTCATTCTCAACTACAGTCATTCCTCCCTTTTTGGGCACACATTGAATTGGGCTTACCTAGTTGCTATCAGAAATGGGAAAAATGATTCTTGCATCGAGCAACTTGATTACTTCATTTTTACCACCTCTTTCATAATGGGATTTAATCTCCTTTGATGCTCTACACTGGGGCGGTGTCCGTTCTCTAAAAAGATTTTACGTAGGCAAAGCGATGGACTAATACCCTTGATGTCAGCTATAGTCCACCCAATGGACTTTTTATGCTCGCGGAGGACTCTGGGCAATTTTCTTCTTGAGTGTTGGTCAAGCTAGATGAAATAATCACGGGCAGTGTCTTAGAGTTCCCCGAATAAGCATAGTCCAGATGTGCCGGAAGTGGCTTGAGTTCTAGCTTTGGAGATTCTTCAATAGATGGACTGGGGAAGGTCAGAGCGATGGCCTGTGGAAGGTCAAAGTCACATCAATAATAGCTCGGCCTCTGGCTAAGAATGGACGCCCCAAAATAAATAGGACTTCCTGATCAAGTTCGTAATCCAGGAAAATGAAATCAGCAGGGAATATGAAAGAACCCACTTGAACTAGCACATCCTCAATCACTCCCTTAGGATGAGCAATGGAGCGATCAGCTAACTGTAAAATAACTGTCGTTGGGCGTGGTTCACCCACCCCCAACTGTCTGAACACAGATAGCGACATCAAATTGATGCTCGCTCCAGGATCACATAAAGCTCGCCCAACATCATGTTTACTAATTGATATTTGGATAGTGAAACAACCTGGATCTTTTAATTTCTGAGGTAACTTGCCTTGAATTCTGGAACTGCACTCCCTAGTGAGTGCCACAATCTCGAACTCGGTTAACCTTCTTTTATTCGCCACGATATCCTTGATGTACTTTGCATATTTGGGTACTTTTTGTGAGATGTCAACCAATGGAATATTAATTTGCACCTGCTTCAAGATATCAAGAAACTTTTTATACACAACATTATCTCTTAGTTTCTGCAATATTTGAGGGAATGGAGGTGATGGCCTTGCAACCAATTGTGGGGGTTGCTCAGCCACCGCCTCTCCAGCTGGCTTCTCTAGCTCCTTGGCTTTCTCTGATGTTGATTCTATTATAGATGGCCTCTCATTAATAGTCACCCGTTTCCTCTTTTTAGACTGAACTTCTTCTAGTTGTCTCTCATTGCTCAACGGCATGGCATTAAGGGCTGCCCTAGGATTTGCTTGAGTGTCACTTGGAAGAGCTCCAGATGGTCTAGTGTTTTAAGCGCGAGCAAACTGTCACATTTGACGCTCCAAATTTCTCATTGTTGTGTTGAGGTCTTGTTGTTCAGCCATCACTTTCTGAGAGAGAGCTTGTTGTTCAACCATCACTTTGTTTAACATGTCTTCAAGGTGACTTGTAGGACTCGCTTGTTGTTCAACCTGAGGTGGTCTATACTGGTGTTGAGGTGCTTGAGGCATGTATTGATTCTGAGTGCCCTGGTTTCCACCCCAAGAGACGTTTGGGTGGTTCCTCAAGTTGGGATTGTAAGTGTTCCTATATTGGTTTGTTTGAACCCTATTTGAATTACCCACAAAGTAGACGGACTCTGGGTGTGCGGGGCATATGTCGCTCGTGTACCCCTCTCCACATATTTCACAGAAAGCTTGAACTTTTTGTACGGTTATTCAATTCCTTGGGTGGGGTAGGATCTCATCCACCAAGGGAACCTCTTTGTCCTCCACCATATCCACTTCTCCGGTGGCCTAAATAAGGTTCTCAGTTATCGGAGGGGAGATAGGAAGATTGTTACCGGAGGAACCATTAGCCATTTTTAGCAAAAAAGGAAAAACTTTCCAAAAGAAGTGAGAAGATTAGGATTGCAATAAGCAAGAAAGCAAGAACTCAAGATATCAGAAAAGGAGATATCTGGGGAATTCCCTCAAATCAAACACTAAAGTGTGAGAGGAAAATGACAAGGTTTCCCTATTTATAATTCGTTTAAAAAACATTAGAGTCGTCATTTGGGAGATTCATGGTGTCCCAAGTCACTGGTTTAAATCCCTAATCAAGGTAAAGTTTTGACTCTCTATATGGTCTGCAAATCAGAAATCCGGGTAAGAAATTCTGATAATCCGAGAGAAGGTGTTAGGCACTCTCGAGTTCCGTGGTTCTAGCATGGTCGCTTTAATCATACTTTGCTTATGAAATTACTTAATCACTGATTTTAAAACCTGTATGCTTTTACTTCTTTCACCGCTTTTAATTAAGAAAATTATCTTGAAACGGGTTACGTGTAAGTATACGCGCTTGTTTGGCGCGTCAAAAATTATGTCACGCGGACGTGTCCACAATTAATAACGCTTTATTATAATTAAGAAAATTTGGGCCAAAGTTGCGCAAACACATACTCCGATTTTGTTTTTAGAACTGTAATTGTATTACGCAAACGTATACACAAGCACACTAGTATGCTTAAACGGCCCTAAAGGATATCCTACGAAATATTAGTCACTTTTAATATCTAGGTTATAAAGCTAATACGAGGGCCGTATGCAATTTTATGGTGAATGGCACCCCTCAAGATAGGTAAACTAAAATTAATTAATAGCCTATAAACCATTTTATTATTAAGAAAAAGTTTGATTGAAATTGAGTGAACGCATACTGCAAAGTAATTTTTAAAATTGTGATCATGTTACGCAAACGTATACGCAACCACAATCGTGTTTTTAAACAGCCCTAATGGCTCTTCTACGAATATTAAATTTAAATCGATAAACTCTACAACTAGCTTGTTTACTACGAGAACCACTCGATGAAATGGAAAAAAATAAAAAAAAATAATAAGGAATAACATGAGACAAACATTCGCAACCACAAAACTATGCAAGAATTACGCTGATGAATAAACTGCCCAAGAGAAATATAATATCTGATATTAACCCATTTCAATTGCTTATACCCACGGGCAATATATAGAATAATGAATACTTTACTGATGAATAGTAACATTTGAAGTAACATATAAGAAGCTTGGCATCTAAGACGATATACATTCATAACATTCATAATATTGTTAAGCTAAAGACTGTTAGAACTAAATTTGTTAGGGACTGTTGAACACTAAAATTCTAATACAAGACAACTGACAACTAATATAAGGTAGATTATTAGACTACGAGGATGTTTGCTAAGCTTATAAGTTGATCAACTGACTTATAAATATTTTTTGGCTTATCTACGCGTTTGATAAAATTAAAAATATTTATAAATTAAGTGTTTATAAGCCTAAAAGCCAAAAGTCATAAGTTAGTCTCCCCTAAGTTATCAATTTCAGTTTATAAGGGCATCTCCAACCTTGACCCCATTCCCCATAATGGGGGCAATTTTGAGGGAAATTATCCTCCAACCTTCCCACATTTTTGTCCCCAAAATGGGGATGAATAGTGTTCCCTCAAATATGGGTACACTATTTATCTCTGACATTACTATTCACTATCATTTTATTATTTAATCTTTTATTTTATCTCTTTATATACACTTAATGATATTTATGTAATGTTTTTATAATATTAATATTATATATTAACTTTGTTGTATAATTTTGATAAATTAATTTTCGCGCATTTATTATTTTTATGTAAAATGATATGTATTTAATTAATCTTGTATCGCAATGATTTCACTTTTATTTGAATTATTAGTTAATCTATAATAGTTGCTTACAAATTACGTATATTATTTAAAATTTTATGGAACTTTTTTAATTGTGGACATTACAAATTAATAAAATAGAAGATGAAACTTTTTTAATGGAAATTAAAAAATGAAATTGAAATGAAAGATAATAATATAATATAGAAGAGAGAGAAGAATATAAAAAAATTTGGGGAAAAATGGGAAAATAGTTAGAGTAAATTGTTAGGGATAAAAAATGGGGACAAGGTTGAAGATGACCTAAGCACTTTATGTTTGACCAAAATATTTACTATTATATCTATAAAATATATCTTTTTAAAACAAAAAATTTTTTATACCTAGTTCTTCAGCTCGTTATTATTAATTTTAGCATTTTTATCCAAACACATAACTGTTTATTTTTTTAATTAGCTTCAGCACTTAAAAGGGTTTTTCAGCACCTAATGCTTATCAGTTAATCTAAATCACCTAAGCCAAACGGGCTCTACTTTATGAAATGTATCGATTTATTATACCCTTAAACTCTATAGCCTACTTTACAACTTCAGATTTCGGAAAAACTCCAAACCAAACTAGATCTCCCATTGTAGCCATGTCAAACTTTGAGTTATCAAAAGACGACAAAATCATATTTTATTGGTAAATGCCAAAGCCAAGCAATATGTGTTGAATGAAGAAAGATACGTACATGAATTCAAGCTAAATACATGAGACATATCACAATTTCAATCACTGAATCCTTTTCAAATCAAACTCGTCATTACTAATTAGATAAACGCCAAGTTTTAGGAATTAACTAAATCAAATTAAACGTTCTGCTTATGTTCAAAACAAGATGGAAGCAGATTCAGCCAATCCGCTAAATGAATTTAGACAAATAACCAACGTTTCTTGCAAATCAAAGAAAAGTGCAGATTCTTGAGAGCAACAGCTCTTGAATCTGAAACCGTTTTGGAACAGAAACCTCGACACGACAACCTCGAACGGGCTTCGACAAAGAATCAACAGAAATAGTCGTCGAGACTCAATCAGAAAACTTGAAACTCGCCGGAAAACTCAAAACGATTAAGCTGGTACAAGTTTGGCATGATGATGCAACAGCAGGTGCTGTTTGCTCAAGTGGACTCTACTTGGTTGACATGTTCTAGAATCAGAGAACTTTGAGAGAGGAATCTTGGGCAGTAGCGACTTCAACAAACTCAACTCGACCCCATTTACAAACCAAGATCGGACTATGAAACTAAAACTCGACCCTTCACTCACTCAATTTTCCTCTCCAATTTTCTGAAAACCTGGAAAATTGGACGGAGCAGCGATGGAACAGGGTGTTCTTAGGTTAGGGAAGACGACGACAAAAAGGGCGCCCTGTTAAGTATAAGCCATGAAAGGCTACTTGGTCAAGCGCGGAAGAAGAAGATCAGTGCTGGGTAGGGGTGTGAAAGACTAAATCAAAAAGAACAAACAAAGAAATATAACAGGAGCCTGGATATGAATTTGTGATGGACAAAGTTTATGCATATTACTATTCTAACTAACTAAACTAATAGCATTGTTAAGAAAAGAAACAACAGGAGATTTTAGCAGAAAAGCTCAACAGCGACACACAATTAAAAGCTTAAACTTCCAGATCTAGTAGAATTAATAACTCCTTCATGTTTACACTTGATTAGGCCAATAGAGCAAGCTCACATGACTAAAAGCAGAGAGTCAGTTGTTTTGAACTCATCGAAAATCGCATCGCTCAATCAATCAAAGAAATGAAACACGAAACATCTTGAACTCATCGAAAATCGCATCGGTCAATCAATCAAAGAAATGAAACACGAAACATCAGGTACTTTCAAACAAAGAAATTAATCAACTTGAGTGTCACCAAATGGACAGACACTCTGAATCTAGTGTAAGAATACTGCCCATTTATATGAGACTCGACGCAATCGAATACCAGTTCGGTGATCAAAACTCATATCAGACTGCAGTCTCACATGTCCGAACCAAACAGATTCGGACCATAAACATTTAAGAACGAAAGCAAAGAAAGAACACCATTAACAAAGGAAAATTAAACCCAACTAAAGTCGGATGAGATATGGAAGATAGAAAGGAACCTGAAATCAGTAATACTTTCAATAATAACAGAGGAATACAAGGTTTTGCTCCGAAATTCCAACCGAAAACAGCAACAATAATCGACCCGGAATCGCGAAGCCCTAAGCAGCAGCGAACGTAGCAGCTTTTCAAACGAGTTTCATTTTTAACAGAAATTCCAGACGAGAAGAAGAGAGTGAATATCCATATATTTTGTTTTTAAACAACAATCAAAAACCATCAGAGAAAGGACACTCAATGCATTTATATCTCTCAGAATCTGGCAAAAGAAGAAACCATATCCAAAGAAGAAAAATCGGAATAAACTTTCCAAGCCTTAAAACTTTTCCTCTCCAGATTTTTTTAGACCTCTCAAAAATCTTCTCTAAAAAATCCCCTTATTAACCGAAAATGGTCCCTTATATCCAAACCCCAGATTCTTTCTTCCTCTTCAAGAAATCGGATAAGGCTCTCTTGAATATGAGCACATGATGAATGTGAGGCTCAGATTGAATGAAATCGATCTAACGCCTCTCATTCATCCAACACCCACCTTCTAGAGCCTTCCAACCGCGTGAAATAGCTTGAACACGGGCGAGTGAGGGAGGGAATCTTGTTGTTGTCAGAGGTCGTTACGCTCATGTGGCAATAGAATAGAAGAGGGGAGCGCGTGAGGTGAGTTTTTGGGGTGAAATCGGGCGAGGCAGGGGTGATTTGGGTTGCTAGGTTCTGTGTGTTCTTTGAGAGTATTTTGGGCGAGTGAAGCGGGTAAGGGAAATGGGTCGGGCAGCAGGTAAGGTATTTGGGCTGGGGTGACTTTGGGCCGGTCTGGTTAAGTTTATGCAAGATTTAGATGAGTGATGGGGCTAACACGTTTGGGCTAGTGACATGGCCCAAAATTCTTTAAAGTATTTTCTTTTTTCTTTCTTTTTTCCCGTTTTTCCAAAAGTTTCTTTTTTTTTCAAAATTAAATTAATTACCAAACAAATTATCCTACAAATTCAAATGTTAATATTAAAATCACAATTAATAATAGAGGAACAACTACCGAAATTCAAAATTAAAATTAAAAGGTTCAAAAATAAATTATTTTTTGTGATTTTTCCAATTCTTATAAAATAACTATTTCACTACTTATTTCAAAACTTCAAAGTTAAATCTTGAATGCAACTGCATCATATTTTTTGTATTTTTCACTAAATAAATAAAATAAACACGCACAGACAAATACAAAAATTGACAAAGAATACCCCGAAAATTCATAAAATTACAAATAATAAAAAGAAATTATTTTATTTTGAAACTATGAGAGTAATTCATATAGGGAAAAAATCACGTGCTCACACCAGGTTCTAACAGGAGGAGCCCTCATACTTGTAGAGATGGACGGAGAAGTTAGGCCAAAACCAATCAATGAACGCTATTATGTGTTATTTCATGCTTTTCCTATATGATGTAATTTGAACTACGTCTGACCTGACTCCTGTTTAAGAAGGGATACGTAGGCAGCCTTATGAGTTCGATCACAATTCAATAAAATTTCATTTCTCCCTGCAATTTAAAGCTGGGGCAGAATTTTGAGAAGGACCCTCAAAATTTCGAAGTAACTTCAGTCGATTATCGAAAGCAACCGTTAAAAGTATCAACCCATTAAACTAGGGCAAAATTTTGAGGAGGACCCTCAAAATTCCAAAGCAAGAGAGGTTGCAATGTCCTGAACCACCTCACAATCGCCAGTTTATCTAAAATCCATTTCTTATATACTTAAGTCATATCTTTAACAAACTTATGCATGTTTATTATCAATGTCACACCTCCTTTTTCCGCACCCGCGAGGGTGCGAGGGAGTTTTCCCAATTAAAGGACAATCGAAACGGGATTTATTTATTTATTTAATTCAGAGTCGCCACTTGGGAAAATAATGGTGTCCCAAGTCACCGGTTTTAATCCCGAACCGAGGAAATTTATGACTTTGCATTACAATCTGCGAAATTAGAAACCTGGATAAGGAATTCTGTTAACCTGGGAGAAGGTGTTAGGCACTCCCGGATTCCATGTTTTTAGCACGGTCGCTCAACTGCAATTTTTGTTTCTATCTGATTTCTTTATATATTTTTATTTATGTGCTCTTATATTCCGCTTTTCAATTTTAGAAGAATTGTAACGTCACGAAAATACATTTCGAGTCACACCGCAACCAGTACGCCTGTGACTTTAATATATTTCAGTTTCGCCGAGAGTAAGATTTGGGTCACATAAATGCACACCCGTATTTAGGAAAGTATTTTATTAAAGTCGTGCCTAAAGAGTCTATCGTGTTGTTTAACTTTGGGAAAGGACCGTGAAATTCACTAAGCGGTCCTTCCAAGTCTAAGTCTATTTATAACGACTAGTTTGAGGGCCCCGCAATTGTGTATTTGCGTTCGGCGAGGCTCGTCTCATTATTATTAAGGCCAATCCTAAGATGAACTATATTCTCTATTTGTCTTTGTCTCTAAAAGAAAATAATATGAAGCTAGGTTTCATTTTTAATGGTTGAACTTAAATTTTTTTTTTAGTGAACCTTGTCCCTACAAATCAGGCTCGTGATGAAAACCCAACTCTTATTATTTGTTGACTAATTTCAAATCAAATATTTAAATATATGTAACGGCTTATAAATGATATGGGCCATGGACTCATGATGAAATCCAATTACTGGACCATACGGTCAAGCCCAATGACTAACGGAACAGTTTGCTATTCTATTTTTACGGAATCGAATCAATATTCAGAAGAGCGTATAACTAAACCATTCATATTGAATTACTGTTTTTATTTAATTGAAAAAAAAAAGAAATGAAATCTGAACTATAAAAGACATACTAGTTTCATTCGTATTTAAACACTTATTTTTATATTCGCTACTGGAATTTGATACGCTTTTTATAGCTGAATTAATCTGAACATATCATATCTATTAACAGAATTCATATCTAACCAGAACATTGTTTTAAAATTAAGACTAGCGAATGCGAATTAAAGCTAACAAATGAGTTTCCAAAATTTCCTTGCATCCTACTGATTTTGTAATCACTGAAGATCCAGAAACTTTGACTAGAACATATTTCGACTTTGTTTTCAATCTACTAACCTCTAAACTAACACAGTTTTATTACTAATCTACTTCAGATGTGGCTATCTATATGGTAATTAAATTAAACTACTTGGAAATTCAACATTCCAGCTATACCTATAAATCACTCCTAATGAGTACAAATGAAATTACTTAAAAGAAAACAACTGGAATGACAGCAAACTAATAGAAACAGTCGAACAACTTCATTTCTTCAACTTGTGATAACATCTTCAAGTATTGGAAGTGTACCTGGAAATTAACAGAAATAGGAGGCTAGAGATCAGCTAAGTCGTTGAAGCAGAGTAACAGCAGGCCAACAACAATAAATACCACAGCAACAACCAACCAGTAGACACCCCGCAAACAACCAGTAGACACTCAGCCAAACCAAACAACAGTAGTCCAAAAAAAAAACTCAACAAGCAAAACGATAGCCCACACAGACCCAAAGCAGTAGCCGAAATCACAATATTCAGCAAATAGAACACAATCCACCTCAGCAAACCAGTGACAAACAACTCCAGCCAACAGAATAAACGACCCCAAAATCTATGTGAAAGATCTCTGTGAACTTAAAACACAGTCCAATGAAACAGTGACTAAAGATTCAATGGCAAACCAAGAAGAGTCCAAACTCCCACTGTCTATTTTTCTAAAGTTTCTGTGATGTGCGAGTGTCTATATCAATGTCTAAGCCCCAGTGTTCTCTCTCCTATTCAAGTAGATCTCCCCCTCTCTCTTGCTCTCCAAGTCCCCTTATATATCCCCCTTTTCAGAACCATCTCCCTTCTTTTTAATATCTTCCCATCTCCCCTTTTTCAGACCTCCCTCTAATGTCTGTCCCCTCTGTTTTTTATTCCCCTCCCATTCCTGCCATCCCCTTTTTAATTCACTTGAGCATGGGCCTCCTATAGTATTCCATCTTTCTCCCATATCATTATGTTTCCCAGCCCCACTAAGTTTTAAATAATGCATTAGTTTAATATTATCTAAACACTTAGTGGACAGGCATTCAACTTTGAACCCTTCTGCAAACTTTCAATTACCAAACTGTCCCCTGGGTTGCCTAGAATTACTGTCCTACCCTAAATCAACCATCATTCTGAAGCTATAACCAATTCCTTACTCTAAGTCAGTCAGTAATTATTGCTAAGGGGCTCAGATCAAATTGAGTATCATTAACAGGGATCAACATTCAGAATTTGGTGCAAGTTTTTATTAGCTTGAACACAAACGAACAAGCAAGGAATCAGTTAATGTAATGAATAGCGAGGATCAACTGAAACCATATCATGACTTAACTGAATCAAAACTAAAACAAAAACAATACACAAACAGAGACGCAGGTCTGTGCAGATTCGAAAACAACAGGCTTCCAATTTCAAATTCACAAAGACTAACGGCGAACAACTATATATGACAAACTAAATTGATTGAATACCAACTGAATTTAAACAAAAAAATAGACTCCTAGACTTATGAATTCTGTATTTGAACTAAGGCATGACAGAAGAGATGAAGGTTACTATTAAAATATGAAACAAACTAAAACAGAAGAGAAATTGAAATCAAAGAAAAGAAGAATAAAGAAAACAACAATTGTAAATACCTAAAACCCAGCCCGAGCCTGCTTCGAACTTGAAAGTTATACTTCTCTCATTTGAAGTTGAAATAAACATTAATCGAATGTTCTCGGCTGAGAACACACGATTAAGGTCGATTAACAACCTCAAACCTCTAGTCTCGCGTCAGTTCTTTGAGTTCGAGTCTTTCAATCATTTGAACGATTCGATAATACCCAGGTTGAATTGAATGGTCTGTATGCTAAGTTTGGGATGAGGGAGGTTCTATGGTTGTCCGGTGTGAACTTGGGACGGGTTGGGTAATTTTAGGGTTTTTCTCGAACATTCGAGTGACGATTCGAGATGGCCTGGTATGATTCGAGGTCAACGGATAAAGGGGTTCATGTTCAGGGGAGTGAGGAGGATTAGGGGTGTTGGTTTGGGTGGCCGGCGACGTCTGGTCGCCGGGTTTCGAACGGTGGAAGTGGAGGGCGGCGTTAGGGTTTCTTGGGAGCGATTGGTTCATCTCCCAGAGACAATTGGGGATGGACTTTGGTAACTGACCGGGTAGTGGGCTTTGGGGGGGTTTTGGTATACCAAAATACATAGGTTGATTTCAGCCGTTGGATCACAAGAATCCAACGGCCAAGATCAGTTAAGAATAAAAAACGGGGTCGTTTTGGGTAATTTGTAGAGCTGGACCGGGTAGTGGGTTTGGTCCGAAATGTTTGGGCTTGGGTAGGCAATTTGGACAGCCCAGTCCAACTTCTCTATTTTTCAGCATTAATGCCTAAAATTAACTTAAAAAGATAACAATCACAATTAACTAAAATTCTAATTAATTTTAAATAGTAATTATCATGAGTAATTAAATATATATATATATATATATATATATATATATATATATATATATATATATATATATATATATATATATATATATATATATAAACGATCGCGCAATTTGGACACACTAAAAATACAAAAATACAATATTTTATCATTTATCCATTTTTTGTAAGGAAAGTAATTTACTAGTTAACTCAAAATTTTAAAATTAAGTCCTAAATGCTATCACAACATATATATATATATATATATATATATATAAATTAAGTCCTAAATGCTATCACAACATATATATATATATATATATATATAATGTTTTTGTATTTTTACCAATTTAATCAAATAAACATGCACACACAAATACAAGTAATAAGAAAATTATCACAAATATCCGCAAATATTATAAACGATACAAAAATGATTTTATTTTGAATTTTGGGAGTAATTCACATGTATGGCAAAAATCACGTGCTCACAGCTGCCCCTCTTTGCGCGTAAACACGAAGAGTTTTCGTGCAAAGATAAGTGAGCGGATACGAGCGATTTTTTGTCCGTTTGAGCACTCCGTATGAAGCATTTTCTTGGAAAAGTTTGACCGAACCTTGCTTCAAAAGGTCTCCTACATATCCCTGGCTAAAAGGGAATCAGGTCAATGTAGTTCGGGAAGTGGGACTACCATGACTGTTGTGATCTCGCTGTTATTGCTGTTACCGCTGTTACTGCTGTTGCCAATGCTTAACCGATCCCCTTATTACACCGTGCTAAACAAAATAAGAAGCTAGACTAAGTTACAGTACTACAAATTCTTATCTATCTCTTTTAAACTTGATCTTGTCGCGCTCCTTGCCATCCTGTCTGACTTGGTGTTCCTTCTGATGCTTCTTCTCTTCTGCCAATTGTTATTTCGGTCTATCTTGATTGCCGAACCCCGACCATTGTTTCCTTCTTTATGATCTTTGAACTATTCTCCTTTGCCATCTGAATCTATCTTTTCTGATCCTTGTTGCCTCCCTCTGCTCACGAACTTGGATTCATGCCGGAGATTTCTGTTACATTCAACCGCTTTCCTCAACCAAATTAAAATAGATCGCCACTCCATTCTCCAGGCGGGCTCCCTGACTTCAACCACTACTTCAAAATAAAATCGCCACTCCATTCTCCGGGCGGGCTCCCTGACTTCAACTACTACTTCAAAATAAAATCGCCACTCCATTCTCCAGGCGGGCTCCCTCACTTCAACTACTACTTCAAAATAAAATCGCCACTCTATTCTCCAGGCGGGCTCCCTGACTTCAACTACTACTTTCAAATAAAATTGCCACTCCATTCTCCGGGCGGGCTCCCGACTTCAACTACTACTTTCAAATAAAATCGCCACTCCATTCTCCGGGCGGGCTCCCTAACTTCAACTACTACTTTCAAATAAAATCGCCACTCCATTCTCCGGGCGGGCTCCCGACTTCAACTACTACTTCAAAATAAAATCGCCACTCCATTCTCCGGGCGGGCTCCCCGACTTCAACTACTACTTTCAAATAAAATCGCCACTCCATTCTCCGGGCGGGCTCCCGACTTCAACTACTACTTCAAAATAAAATCGCCACTCCATTCTCCGGGCGGGCTCCCGACTTCAACTACTACTTCAAAATAAAATCGCCACTCCATTCTCCGGGCGGGCTCCCCGACTTCAACTACTACTTTCAAATAAAATCGCCACTCCATTCTCCGGGCGGGCTCCCCGACTTCAACTACTACTTCAAAATAAAATCGCCACTCCATTCTCCGGGCGGGCTCCCCGACTTCAACTACTACTTTCAAATAAAATCGCCACTCCATTCTCCGGGCGGGCTCCCCGACTTCAACTACTACTTTCAAATAAAATCGCCACTCCATTCTCCGGGCGGGCTCCCGACTTCAACTACTACTTCAAAATAAAATCGCCACTCCATTCTCCGGGCGGGCTCCCTGACTTCAACTACTACTTCAAAATAAAATCGCCACTCCATTCTCCAGGCGGGCTCCCTGACTTCAACTACTACTTCAAAATAAAATCGCCACTCCATTCTCCAGGCGGGCTCCCTGACTTCAACTACTACTCACCGATTTCATCCTATCTTGATTACCTTCCTTTGCCTTTTGTACCATTTCCTTCTTCCTGCATTGCCTCTCGGGCCACCTTCTCTTCTGAATTATCCTGTCTTGGAATTGCCTTCCCCTGGGTCGTATTACTTTTTCTTCTGGCTGCTGGGGATATTTTTGGAACTGTTTACTCGCCTGCTGGGGATGATGCTGCCGAGGAAGTATTCTTTGTTTCCTTCACCCCTCATTCTCTTCCTTCTTCCCATACCTCTTCTGGGACTCACGTTTTTGCCCCCTCGATCAAATTATGGAATGTAATACTGCCTGGGGAATCTCGAAGCCATTGTTTTATTTTTTCAACAATTGCTGGGGGTGATACCAAGCTCAAAGGTTACCCCATCGTGTCGTCTGGCCTTCCTCAAAACTATTCTGCTCGGAGCTGGTATTTCCCGAAATCTTGTGTTGCTTTCTACCCTTATCCACCGAGTCTTTGCTTTCAAGAAAATTTTCGCAACAAGAGAAAATTTTCTGCCCCAGTTTGATAAACTTCTGGACGGTATGCTTTTCTGCCAACGAACCCTCTTTTCCTGCTTTTAAATCAAAGAAAAATTGTTAGTTTCAAAATGCGGTGAGTGGTCGTGCCACTCTTGTTGGGGCCATTTTCTTTTCTCTTTCAGCTGCTTGGCCTTTCTCGAACTTTGAGGGCGACGTTGACGCTTGCCGGGGACGATGCTCTTTCCACGAACGACCTCTCATCTTTCCTTTTATTCCAATCTTTGGTTTGATCCGACTCTTTTTAGCCGGTGATCCGTTGCGTGAAATCATCTTTCGGACGTGCCACATGTGTCCATCATACTCCATAATTCCTGCGAACCTTCCAATCAGCCTGTCGTCCCAATCTTACTATCGTAACGACTTCTGCCTTATTGCCTCGTTCCACGCCTATTCATTTTCATTATACTGCTTTGGGAGACTTGGTAGTAAGCTTTGAAAAATCAATTTTCGAAAATGAAAGAAAAGAAAAGAATACTGACCGCAAATGACAAAAGAAGAGAAAAACTTTTCTGAACTCAAAATAGGAAAACTTATCTGAATGTGTGACTGATCCCATGGTTATGCCGCGCCTTTGAGATTAAACTACCCAGTCTATTCATGTCAATCACTTTCTGATGCCGCGTTCTGCTAGAGGTAAACGGATGTCCAAACCTTGTCTCATGCAGACACCTTGTAACCATCTCGCCCTGTCACCTCACAGTGCCCTTCCAAGGGTTTTCACTAGTGAGATTCTCTCATTTTTCTCTATCTCCCGTCGCCTTAAGGTGCCCGTAAAGATTTTCACCCCAAGACTCTCTCATTTTATTTCTCTCAACTTTCTTCGCCTTAAAGTGCCCGCGAGGGTTTTCACCGTTAAGACTCTCTCATTTTATTTCTCTTAGCTTTCTTTCCAGGCTGGGGAGTCACCCACGAGATTCCCTCTAAAGCATTATCCCTTTTCGGCTTGTGCGTCCTGGATTCAATCGAGGGTCGGAGTGTCACTTTTGGCTTTCATTCGCACGACTTGGCATTTCTCAAATACTGATCGAGAGGTCCTTTTGGTTCTTAATGTGGTTTCTGCGCGTGAGGCTAAGGAAAAGGGGTTCAACCTCAACGGTTAGCTCATTACAACTTTCGTAATCCGCACTATCTTTCAAACGAAACAATGACTTCTGCCCCAGTTTTGTTGCTTGGGGAACTTTTGAGTTTTATTTTATTATGACCGAGCCGTGTGGCGCCTACGTATCCTTCTTGAGGAATCAGGTCGAACGTAGTTCACTTTTCTTGTGTTTTTTTCTTTGTTTCTTTTTCTATTTTGCTACACATCTTCCTTGATGATTCCGAAAGAGGGTATATGAAAGAATAATTAAGGCTCAAAGGGGAAAACAAAGGTTAAAGTGTTTGGGTAGTAGAAAAAACTGCCTCTGTCATTTCATTCTCCGAAAAATGCCAAACACACACAAACGAAACCAAATGTTGACAAATGCATTAAAGAATTACACATAATATCTCTTGACTGCATCAGAATTGATAGCCATATTGGTGCATCTTCCCTCAACATCGGTTAGGCATAGAGCGCCGTTGGATAATACTCTAGTCACCACAAATGGTCCCTGCCAATTTGGAGCGAACTTGCCTTTCGCTTCGGCCTGATGTGGTAGAACTCTCTTCAGCACATGCTGTCCCAGTTCAAATTTCTCGGGACGTACCTTCTTGTTATATGCTCTCGCCATTCTCTTTTGATACAATTGGCCGTGACATACTGCTGTCAATCTCTTTTCATCGATCAAGCTCAATTTCTCCAATCGGGTTTTGACCCACTCGTCGTCATCAATCTCAGCTTCAGCGACAATTCGGAGGGATGGGATTTCAAGTTCTGCTGGTATTACTGCTTCGGTCACATACACCAACAAGTAAGGAGTCGCGCCTACTGAAGTCCGGACGGTAGTGCGATAGCCTAACAGCGCGAATGGCAACTTTTCATGCCACTGCCTAGACCCTTCTACCATCTTCCTCAATATCTTCTTTATGTTCTTGTTTGTTGCCTCGACCGCACCATTTGCTTTTGGGCGATACGGTGTGGAATTTCGGTGTGTAATCTTGAACTGTTGACATACCTCTTTCATCAATCCACTGTTAAGATTTGCACCGTTATCTGTAATGATTATCTTTGGAATTCCAAACCCGCAGATGATGTGGGAATGTACGAAATCCACCACTGCCTTCTTGGTCACGGATTTGAAGGTTTTGGCCTCCACCCACTTGGTAAAGTAATCGATCGTCACCAGAATGAACCTATGACCATTGGAAGCTGCAGGTTCTATAGGTCCGATGACATCCATACCCCACGCGACAAACGGCCATGGTGCTGACATTGTATGCAATTCAGTCGGCGGAGAATGAATCAAATCTCCGTGTATCTGACACTGATGGCATCTTCGCACGAAACTTATACAATCACGCTCCATAGTGAGCCAATATCTTGCTCGAAGAATCTTCTTTGCCAATACGTACCCGCTCATGTGTGGTCCACAAACTCCGGAGTGTATATCTGTCATCACTGTTGTGGCTTGACTTGCATCTATACATCTCAACAATCCCAAATCTGGGGTTCTTTTGTACAGCACCCCTCCACTAAGGAAAAATCTGTTCGCCAACCGCCGAATAGCTCGCTTTTGATCTCCGGTTGCTTGCTCTGGGTATACTCCTAACCTGAGGTATTCCTTGACATCATGAAACCACGGCTCACCATCCACCTCTTCCTCTATCACATTACAATAAGCATGTTGATTCCGGACCTGGATATGTAACGGATCAACACGAACCTTGTCCGGGTGATGTAGCATCGACGCTAAAGTAGCTAGAGCGTCGGCAACCTCATTATGCATCCTTGGGATGTGCCTGAATTCTACTGATCGAAAGCGTTTGGTCAGATCATGCAAACACCGACGATACGGGATAAGCTTTAAATCTCTGGTTTCCCATTCTCCCTGAATCTGATGTACCAGAAGGTCCGAGTCCCCCAAGACCAAGACGTCCTGTACATCCATGTCCACCGCTAACCGCAACCCCAAGATACATGCCTCGTACTCAGCCATATTATTGGTACAATGAAAACGTAGTTGAGCAGTGACAGGATAATGATGTCCTGTTTCAGAGATGAGTACAGCCCCTACTCCGACTCTTTTTGCGTTCGCTGCTCCATCGAAGAAAAGCTTCCAACCCGGCTCCGCGGTTAGTTCCAACCCATCAATCTGCAGTACTTCTTCGTCTGGAAAATATGTCCTCAAAGGCTCGTATCCGTCATCGACAGGATTCTCAGCTAAATGATCGGCTAAGGCTTGAGCTTTCATAGCCGTCCTTGTCACGTATATGATGTCGAACTCTGTGAGTAATATTTGCCATTTTGCTAACCTCCCTGTAGGCATAGGTTTCCGGAAAATATACTTCAACGGATCCAAACGCGAAATGAGGTAAGTGGTGTAAGAAGACAAATAGTGTTTCAGCTTTTGGGCTACCCAAGTCAGGGCGCAACATGTCTTTTCTAGATGAGTGTACTTGACCTCGTGGACCGTAAACTTCTTACTGAGGTAGTAAATGGCCCGTTCCTTCCTGCCAGGTAAGATCATGCTGCCCCAGTACGCAACCAAACGAATTCTCCAAGACCGTCAGATAAAGAATCAGGGGTCTACCTGGCTCAGGCGGAACTAGTACGGGTGGGTTTGACAGATACCCTTTGATTTGGTCGAACGCTTCCTGACATTCTGTCGTCCATTCTATCGCGGCGTCTTTCTTCAACGGACGGAATATGGGTTCACATGTTGCCGTAAGCTGGGCAATAAACCTACTGATGTAATTCAACCTTCCCAACAAACTCATTACCTCTGTTTTATTCTTTGGCGGGGGTAGCTCTTGAATGGACTTGATTTTGGATGGGTCCAACTCAATGCCCCGTCGGCTGACGATGAATCCTAGCAACTTTCCCGATGGAACTCCGAATGCGCATTTGGCCGGATTGAGCTTGATGTCGTACCTTCGAAGTCTTTGAAAGAACTTCCTGAGGTCGGCAACATGGTCTTCTTGACGTCTGGATTTTACGATCACATCATCCACGTACACTTCAATTTCCTTGTGTATCATGTCATGGAATACCGTAGTCATCGCCCTCATATATGTTGCCCTTGCATTCTTCAAACCGAACGGCATCACTCGGTAGCAATAAGTTCCCCACGGTGTGATAAAAGCCGTCTTTTCTGCGTCCTCTTCATCCATCAAAATCTGATGATATCCCGCATAACAATCCACAAAGGATCCGATTTCGCGTCCGGCGCAATTATCAATTAGGATATGGATATTGGGAAGTGGGAAATTATCCTTAGGACTCGCCTTGTTGAGATTGCGATAGTCCACGCATACTCTGATCTTTCCGTCTTTCTTTGGCACCGGTACTACGTTAGCCAACCATTCCGGGTATCGAGTGACACGAATGACTTTCGCCTGCAACTGCTTGGTTACCTCCTCCTTAATCTTCACACTCATCTCCGTCTTGAATTTCCGCAGTTTTTGCTTGACGGGAAGATATGCCGGATCAGTGGGTAATCTATGAACCATGCGAAAATGTCTTTAAACTCCATGAGTGTTTTGATCAACTCTTCTCTCGGGTTGGGTTCAATATGGACACTTATTCTGGTTTTTTGACGTCATCCGCGTTCCCCAGATTAACGGCCTCAGTATCATTTAGATTTGGTTTGGGTTTTTCCTCGAAGTGGCTTAATTCTTCGCCGATTTCTTCTACGGCTTCATCATCGCCGTATTCTGACTCACTCTCGTCCCTTATTATTTCATGCGTTATTATTTCCAAACCCGATTGACTTTCTAGACTGGGTTGATTAATCTTTAAGCACGCCATATCATTAAGATCAGTTGAAAGAAGGTTGTTCAGAAAAGTTAAAAGAAGAAAAATAAACAAAATTAGACACGAAGGGAACCAAATTTCATTAATGGGAACAGTACAAGGAAAAACAAACTTGCAAACTTAAATCAAAATGAACTAAAACAACTGGATTTTACTCCGGGGACAATCCCCAACACAAAATTTCGAAAGAAAACAATCCAAGGCAAACTACCAAGACTCCTTCCGGACAGGGAGAGGAGTAGCCTTCCAATTATTCAGTTTTGCTTTTGGTCCCACAAACTATATCTCGGCATGGCTGGATCCTTCACCATCCTCGATCATACATACAGCTGCGAATAGGTCCTCGAACTTCCTTAAGAACTCTTCGTTTGGCCTAATCGTAGGACCGGGAATCTTTGTTGTCGGATATCCTCTTACTCCAGACCTGACAAAAGATTGGGAAAGGCGTGGAACAGGCTTTGGGAGCACCCATGTCTTCTGCTTACTCCTTTTGGCTCGCCGGATGTCCTCTGATGTTGGCTCGAATCCCAAGCCGAAGGTTCCCACGTTTTCGACCACGGATACCGGTTGTATGATTCCTTGCAGAGATGCACCTAGACCTTTGCCGGGTATGAAACCATGTCTCAACATTTCATGCGCCACCATGACGTCCGCAGTAATTATTCTGTCATCGGGAATGCATTCCCCTTCTGGAACTCGGTTGGCGGATACCACATCGCAGATCTGGTACACCCACGGCCCAACATCTTCTTCTGTTTCAACAAAGGGGACGATGGTGCCTGGTTGTAGATCATTCTCTCCATGGACGACGATCTCCTGTTGGTCCCACTCAAACTTGACGAGTTGGTGTAAGCTGGATGGAACTGCTCTTGCGGCATGGATCCATGGTCGCCCTATCAGAAGGTTATATGACACCACCATGTCCAGCACCTGGAATTCCATGGTGAACTCCACTGGCCCAATTGTCAAGATTAGCACTATATCTCCAACCGACGCTTTGCCTCCTCCATCAAACCCTCGAACACATATGCTGTTCTTGCGTATCCTGCCGATGTCCACTTTCAACTTGTCCAGTGTAGAGAGAGGACAAATGTTAGCACTGGACCCATTATCGACAAGGACTTTGGTAACCACCGACTCCTCACACTTTACCGTAAGATATAAAGCCTTGTTGTGCTCGGTGCCTTCCTCGGGCAATTCATCATCGGTGAAGGTGATCCGATTCGCCTCGAAGATCCTATTGGTGATCTTCTCCAAATGACTTACTGAGATTTTATCGGGTACATGTGCCTCATTCAGGACTTTCATCAAAGCTTGCCGATGTTCTTCAGAATGTATCAACATGGATAGCAATGATATTTGCGCGGGAGTCTTCTTCAGTTGCTCTATGACGGAATAGTCATGCAGCTTCATCTTTTTCAAGAATTCTTCTGCCTCTTCATCAGTTACCGGCTTTTTCAGTGTTGCCGGAGCAGTCTTCCTCAACTCCGCGAGGGCAAAACATCTCCCCGAGCGGGTCAAACCTTGCGCTTCGCAAACTTCCTCTTTCACTTCCTTTCCTTTGTAGGTTGTCATGGTCCAATCATAATTCCATGGAATAGCTCTGCTATCAGTTATTGGCAACTGTATTGTTGGCTTGATGATGAAAGGATCCATTCGAACACCTGCTACCGTCAAGACGGGTTTGGTTGCTACCCCCGGTACAACTATTTTTGCTTCCCCCGGGCTCACCGGTACTTCGTTCACACTTCCTTTTTCCGCTTCTAACCCTCCCGGTACGTCCTTCTTGCAAATGGATGGCTCATCAAAGCTCGGCCCCTTTCTCATTCCTACCCCGCCAGATTTGATCATCATTACCATCTGAGAGGCTTTCTCCTTTCCTTCTTCTACCCGTACCAACTCGATCATGTTGGTCTCATGATGAGTTGGAAGTGGGTTTTGGTTGATGTTGGGCTCTGTTGGAGTCTGGACCTCAATCCTGCGAGTGTCGATGAGCTCCTGGATGGCCGTTTTCAACCTCCAACATTTTTCCGTGTCGTGTCCCGGACATCCTGAGCAGTATGCACAATTTACTGAATGGTCCAGGTTCTTCGGGAGGGGGTTTGGTAGCTTAGCTTCAACCGGATTTAGCAACCCTACTTGCTTCAACCGGTGGAACGGACTGGTGTAAGACTCTCCTAAGGGAGTGAAAGTCTTTGGCCTCGGCGCCCTGTCGCCCCTGAATGCTTGGTTCGGACGAAAACTTGTGCCCGAGGAGTTCCTATAAGCTCTTGGGGGTGGATAATTGTTCTGCGGGTTTGGTGCACGCCACGGTGCATGGACGGGAGGTGCAGGATAGGACTGTGCGTGGTGGACAGTAAAATGGGGATCAGGTGCGGGGTAGTAATGTTGCGGGTGGTTGTATGGATTGTGGGAGTAATTTTGGTGGTGAGGTCGGGGCGGGCTATATTGGGGTGCAGGGCCTCTATTTCTGAACCATGCCCCGGACTCGACTGCCGCGACTTCCTCTTTCCTCTTTTTCCCCAGTACTCCTCCAGTACCACTTTGGATAGCCTGAGTGGTGGCTTTCAATGCTGAGTAGCTCATGATCTTGTTGGCTTTCAAGCCTTCCTCGATCATAGCCCCCATTTTTATCACCTCGGTGAATGATTTGCCTACGGACGTCACCAGATGTCCGAAATAGGTTGGCTCTAGTGTCTGCAAGAAGTAATCCACCATCTCGCTCTCTCTCATCGGCGGATCTACCCTGGCTGCCTGTTCCCTCCAATGGAAACCAAATTCCCTGAAGCTTTCGGCGGGCTTCTTCTCTAATTTTAGCAATGATAGGCGGTCGGGGATTATTTCAAGATTGTACTGGAACTGGCCGATAAAAGCTTGAGCCAAATCATCCCACGTAAACCATCTACTGGGATCCTGTCTAGTGTACCACTCCAGCGCAGATCCTCCCAGACTCTGACCGAAGTAAGCTATCAGAATCTCATCCCGTCCTCCGGCTCCTCGCATTTTACTACAAAACCCTCGGAGGTGGGCTACAGGATCACCGTGCCCCTCGTATAGGTCAAACTTGGGCATCTTGAACCCGGCCGGCAATTGGACGTCGGGGAACGGGCACAGATCCTTGTAAGCGACACTGACCTGATTACCCAAACCGTGCA
The DNA here is from genome assembly GCA_032618575.1 of Nicotiana noctiflora. NCBI lineage: Eukaryota > Viridiplantae > Streptophyta > Magnoliopsida > Solanales > Solanaceae > Nicotiana > Nicotiana noctiflora. The sequence goes on along the minus strand of JASVEL010006006.1, from coordinate 76,384 downwards.
TGTTCCTGAAGGACTGCTCCAGGCTTTTAACTTTTCTAATAACTTCCTCATGTTCTGAACTTTGGAAGTACTTTTCCGGTTCTGCCGGATTATCCCAGTGAGGGGTATGTGATTGTGGTTCAGGGGCCCTAAAAGTAGGCTCTGGAGGATAGTAAGAGTTGTCGTGGATCTGAACATGCGGCTCGCCGGCCGGCCTTTGCAGAGGAGCAGGTGGAGGTGCCACAAAAACAGGGGTGGCTGGAGGAGGATTTGGTTTGGCTGGTGGAATGTGGGTGGCATATGGGTTTTCCCCCTGAAAGTATGGATAGATCGGGGCGCTTGTCGAGGGATCGATGGGCGGATGTTCCGGAGCTGAGGCGAGAGTAGGGCGGTTTGGTGAAGACTGTTCCCTGGCCCAGGCCAGGTGCATCTCTGTTATCTGCTGTTTCAATCGGTCTACCTCTTCTTTCATGATTTGTAACTCTGATTTTTCTTCCTCGAGGCTCTTACCAGAACTAGACATGCTTACTGTAATCGGTCCTTTGGATCTAGTACGGTAATGATGGCTGGCCAGTATATTTTGTCAAACCAACTGCTAAACTTTTCTGGAAATGCAACAAACTTATTAGTTTACCGAGTTCGACGGATATGTTATAGCACGTTGGATGCAATGCACCTAACCAAATAACCCTTTCTACATGTACTCTTAACATGCGTCATTCCAGCCCTTTTTTTTTTTTTTTTTTTTTCTTCTTTTCTTTTATCCTTGAAAGCCTTATTGTTATTAACCTTTGCATTCTTTTCCTTTTAGTGGTGGTCGAATCTTATGTGGATTGCCTACGTATCACGACCCCGCGTGAATCAGACCGAGCGTAGTTCTTGCGACACGATTGTGGCAAAATTCAGCAACTTTTATATCAAATAAAACCTTAGAGTTACAAAACATGGCTTACAATAATCGACAAAATAGAGGAATGCTTGACTCGAAAAATGAAAGATAACATGCCAACCAACTTGACTCGACATTTCGAAATACATTTTTAAATCAGAAGTCTAATGCTCTAAAATTCCTGGGAGCTCGCGAGGCATCATTCGGCCTTGCCGCGGGCCTTGGTGTGAGGTCCTTGTGCAGTCCCCTTAAATCCCTCATGATCTGATGAACATAGCCCATAACCGAAGCAAAAAGGGCAGGGCGGGGCATCTGTTCGCAAGCTAAACACTTCATAGTGACATAGTGCCCTATTTCTCCAATTCTATCCTTGATCATGTCCCTTTCCCTGAGTAGTTGCTCTATCTGCTGGTTTTTCGCCCCCAATCTTCGAGCATTGTTGGTGACTTGGTCCAGGAGCCTATCCACTTGTTCTTGTAGTCGGGCCATCAAATCGTGGCAACGGTCGAGGTCTGTTCTGGCATCTCGGGCTTGCTTGAAAACCCGCTCCCTGAGGATAACATTTGCTTCCCTTAGACTAGTGATGATCTCAGTGTAATCTTCTTCTATCCGTTGCAGGTGAAGTGCATGTTGATGTGCCTCCTTTCTCCAGCTAGCACGGACCCTCATTGTTTGGGCCTTCGACTCTTCCAATTCTCTTTGGACATCGGCAACTTGGCTTCTCAAACCCTTTATCAATTTTTCGTCTGCTCGACTCCTCAATTGTCTGTCGGCATCCCTTTTCATTTGCTGAATTTGAGCCCTCAAAAAGTCATTTTCCTGTGACAACTTCCTTTTATCTCCTTCGTCGGCGGCGGCTTGCATATCTTTTTCAAATTGGAGATCTTGGACCCGTTGCTCTATCTTGCCGATCCTTGTTCTGTAAACCTCTTCCTTAGCCAACCAGTCCCATTGTTCTTGTGACGCTTCAGCAAATTCCCTGAGGTGAGGTCTTTTGGCTGGTCTTTCACCCGATGTTTCTCCTTTGTACCAAGTAAGATATCCGGGTACAACCTCTCCTCTAGCTCGATCCTGCACACAAGTGTTTGCCTCCAGATACTGGCATTTGCTCCAGATCTGGCGGACCCTTGCTTCTGGGAATTGACCATCAGGATCAATTTCAATAACCTGGGTACTCAGGTCTTCTTCTTTGGGTACCACCTGGCACCTCCCGAGCTGTCTCAACACCCGATGGGGCGCATAAGGTTGAATGCTTTTAAGTCCCATCAAGAGAAAGGGGGACCTAGCCGCTGGCATGTACACGATTCTGTCTATCTGCAACCAACCCAACGTCCATTGTATTTGACTTGCGTTGAGAGCTTGAAAGTATGCCCTCCATGCCAATGTTCCTTCAGGCAGGACGGCCCTATCAATCCTTGCATAGAATTCGCTTATGCAAGTTTTCTCGACCAACCCATATCTCAAGAATTGGGTGCGGCGACACAGGTGCTCGATCATCCACATTTGTAGCAGTAAATTACAGCCTTCGAAAAAATCTCCCCCGGCTTTGCAGATTGTGAGGGCTCGATATATGTCCGATAGTATCATAGGAGCAAGAGTACTTTCGCTTTGGTCAAGCAAAGTACTGACGACTCCGGCTACCTTTATATCAATGTTCCCGTCTTTCCTAGGGAATACCACGAGTCCTAAAAAGGCTATCATGAAAGCAACTCGTCTGTGCTCCTCCCATTTCTGGCGATTACCCTTGCTGCATAATTTGTTTTCTGGCTCGTTGAAACCTCCCGCATGACCGTACCTTTGATAGATGAAGTTTAGAGTACAAAACCCTTGTGCTAGATCTGGGTTACGTACCGTCCTGGCCGTCTTCAGTGAGTCTAAAAACCGGTGTACAGCGACAACCCTGGGGGCGATTAGATATTGATGCCCCAATGGTATATCAGCGTTTCCAATGTATCCGGTCATTTCCTCAACAGTTGGGGTGAGCTCGAAGTCCAAGAAGTGAAAGACATTGTGCGCGGAGTCCCAATATGTGACTAAGGCTCTTATGATGTCCCCACGGGGTTTTATTTCAAGCAGACCTGTGAGACCCTTCAAATACTTTTTAACCTCATCCTGCCCTTCTTGGCCTAGATCATCCCACCATAGCCGTATTTGTACCGGGATTTTAGTCATGAGTGAAAAGGGTTCATTTTGAATCGTGCTCATCCTGCACATTTATTTAAAGAAAACGATCATTTTGGCTGGCAATGATTTTTTCAAAATTTACAGATTTTGGTATATTTTTTTTTGAAAAATGGCAAGTTGGACCCGACGGGGGCTGCCTACGTATCTCACATCCGGTGAGAATCAAACTCGCGTAGTTCGATCCGTCAAGACAAACTATTGTCTTTTATTGACCGACAAAGAAAACATATTTTGTTAAGAAGCACATTTTCTTTTATTGACCGACAAAGAAAACACATTTTGTTAAGAAACCCATTGTCGGCAAAGTCAACCTTCCGTTGTCTTTTATTAGCAAACTATTGATTTTGTTGGTTAAACACGTTTTTGTTTTTCTGGAAATATCTATTTGCCCATACTATTTCCTTTTATTTTTTGTTTCTCCTCAGGTATTTAAAAGCCGGTCAGCATGCAAGTTTGAATAAATGCTTGAAACAAACATGGCATAGCAGGATGGTCTTTTCATTTCAGGTTGCCTGTCCTAGACGGACCCAACCCCTGTGTTGAGTCCCCTAAGTCAAATGCAACGTGATGCAAATAAGCGTTTCCTACTAGGGATCCGGTATGCGGTTATGTTATTCTAAGTTCAAAACCTCGGTGCATGATCTAGACTGTGTACCCAAGCGGACAACTCGGGCTGAGGAAGGAGCTCCTTTCCGGGAACCAAAAGGCCAACCGGCTTAGAAACTTTCCGAGCCTCTTCATTATTTTGGGGTATGACACTAACAGAATAAGGAGTCTCAACCAGTGAGCACATCCCCGGGGGTGAGAAGTGAAGGGTTTTCGGCACAGTTTTATATACAGTTCACGCAATATCAAAGCGGTAAACATATAACAGTTTGTATATACAGTGCAACTAGTATCAAAGCGGTAGACATGTAGCACATTAATTAAACATGTAAAAAATCAGATATAGACAAAACAACAATTTAACTGAGCTCGAATTCTTAAACCCTGAACCGAAGTTCTGGGTTAATTTTCCCCAGCAGAGTCGCCAGAGCTGTCACACCTCCTTTTTCCGCAGGCCCGCGAGGGCGCGAGGGAGTTTTTCCAATTAAAGGACAATCGAAACGGGATTTATTTATTTAATTCAGAGTCGCCACTTGGGAAAATAATGGTGTCCCAAGTCACCGGTTTTAATCCCGAACCGAGGAAATTTATGACTTTGCATTACAATCTGCGAAATTAGAAACCTGGATAAGGAATTCTGTTAACCTGGGAGAAGGTGTTAGGCACTCCCGGATTCCATGGTTTTAGCACGGTCGCTCAACTGCAATTTTTTGTCTCTATCTGATTTCTTTATACATTTTTATTTATGTGCTCATATATTCCGCTTTTCAATTTTAGAAGAATTGCAACGTCACGAAAATACATTTCGAGTCACACCGCAACTAGTACGCCTGTAACTTTAATATATTTCAGTTTCGCCGAGAGTAAGATTTGGGTCACATAAATGCACACCCGTATTTAGGAAAGTATTTTATTAAAGTCGTGCCTAAAGAGTCTATCGTGTTGTTTAACTTTGGGAAAGGACCGTGAAATTCACTAAGCGGTCCTTCCAAGTCTAAGTCTATTTATAACGACTAGTTTGAGGGCCCCGCAATTGTGTATTTCCGTTCGGCGAGGCTCGTCTCATTATTATTAAGGCCAATCCTAAGATGAACTATATTCTCTACTTGTCTTTGTCTCTAAAAGAAAATAATATGAAGCTAGGTTTCATTTTTAATGGTTGAACTTAAATTTTTTTTTTAGTGAACCTTGTCCTTACAAATCAGGCTCGTGATGAAAACCCAACTCTTATTATTTGTTGACTAATTTCAAATCAAATGTTTAAATATATGTAACGGCTTATAAATGATATGGGCCATGGACTCATGATGAAATCCAATTACTGGACCATACGGTCAAGCCCAATGACTAACAGAACAGTTTGCTATTCTATTTTTACGGAATCGAATCAATATTCAGAAGAGCGTATAACCAAACCATTCATATTGAATTACTGTTTTTATTTAATTTAAAAAAAAAAGAAATGAAATCTGAACTATAAAAGACATACTAGTTTCATTCGTATTTAAACACTTATTTTTATATTCGCTACTGGAATTTGATACGCTTTTTATAGCTGAATTAATCTGAACATATCATATCTATTAACAGAATTCATATCTAACCAGAACATCGTTTTAAAATTAAGACTAGCGAATGCGAATTAAAGCTAACAAATGAGTTTCCAAAATTTCCTTGCATCCTACTGATTTTGTAATCACTGAAGATCCAGAAACTTTGACTAGAACATATTTCGACTTTGTTTTCAATCTACTAACCTCTAAACTAACACAGTTTTATTACTAATCTACTTCAGATGTGGCTATCTATATGGTAATTAAATTAAACTACTTGGAAATTCAACATTCCAGCTATACCTATAAATCACTCCTAATGAGTACAAATGAAATTACTTAAAAGAAAACAACTGGAATGACAGCAAACTAATAGAAACAGTCGAACAACTTCATTTTTTCAACTTGTGATAACATCTTCAAGTATTGGAAGTGTACCTGGAAATTTACAGAAATAGGAGGCTAGAGATCAGCTAAGTCGTTGAAGCAGAGTAACAGCAGGCCAACAACAATAAATACCACAGCAACAACAAACCAGTAGACACCCCGCAAACAACCAGTAGACACTCAGCCAAACCAAACAGCAGTAGTCCAAAAAAAAAACTCAACAAGCAAAACGATAGCCCACACAGACCCAAAGCAGTAGCCGAAATCACAATATTCAGCAAATAGAACACAATCCACCTCAGCAAACCAGTGACAAACAACTCCAGCCAACAGAATAAACGACCCCAAAATCTATGTGAAAGATCTCTGTGAACTTAAAACACAGTCCAATGAAACAGTGACTAAAGATTCAATGGCAAACCAAGAAGAGTCCAAACTCCCACTGTCTATTTTTCTAAAGTTTCTGTGATGCGCGAGTGTCTATATCAATGTCTAAGCCCCAGTGTTCTCTCTCCTATTCAAGTAGATCTCCCCCTCTCTCTTGCTCTCCAAGTCCCCTTATATATCCCCCTTTTCAGAACCCTCTCCCTTCTTTTTAATATCTTCCCATCTCCCCTTTTTCAGACCTCCCTCTAATGTCTGTCCCCTCTGTTTTTTATTCCCCTCCCATTCCTGCCATCCCCTTTTTAATTCACTTGAGCATGGGCCTCCTATAGTATTCCATCTTTCTCCCATATCATTATGTTTCCCAGCCCCACTAAGTTTTAAATAATGCATTAGTTTAATATTATCTAAACACTTAGTGGACAGGCATTCAACTTTGAACCCTTCTGCAAACTTTCAATTACCAAACTGTCCCCTGGGTTGCCTAGAATTACTGTCCTACCCTAAATCAACCATCATTCTGAAGCTATAACCAATTCCTTACTCTAAGTCAGTCAGTAATTATTGCTAAGGGGCTCAGATCAAATTGAGTATCATTAACAGGGATCAACATTCAGAATTTGGTGCAAGTTTTTATTAGCTTGAACACAAACGAACAAGCAAGGAATCAGTTAATGTAATGAATAGCGAGGATCAACTGAAACCATATCATGACTTAACTGAATCAAAACTAAAACAAAAACAATACACAAACAGAGACGCAGGTCTGTGCAGATTCGAAAACAACAGGCTTCCAATTTCAAATGCACAAAGACTAACGGCGAACAACTATATATGACAAACTAAATTGATTGAATACCAACTGAATTTAAACAAAAAAATAGACTCCTAGACTTATGAATTCTGCATTTGAACTAAGGCATGACAAAAGAGATGAAGGTTACTATTAAAATATGAAACAAACGAAAACAGAAGAGAAATTGAAATCAAAGAAAAGAAGAATAAAGAAAACAACAATTGTAAATACCTAAAACCCAGCCCGAGCCTGCTTCGAACTTGAAAGTTATACTTCTCTCATTTGAAGTTGAAATAAACATTAATCGAATGTTCTCGGCTGAGAACACACGATTAAGGTCGATTAACAACCTCAAACCTCTAGTCTCGCGTCAGTTCTTTGAGTTCGAGTCTTTCAATCATTTGAACGATTCGATAATACCCAGGTTGAATTGAATGGTCTGTATGCTAAGTTTGGGATGAGGGAGGTTCTATGGTTGTCCGGTGTGAACTTGGGACGGGTTGGGTAATTTTAGGGTTTTTCTCGAACATTCGAGTGATGATTCGAGATGGCCTGGTATGATTCGAGGTCGACGGATAAGGGGTTCGTGTTCAGGGGAGTGAGGAGGATTAGGGGTGTTGGTTTGGGTGGCCGGCGACGTCTGGCCGCCGGGTTTCGAACGGTGGAAGTGGAGGGCGGCGTTAGGGTTTCTTGGGAGCGATTGGTTCATCTCCCAGAGACAATTGGGGATGGACTTTGGTAACTGACCGGGTAGTGGGCTTTGGGGGGGGTTTTGGTATACCAAAATACATAGGTTGATTTCAGCCGTTGGATCACAAGAATCCAACGGCCAAGATCAGTTAAGAATAAAAAACGGGGTCGTTTTGGGTAATTTGTAGAGCTGGACCGGGTAGTGGGTTTGGTCCGAAATGTTTGGGCTTGGGTAGGCAATTTGGACAGCCCAGTCCAACTTCTCTATTTTTCAGCATTAATGCCTAAAATTAACTTAAAAAGATAACAATCACAATTAACTAAAATTCTAATTAATTTTAAATAGTAATTATCATGAGTAATTAAATATATATATATATATATATATATATATATATATATATATATATATATATAAACGATCGCGCAATTTGGACACACTAAAAATACAAAAATACAATATTTTATCATTTATCCATTTTTTGTAAGGAAAGTAATTTACTAGTTAACTCAAAATTTTAAAATTAAGTCCTAAATGCTATCACATATATATATATATATATATATATATATATATATATATATATATATATATATATATATATATATATATATATATATATATATATTTTGTATTTTTACCAATTTAATCAAATAAACATGCACACACAAATACAAGTAATAAGAAAATTATCACAAATATCCGCAAATATTATAAACGATACAAAAATGATTTTATTTTGAATTTTGGGAGTAATTCACATGTATGGCAAAAATCACGTGCTCACAATCAAAATCGCTTTGTCAGCAACGTTACCCCTATGATACATACCGTGTCATTAGATTAGAGCCAAACAGAGCAAGCAAAGTCGGCGGGGAAATGAACTAACCTTTCCCCTTTACAAACTCTCAATTTCTTTGGGTGTAGGCACCCAAGTCACAAAATTATCAAATATATTATACAATCATACTGTTCAAGAAGAAAACTCTCAAAACTGTCACACCTATTCACAATCGCTAAACGTATACAATATCCCAAGCAGCCACAATATCACAATCAGCTACCAGCTATCAGCTAAGAAATTTTATTATTGCTCTCCTATTATTTCTTGCACAAGGCTACCATTGTGCCTTTCGAGACTAAGCATTATCTCCATCTGCATTCTGCATTGCATAAGGCTACCATTCTTCCTTCCAAGACTAAGCATTATCTCCATCCATATTTCCTGCATTGCATAAAGCTACCATTCTGCCTTCTGAGGTTAAGCTCTGCCTCCATCTGCACTCTTGCATCGCATAAGGCTACTATTCTGCCTTCCGAGGTTAATCTCTACCTCCATCTATATTTACTACATTGCGTAAGGCTACCATTCTGCCTTTCGAGACTAAGCCATGTCTCCATCTGCATCGGCTGAAAAATTGCCACTTCATTTAAATCATTCATTGACTAAAAGGTCGCCATTTTTACTTACATTTTGCATGTCCAAAATATCGCCACCTTTACTTACATTTTGCATGGCTAAATTATCGCCACCTTTATATATGTCTTGCATCGGCTGAAAAATTGCTACGTCATTTAAATCCTGCATTGGCTGAAAGATCGCCATTTTTACCTACATCTTGCATGGTTTAAATATTGCCACCTTTATTTACGTCTTGTACTGAAAAATTGCCACTTCATTTAAATCCTGCATCGACTGAAGTTCGCCATTTTTACATACATTTTGCATGGCTGAAAGATCGCCGCCTTTATCTATGTCTTGCATCGATTGAAATATCGCCACTTTATTTACGCTTTCATGGGCTGAAAAATTGCCATCTATTGCATTGCATGGCCTGAAAGATTGTCAAATTGTCCAAAGGTGTCATTGTTCAGAGGCACCATTCGCATAGCCCGAGAACTCCATGTCATGGCCTGAGGACCCCTTTTATCTTTTACACATCATTATTCAAAGGCATCATAGCTTAGAGGCATCATTGTCGTAGTCCGAGAGCAGTATTTCATGGCCGGAGCGATCTCGTTCTAGTCCTCAAACCTATTTAATTTTAACCATCCATCCCAACCTAAATATCGCATCCGTTCTTGAAAGATCTCAATCGGCATATCCCATCGACAGGTCCTGAACTACATCTGGCCTAATTCATGTAAGACCAGGGATATATAGGTAACTCAGAAACTAGAGCACGACCAAATTCTTTAAACCATTTTGTTCGGTCAAAATTGGCCATCATGTCTTTACCTAACAACTATTTCCTCCTTCTCGGGTAAAAAGGGGCAGTTGTTGATACCCAATTTTTCTCTGTATATTTATATATATAAAATACTTTCAAAATAGCACATATAAAATGCTTATGTGTGTCACAATGATGGTGGGCACGAAATAGCAATTCCAAAACCATTATAACGGTGCGTGAAGCACCGAGGAAACATTCCCACGCCATCTAAAGCTCAGACAAATTGTTATTTCGATAAGTTCGAAATAAAACCATCAAGGCCAAGAGCCTTCGCCATTAACAAAAATGAAAAGCTCAACCTCGCTCAAACTCGGGCAGGTTATTATTTCGCTAAGTTCGAAATAACACCCTCAAGGGCAAGAGCCTTCGCCATCAACAAAAAAGAAAAGCTCAAAGTCGCTCGAACTCGGGCAGGTTATTATTTTGATAAGTTCGAAATAACACCCTCAAGGCCAAGGGCTTTCGCCATTAACAAAACAGAAAAGTTCGACCTCGCTCGAACTCAATCAGGGGTCAGATTCATCTCGACTGCGTCGCACACGTGATCCATCCGCCAGGCCCGACGAGGCACAACCCCGACGAATGGAGGGACTAACTATATTGGTCAAAATCTGATCACTTCGACCAGAGCGGCCACGACCCCGACGAACGGAGGGACTAATTGTATTGGTCAAAATCGACCACTTCGACTAGAGCGGCCACTACCCCATTTTTTCCACTAGGTAGAAAAAATTAATGGAGTTAATCTAATCACTCCTTTAAAGCATTTGACAGAACAACAAGAGCTACGCCAATCATCGACCAGTAAACCCCGCTGCCCAAGGCACACCAAAGTCGTGGCAGGGGTACGAGGATTATTTCGACTATATATACAAGGAAGGAGACATCCCGAAAGAAAAAAGCATTTGTAATCTCTCTTCCCTCTCCTTGGAGAGGGAAAAACCATACTCAATTTTAATAAGATCTTTGATACTATATTTGTCCGATATATAATTGTTGTTATCCAACCTTTCGACCTGGTGTTGATTAGGATTGACTATAATTTATCCCTTCATTTTTGATTGATTTGCTTAAAGAGAGTTTAAAATCTTTTGAGTCAAACACTTTCCCTCCGTCTTCGTCCTTGTAAAAATCCTAAAGACTACTTTTTAACAAATTGGTGTTGGTCAGAGCCACTGCCAGTATTTGGCTTAATCATTGTATCGCCAGACCTCTATATGTCTATTATCCAAGTCATAGAAACCAATGTCATAACATCCCAAATAAAATGCCAATCAGACTGTTCATAGAGATTATTATCAGTAAAATAAATATGCTTCTCTTTGTAATATCCACCAGGAGGAAGATAACTAGATGCTATTGAAATGGATATATTTTAATCCCAAAAACAACACACAGTTTCACCTATATTTTCCACCTTACACCAACTTTCACTGCTAGATTCATACATATATAACTTGAAGTGCTTGTTTAATAATGAGTATCCCAGCCGCACCCATCTGTATTTAATAATGAATACATGTACGTCATTTTCAGGTGTCACATTATATAACGTTTCCTCATAAAAAATAGCATATTCGTACATAGCTTGTCAAACCTTCGTAAATGAAGATTTTTTTAAAAAAATTTTGGTGTAAGATTGCGTCTATAAGTTTGTGAGACAAAAAAAAGTCTCATACAACTAATATCAGTAATGCCTGAGGCACATCCACAATAAAACTTCTCGTAGATGAATGTCTATTTTTATCTCCAAGTTTGCAATATGCCAATCTAATAGCCCGTTTGACCAAGTTTCTAAAATTAGCTTATTTTGAGAAGTATTTTTCTCAAAAGTACTTTTAAAAAAGTATTTTTGATGAGAAATAATTTGTGTTTGGCTAATTAATTTGAAAAACACTTTTGAACTGTTTTTGATTAAAAGTATTTTTGGCAAAAAAAAAAAAAAATCACACTTTTGGCCCAAAAGAACTTTGGCCAAACGAGCTAGTATAAGATAACACGATAGATGGCAACGACCATAAAATTACCTTTGGGTTAAATAGAGAGATTCTCCTAGGTCTCCTTTCATGCATGCTAACATGAACCTTTTGATATTTTTCGTCTGTGTACTATTTCGAGACATCAACAACCATGGCTTAACTTCCTTACTGGAGATAGCTAGTAAAATATTAACCACCATAGTAAAATATTAACGAGTACATATATCTATCTTAAATTTTTTTTCTAAACTCTCCCAAATTAGGAAGCTATATAGTGTTTTCACACTTACCCTCCACGGTAACTCAAACCCAGGACCTAACAGTCGTAGGTGAAGGTGCTTATCAAACGAGGAAGCTTCACTTGTCTCGTTATGTTTCAAAACATCAAAATATCATATCAATACTTAATTTTAAGACAATCTTGATACCCTACAATGTTTATTATTCAATTTTCACACAACTTTCAATGTTGATTGCAGTTCATTGAAGTGCAAAGCCAAATCATAGTAGTGAATATAAAGAAGTGGAACCAGGAATCATACAAGAGGATTCAATAAAATACTTTAGTGTTACACCTATGATTTGAACCTATGAACTAGAATAATTTTTTGAACTCCGTTTGCTCCTACACCAGAATTTTCTGTTATGTCAAGGGAAAAGCCTAATAATCTGGCTTTTCCTCGTCTATACAACATAACGAAACTATATATAATAGGGATTCTTACCCAAATAGCAGGCCATATTTAATACTATTTACTTTTTCTAACCAATTATATAAATAATATATTGATTTTACATAATTATACACAAAGTATACAAATATTATACTTTCATTGGATATATTTAGTTTAAACAGTTGGGTGGGAGGCTATTTAGGTTAATATATATATATCTATATAGATAGAGAGAGAGAATAGTAAACAATAGTTATATCCGTAAACAAGAAAAAGAGGGGCATTTACATCTATACTTGCTTTTTGTGTCACGTTTTAACTTGTGCCCGCTTTTGCAAAAAAAATTGCAAACATACCCGCTTTTTCGCATAACTTCAGCATACGGGGCTGAAATAGCAAATGCAATCACGCAAGTAGCAAGTGTGCTGGACCACATGTGCTGAAATTTTTGTTTTGCAACTTGCGAAGTTTTTGTTTTTGTAACTGGCAAACTTCAGCTCTATTTGTTTTGTAACTCGCGAAGAGCTGAAGTTTTATTTTTGTGACTAGCGAAGTTTTTATTTTGTAACTGACGAATTTCAGGCTTCAACTCTAGAGTTGAAGTTATTTAGTTCATTTGTAAAAGATTCGGCACTATTTATGTTTGTTTGGTATTTTGTTTGTAATTATGCAAACAATATAAGACTACATCTGACCCAAGCTCTCGGTCTCAGGCTGTGAATTTGGTGTTACAATCAAATAATTAGGCCCCCAACCACCTTTTACATTTAGCAAAAAGAGCACGGCTCTTCTTCATTAGTTGTTGCCGTTTCTTCATGACAGAAACTGAACAGGTGTGAGTGAAAGAAATAGAGATAGAGTAATAAGGGTACTTATCTAATATAGTTAAAGCTAGTGATTTAGTTTATTTATAATTATTTTTTAAAATATGATAAATATATTTATGACAATAATCTTTTGAATTGAAGTTTCATAGTAGCACCAATAGCAACATAATAAGAAGAAGAAGAAGAAGAAAAAACGAAGGAGGAGAAAGGGGACTGAAGTTATTTAAAAAATGAGTATAAATTAAAAGTTTTTTAAAAAATAGGTATATATTAAATGAGGGCGACCAAATAGGGCGCTCGTGCAATTTTTACAGAAAAGGATGGATGAACCTGTTAGGCCCAATATCTATTGGGAGATTTTTAAAAATAACCAGATTTACAACTGGTCGTTCAGAAATAGCTCAATTTCAAAAGTAATCGAGATTTAGCCACTTTTTACGTAGAGATAAATCTGAGCGAAAATACTCCACTATATTATCTTGGAGTTCCAGCATAATTATACTTGAACTCCAACATATTATACTGGAGTTCCAAGATAGTATGCTGGAACTCCAGCACAAGTACACTAGAACTCTAGCATAATATACTGGAGTTCCAGCAAGTATATTGGTCAAGTATAATATATTGGATAACTTTGAGCGAAAACATTATTTATAACTCGAAAAATACTCCACTATATTATGTTGGAGTTCCAGCATAAGTATACTTGAACTCCAACATATTATACTGGAGTTCCAAGATAGTATGCTGGAACTCCAGCATAAGTACACTAGAATTAGCAAGTATATTGGTCAAGTATAATATATTGGAGTTTGGAGCACCAATGCTCCAGCCTCTAGTATATTATACTGGAGCCAGCAAAGTATACCGATCTAGCATAATATACTAGAGTTCATATACAAGTGCATCGAACTCTAGTATATTATGCTGGATCAGTCTCTATTGTAATAAAACAATGACTATTTTTCATGGAATTTTTATATGTGTATACCATATAGCAAACATTATTACCAACCATGTTTAAGGTTTGTGTTTATTACATTTAAGCATACCAAGTTTCAATTTATGTACCATAATTCAAATTAAGGCTTTAATTAAATTATCATTAAATGTAGGAGTGTATTTAGGGATAAAATCTCTCAATTTATTTTGTTACCCGCTTCTCTCTCTTCTAATTTTTTACTATTATATAGAAAAGAGAAGTTGGTCGACCAAGGGCAAAATTGGTATTTTACTTTGCCATTTTAACGATGCTCCCTATTTCGACACAAACGAGGGTCTAAAAACCTCTCCTCTATACCGTCACAACTTACTACCTTTTGAGTTCTTTTTCTCTTCAGCATTTGAAGAATATAACAGGTAGATTTTTTTCTCCACCACCCTCACCCCTTCTAACAACCTCTCTCCCTCTTCATCTACTTCTCTTTTCCATTACATCCATTTTCTTCCAAAATTGCTCCTTCAACTGCACCTCTCCTTATAGCAGATTTATATAATCAACGGAATTATATTGGATTGAGGCGCAATTTTGATTCGAATAGAACGGAAAAGATATAGATGAGTTATATAATACAATAATAATTGTTGGGATTGAGATAGAGTTATATATTTGGTAATGAGGATCGATATGGAGCATAATTTGTGGAGTTAATTTATTGGGAGGAGGATATGGTAGTTGCATAATTGGGGGCGATTCTTTTATTGGCAAAAAAATAAAAAGGTATTTTGGTTGGCGATTCTTTCTCAGTTTTTGTTCAAATTGTCTTCTCTCTTTCTCTGTCTTCTATCTCTCTCTTTTAATTATTTGAGAGCTCTTAACAATTTTTTATTTCATGGTTCCTTGGCTATTGTTATTCTGTGATGACATAACTTTCATTATTTTTGTAAATAGTGATTGACACTTTTTATTGTACTGTTTTATGATGTGAATTTCAAATGAAAATTTTTTCTTTGCTCGATTTTAATATGCCAAAGTTTAATTAATTCTTTGTTATTGAAAACATAAAGTTATACTCTTTGAATTGATTAATTAAATGGTCATCTAAGTTATGAAAATAATGTACTAATGCCACTTTTATATTTTTTGAGAGATTATTCTTATATTGCTTTTTGTTTACTAGGCATGGCCATAATATGGTTGTGAACTTGTGATTTCCGGTAGCTCAATTGCAAAAAGATTTCTTAGTTCCCAGCAACTGATGGTTTAATCAGCTAATGATGGTTCAAATCTTTTCGTTTCTTGGTTTTAGTTTGATGAACTCTGCTGGTAATTTTTAACCAAAGATGAATATTCTCTTGTTATGTCAATCAATTTGGATGTATATCATGGGTTGACAATGTAGGATTTATTTGGGTTTATGTTTACTGTTATTGTGTGTCCTTCCTTTTCGCTGTTATTAGGATCCTTTCTATTTGTATTTCCTATTTTTTTATTTCCCTTTGTCCCTCTTTGTTGGAGTTTGTTAGAATGTAAAGCAAGATATAAGCAAAGGAATAAAGGAGATATGAATATCCTGCTCATTATTTTATTCAATAATCAAAGCCATATTTATACAAGAATTTATAACTGAAAAGCTCTAAAGAAAAGCAGAAAAATCAGCAGCAGATTATCCCTAACAGCTATATCCTAACAAATAGCAACAGAAAGATAAGATTCTGCTAACAATTACAAGGCTTATTTATCTCAACAACTTCCTTGCTTTGAGCAGATTTTGAACTTCAACAGTTATGCAAAATTTCCAGCTATTGAGGCAGTAATTTCAACACTCCTCCTTGAATCAAGAGCAGTAACACCAAGTTTTTCTCTAAGAAATTCAAATCTGGATCTAGGTAGAGCCTTAGTAAAAATATCAGCAATCTGAAATTCGCTTTTGCAATATACTAAAGCTACCTCTCCATTCTTCTGCACTTCTCTTAAGAAATAAAGCTTGATCTTGAAATGTTTTGTCTTCCCATGGAACACAGGATTATTTGCAATAGAAATTGCAGCTTGATTGTCAACAAAGATTCCAGTGCTTTTCTTTTGCTCCATGTACAAATCTGCCAGCAGTTTCCTAACCCAAAGAGCTTGATTCACAGCTGATGCGGCTGCAACATATTCTGCTTTAGATGTGGACTGAGCAACTACATCTTGCTTCTTTGAACACCAAGAGAATGTACCAGAACCAAAACTGAAACAATAACCTGAAGTGCTTCTCATATCATCTAAGCAGCCCGCCCAATCGCTATCAGAATATCCATGAAACTGAAAGTCTAAGGCTCTTTTGAACATGATACCAAAATTAGCAGTACCTTTGACATATCTAATAATACGTTTAGCTGCTTGAAAATGAATTTCACTGGCACAATGCATATACCTCGAAAGTAAACTCACAGAATGAACAATATCTGGCCTCGTTGCAGTCAAGTACATTAGGCAACCTATCAAGCTCCTGTAAAGTCCTTCGTCAATCTTTGCAGCTCCATCTTCTTTGCAAAACTTCTCCTTCTGATTCATAGGAGTTGTCATAGGCTTGCAATCCTCCATTTTGAACCTTTTCAGTATTTCTTTGGCATATTTTTGCTGGCATATAAAAATCTCATTCTGTTTTTGTTGTACTTCCATCCCAAGGAAGTAGAACATCTCACCAAGGTCTGTCATCTCAAAGACGTCCTTCATTTCAGTCTTAAACAGATTGATTAAGTCTGAACTGCTTCCTGTAACTAATAAATCATCAACATATAGAGAGATAATAATTAAATATGTTTCTTCCTTCCGGATATACAGTGTAGACTCACTCAAACTTTTCTGAAAGCCTAAACTGAGAAGATGAGCATCAATCCTACTATACCAAGCTCTAGGAGCTTGCTTCAACCCATATAGCGCCTTCTTTAATAGATATACCTTGTCTTCTTTACCTTTCACAGAAAAACCTTCAGGTTGTTCTACAAAGATTTCTTCTTCAAGGTGACCATTGAGGAAAGCAGATTTCACATCAAGTTGGTGGATCTTCCATCCATGTTGAGCTGATAAAGCTAGTAGCATTCTCACTGTATCCAAGCGAGCAACAGGAGCGAAAGTTTCTGAAAAATCCACTCCAAACATTTGCGCATATCCTTTCACAACTAGTCTGGCTTTGTATTTGTTTACGGAACCATCAGGGTTGAGCTTGGTTCTATAAACCCACTTGACTCCAATAGCTTTCTTGTGTGATGGTCTATCAACCAGCTCCCATGTGTTGTTCTTTTCTATCATTTTCAGCTCCTCCTGCATTGCATTCCTCCATTTCTCATCTTTGGCAGCTTCTGGAAATCCTGCAGGTTCTAAAATAGCAACATTACACCTTTGATATATATCAGAAAGTTGTCTTGTGCCTCGAACAGGTACATCATCAACATCTTCATCTAGAAACTCCAGATTTTTCTGTTTTTCACCATCTTTCCAGTTCCAAGTGTCATTCTCCAAGAACTTGACATCCCTGCTAACAACAACTTTGTCATTTTGAGGTTGATAGATCCTGTAAGCTTTTGAGATATTGCTGTATCCTACAAAAATTCCAGGTTCAGCCTTCTTATCTAGCTTATCTCTTTTCACCTGAGGTACATAAGAGAAACAAAGACAACCAAAAACTTTCAGATTTGTTAGCATAGGTTTGTAACCAAACCAAGCCTCAAAGGGAGTCTTCTTCTGCAAAGCTTTGGTTGGCAATCTGTTTAGCAAAAATATTGCAATATTTGCAGCTTCTGCCCAAAATTGCTTAGGTAACCCTTTTTCATGGAGTAAACACCTTGTCATTTCCATTAAGGTCCTATTTTTCCTCTCTACTACTCCGTTTTGTTGAGGAGTGTATGGTGCCGTTAGCTGATGCTCAATTCCCGCTTCATCACAAAACTGGTTAAACTTTTCTGAAGTATATTCAGTTCCATTATCTGTTCTTACCATATGAATTTTGCATCCACTCTGATTTTCCACCAAAGCCTTATATTTCCAAAATACACCAGCAACCTCAGATTTAAAATTCAAAAAATAAATCCAACAATATCTGGTACAATCATCAATAAAGGCAATGTAGTACTTACTGCCCTTCAAAGATGGTGTTTTTTGAGGTCCACCTACATCTGTGTGAATAAGTTGCAGCTTCTGTTTTGCCCTCCAAGATGACTTCCGAAAAGGAAGCCTAGTTTGTTTTCCATACTGGCAAGCTTCACAAGCAGGTAGATTTTTCTCAATGCTTGGAAGACCTTCTGCTAGGTGATTTTCTTTCATGAAAAGTATTGCATCATGATGGAAATGTCCAAGTCTTTTGTGCCATAGTTCCGAGTTATTGGCTAACTGGACAACAGCAGCTTGTTCCTCCTCCAGTAGATTCAAGGAAAAGCTTTTGCCTCTCATCTTGATCTTGAACAACTCCTTGTTATCAGCATCCTTGATCAGACACGCTTTATCTTCAAACAACAACTTGAAACCATTTTCAAGTAGGTGCCCAACACTTAAGAGGTTTCGATCAAGATCGGGAACAAAAAGAACATCAGTTATAAGTTTCAAACCAGTAAGGCTTTCAATTGCGACGGTTCCTCTGCCTTTCGCATCGAGTAATTCTCCATTTCCAATCCTGACTTTGCCAATGACAGAGCGATCTAGCTCTCGAAAGAGCTCTTGATCATTGGTCATATGATTTGTGCATCCACTATCAATTAACCAGCTTTCAGAACTACTGTTGCTAGCAAAACAAGTTGCTACAAATAATTGTTCTTCTTGATGTTGATTTGCAGCGGTGTTGGCTTCCTCGTGTTGTGGTTGTGACTTGCATACCCTCTCAACGTGGCCTAGTTGACCACATTTGTTGCACTTGACATCTGGTCTCCACCAACATTTTTGTTGAGGATGATTTGTCTTTTTGCAATGAGGGCAAGGTGGATGAGCTCCTCCCTGATTGTTATTGTTATTGCTTTGCCTTTGCTTCCTGTTCTTTCTTCTGCCTTTGTTTGAATCGATGTTCTGTGATTTAGCTTGAAAAGCTCCTTCGACAGAACTTTCCTTCCTCATTAGTCTCCTTTGCTCCAATGCTTGCAAAGCTTTAACAAGTTCTGCCAAGGTGATACTTGACAGATCTTTGGAATTCTCTAACGAAGAGATCGTGGCTTCATATTTCTGAGGCAGTGTTACAAGAATTTTTTGAACAATTCTTTCATCATTAAATTCCTTACCAAACAATCTCACCTTGTTGGCTAAGTCGAGCAATTGATCTGAATAATCCTTTATAGTTTCTGATTCTTTCATTTTCTTCATTTCAAATTCTCGAATTAGATTCATCACTTGCATGTTCTGCACTCTTTCATTTCCTTTGTATTCTTTTTTGAGATACTCCCAAATTGCTGCTGCAGACTGCATTTGCATAATTCTGGTGAGAATTGAAGGTGATACTGCAGAGAAAAGACATGCTTTGGCTTTGGCTTTCCTTGTCTTTCTCTCCTTGTGTATTTTTATCTGATTAATTGTTGGATTATTTCCAAGAGGAGTTACTTCGTAGTCCTCTTCTACTGCTTCCCAAAGATCTAGTGCTTCAAGATGAACTGTCATTCTAATTGCCCAAGCTTGATAATTCTCACCATTGAAGACTGGTGGAGTTAAGAAGCTCGATTCAGAATCCATTTTCTATAAACTATTTAAGATAACAGTTTAAAGAATGTATTGTGATGTGCTTTGGGTGGAAGAATTGGTATTTGGTTCACTCTCTACTCACAAGTCCCTCAAGATGGCAGGCTCTAGATACCAATATGTTAGAATGTAAAGCAAGATATAAGCAAAGGAATAAAGGAGATATGAATATCCTGCTCATTATTTTATTCAATAATCAAAGCCATATTTATACAAGAATTTATAACTGAAAAGCTCTAAAGAAAAGCAGAAAAATCAGCAGCAGATTATCCCTAACAGCTATATCCTAACAAATAGCAACAGAAAGATAAGATTCTGCTAACAATTACAAGGCTTATTTATCTCAACAACTTCCTTGCTTTGAGCAGATTTTGAACTTCAACAGTTATGCAAAATTTCCAGCTATTGAGGCAGTAATTTCAACAGAGTTATTGCTCATTTGGTGATTCGAACCCACAACCATAAAGTTGTAGGTGGGGGGTGCTGACCATCCGAGCAACCCCCTCTTGTCAGTGTATTTCCTTGTTGGTTTTCTAATTTGTTTTATAGTTAGCAGAATCTGTTTGCATCAAATGTGATGGTAATTCTGAGAGTACAACAACAACAATGGCTTGTTCAACTAAATGCATACAGGTTTAATCAAAATAATATTGTTGTTTTACGTCTGGTTACCATTTTGATTTTCATGGCATGTGAAAACAGAGATGAGAAAGAAGTTTGTGCATGTGCATTCATCCAAAACAGTATCTCAGTGTCAGCTTGGCTTCTACCATCATATTATCTAAGATATGTTTTCAGCTTTTGGCACTGTCATTTAACTTGAAACTACCATGAAAGTCAAATTTTCAATTATATTCTTTAGTTACGCTGGAGTTCTACCAAAAATAATTAGATCTACGACTATCATCCCTTGACTAATGTGCTAGCATAGCTTCTGAAAAGTGAATGTTGGTCCCCCCCCCCCCCCCCCCCCAAAAAAAAAAAAAGGAGTATGAATGACAAAGAAAGAACTATAGAGAAGGAAGTTTAACTTTTATTATTTCTGATTCTGCCATACTACCTTGTCCTGTTTGTTCTAATTCCTCGAAAGCTATATATCCCAGAAGTTTTAGTATGTTATTATATTCCCATACAATTTGCATCTTTAACTCTTGATAGCTGTGTTTATCTCTTGTGCGTTCAACCTCCCCCATTTGATTTATCAGCAGAACTTCTTAATAGGTATCATGCTACCTTGGATGAGAGTATACACTTGAATGTGAGAATTCACGGACCAACAGTGTGATCATATCTTCTCTAAACAAAATTTTCACCTCAATGTTGTCTTAACTATATCTGCTGAATTTAGTCAATGTAAAAATTATCGTCTTTCATTAGTATTGTGTTTCGTTGATTATGTAATAGGTTTCAGTCACATTTAAACGGGTTGAATGCAGATGATGTACAATTCATTTCTATTTGCAAGTTAATTTGGGAATGAAATGCTTCACAAATTGAATTTTACTTCTAATATTATAACTAAATGCAACCAAGATTCTGTAGTTACAAAGATGACTTTGCTAAGGAAAACCTTTTTTTACAAAAGAAATAATAAGAGAATTAATATCAGAGCTTCGGCTGTTCAATGAACACTGTTCCATTTGATTGACATAAGCTTATGTTTAAGAATACACTTAGTGGTAGGGTTTAATAAGTGATTTAAGGTGCTCATTGACGCAGTCGGCCTCTGTTACAATAATGTGATTTGACTAAATTACCTCTGTATACTTTGGCCTATACAACATTTTCTTCAGTATGTAATAGAGAAGTGCCAAAATATTTAAAAACTTTTTATTCTCAATGATTAGTTCAGGATCAGAGGTTATTTTGCAAAAGGAAAAGTTATTGGTCCTTGTCTCTTGAACTTTGATTGCAAATTGCAGGCTAAGCTGAAAAATATATCCAGTTTTAGTAGTTTTCAATTGTTTCGGCAATAAAGCAATGCAATGAATGTGGGTTTATCTATTATTAGCATCTTCCTTTACTAGCACTTGCTAATGCCCTATGTTGAATATCACTTTTTACTGTCCTCCTAGGTTCTGCCTTCTCTGAAAGATAAGAGTGGTACCTCTCTGTTAGCTGAGTTCTTATGCATCTAGACAAATTACAAAGCAATGTTAAAGTGTCTTGGAGGGTTTTTCCTTTACCTTGATAAAAAATGCACCGATCAGACAAGATCTGCACCCCTTAAAGAGATTGGCCTTTCCTGTTTCCAGAATGGGGTAAATGTCTCTGTATATTTTACAGGAAGTTATCACTCTTTTAATTCATTGTAGATGCAAAAACTTCGTAATATACTGATTTTTCATTTGTCCATTTCAGGTTTGCAATGATCTCCTTCCAAAATTTTTTGATGCTGCACTTTTACTGCTACTGTTAAGTAGCATGTCAAGTTTGTTGATGATTCCAACTATGCAGTTAGTGATTTACAGTATGCCACATGTAGATAAGTTAAGACCGAAGGGAGGAACCAATTGACAGGAGTCTGCTACAGGGCCTCTCTACCTTTCTCGTGGAAAATGATGGGCCAAAAAAGGAAACTTACTGTCACATGTTTGAGGAGAAATTGCTTACAGATACATCCTGTTGCTACGCTCGAATTGCCTCTGAGTGGCTTCATAGCTATTCTTCGGCAGATTATATATTGAAGGTCTTCTATGTTTTATCTTGTGTTAAAAAGTAGTTTTGTCTTGCATGAATTTGTTTCTTTCATATAATTTCTTATACCTAATAAACCATTATTCTCTACTATATTCTAATTAAAGATGCTACTGTTAGGTCGAACGGTGTTTGAATGATGAAAAAGGAAGGATGAGTCAGTTCCTCTATCCTTCCTCAGTAGAGAAACTACTTCAGGTACTGCTGTCAATTCTTTTAATCAAGTATATTTATATCTCAGAAGAATAATATCTTTTAGCAGTATCTTTTGCCCTATTGTTGCTTGATGGTGGAAGAATGGTTGTTTGTTTCCTCTCTATGTTGGTAATAAGTGAGTGAAGCTACACGGGAGTTTATCAGTTTTGTAAATTACGGCATGGATGTTATATTCAAATAGGCTTTGTGGTCTCTGGCTCTATACTGGTGTAGGCTACTCTTATTCATTAAAACTAGGTCTGCTGATGTCTTGCAGTTGATATGTCTTTCTAAAATATTTGTAGCTGTTTAAATTATATGTGAACCTACAATGTTAATGGGTCAATTCCAACTTCCTTTGTATGTTTTAACTCTTTCAGTATTAATGATACGGTGTCACTTGATCTCCTGATCTCAAGCAACCATATTACGCTTTCAATCGTTCTATTAAATGTCAGAAATTAACCCATGTCCCTAAATTCTTGTTGCACTTCTTATCTTACCTTCTTCATAAATGGACCAAACCATGCAAACAATGTACACCCATGGTATTTGAATAACTTCTCCAAGTGCTTCTCATACATATGCGCTGCAGTTGATTTAGAAACCAATAACTTACACTATCCTTATGAAAAATGCCAATTTTTGCGCTGTAATGTTTTCTGTCACCTAATTGTTGTTGGTGAACCACATATTTCGTCTATTTGATGCCATCCAATGAGCTACTTCGCTAAAAAAAGTTAGTGGACTAAGTTATGAAAATAATGTACTAATGCCACTTTTGTATTTTTTGAGAGATTATTCTTATATTGCTTTTTGTTTATTAGGCATGGCCATAATATGGTTGTGAACTTGTGATCCTCTTATATGTCAATAACTTATTGCTCACGGGAGCGACCGCTGGTTGAAGAAACTAATAGGTACTATATCAAAATTTCAAGATAAAAGATCTAAGAGAGTCGATACTTGAAATTGAATTTGTTGTGTTATAACAAGAAATCTGATATATCAATACATGTATGCTATCATAAATCTCAAACTGAGAATAGAACAACGAAATTATAGATTAAAGTGCTGGTATTAAATAAAATCAATAGGTACAACTTTAGAGCTCAAGTTGAATTTCGCAAGTGCCAAATTTGACGAGCATAGAGGAAATAGTATAAGGTCCTCTAGAATGATATAGCTACCAAAGATTGATTGGCATAATTGTTATAGTCATAGTGTACGATTATGTTATCGGGTATTAGATTGTTATATAGTGTAAAGTAGATATGAGGTTGTTTCCTTTGTTTATTTAAGTTGATGATGTAGCAGTAGGGACGTATATTTGTTTTTCCCATCATTTTGCTGTAGCTTTTTTCAAAGAGCTAAAATACCTGACCTGACAGAAATATGGAAGCTTTCATTCTTGAGAAGTTGCAAAGTAATTTGGAATAAGATCACCAACTTTGAACATTTTCCCATCTCGACTCGTGCATGTTAGGAGTTGATGTTGGCTTAAACTTGCTACTTTCAGAACAGGTTATGATTTTGCCAATAGTTGCATTATATTTTTTTTGCTACGCTAATTATTATACTTTATCCATCACATTTGTATCTTACGTTCTATTATATAAAGAGTTGATATTCTATACTAATTTGCTGCATAACTGGAACTTACCTTCTTTGTTGTTTGGTTATCTTTGACATGATATTTATGTGTTCATATGACATACAGAAATGGGACAATATGATCACTATTAATGTGTTCAAGTAATGAAGATTTAAAGAGCAGATAGTTCTCTGCAAAGTAGTATTTCCATTATATGTCTACTTGAAAGTAAATTTAAATAGGCAAGCTTATGCGAAACAGAAACTTACATCTCTTCTGCAGCTCTTCAAAGACGATTTTCTTCTTTCAAGATACTAAAACACTTCCCCCTTTTATTTAGTTTCTTCTTAAAAAAAATTCTTATTGCTTTTAGCATGGTAGTAACAAGAGTGAAACAAGAAGGTTAACTTCATCTTCAAAGCAAGATTCACCAAACATTACAAAAAGTTTGGTTTTGTTAATTGAGAAAATTTATCTATTAATCTTTCTGTTACTTATTATGTTATTGAGTCCTTCTATTATTATTACTTGACAAAGATTTTTCTAGATGATTGCATTCATTGCGTCATTTTGATATTTACATTTAATTTGTCCATTATTTTGAGATATGCTGGATCAGTCTCTATTGTAATAAAACAATGACTATTTTTCATGGAATTTTTATATGTGTATACCATATAGCAAACCTTATTACCAACCATGTTTAAGGTTTGTGTTTATTACATTTACGTATACCAAGTTTCAATTTATGTACCATAATTCAAATTAAGGCTTTAATTAAGTTATCATTAAATGTAAGAGTGTATTTAGGGATAAAATCTCCCAATTTATTTTGTTACCCGCTTCTCTCTCTTCTAACTTTTAAATTTTTCGTTCCTCACCCCCACCCCCTCCCCACGACAATGCTGTACCTGGCAATGGTGATTGATCTCACAAATACAACTCGATACTATTCATCGTCAGAATGGAGGAAAGAAGGCATCAAGCATGTAAAGGTTGGTACATGGTAATCACGTCATGGAAGCAAATAGGTGGTGGGGGAGTATTATTTCTCCTTGAATTATGGTGGTTCTGATTTTCAAACTCTTCATGTGTATTAGATTCCATGCAAAGGCCATGAGTTTCTGGAAACATTTTAATTTGTCTCAATTTTGAAGTTTAATTGTCGTTATTTTATATTTTTATATGAATCGTTAATATATTTGTAGTTAAATTGTAGTTTATATTTGTGGTAGATTTGTAGTTGTTTTCAGTGGTTTTGTAGTTAAATTGTAGTTATACTGATATTTTTTATTGTAGTTCTCTGTTATTATGTAGTTAAATATATTTTAATTGTAGTTAAATGTAGTTTATTGTACTCAATCCATTATATAGTAATTACCCGCCTTGTAGTTTAATGTAGTATATGTCACACCTCCTTTTCCCGCAAGCTTGCGAGGCCCGCGAGGTATAAAAGGAGTTTTTCCAATTAAAGGACAACCAAAACGGGATTTATTTATTGAGATATTCTGAGTCTCCACTTGGGAGATTTATGGTGTCCCAAGTCACCGGTTGAATCTCGAATTGAGGAAAGGTTTGACTCTATTTAATGGTCCGCGAACTAGAAATCCGGATAAGAAATTCTGTTAACCCGGGAGAAGGTGTTAGGCATTCCCGAATTCCGTGGTTCTAGCACGGTCGCTCAACTGTTATATTTGGCTTGATTATCTGATTTTAATACAAATATGAATTAATGTGCAAACTACCACTCCAAACCGTTTTAATTGTTAGAAGAAAAATTATAATGTCGTGAGAATATATCTCGAATTTCGTCACATAAATGTGTCCGCAATCTTTGATATATTCCGACTTCATTGGGATTTGGATTGGGGTCACATAAATGTGTACCCGAGTTTAGGGAGGTACAATTATTAAATACGCGTTTAAAACTATTAACGCGTCACTATTTTGAGAATGCCGTGAAAATTTACTAAACGACCAATCTCATATTTCTAAGTAAATATATACACTTATGAGGGCTTCATAGTTTTTGCGATTTATTTGGCAAGGTTCATCTCATTTATTAACAAAATAATCCTAAAATGACTACATTTCCTATTTTTTTTAGTTTTTTATAAATAAAGAAATATCATAATTAATCTAGAAATTAAAAATGCAACACTTATCTAATTTATGACAAAAAACTTAATGAAACAGATTTTAATTTATGTTTAAAACAGAAAATATTTTTTTTTCGAATTATTTTATTATTATTTTATTAAATACGAAATTTCATAACTTAATAATAAAAGAAGCTAATTCAGAATAATATTAAAACTTGAATATATAAAAAGAAAAACTAATAAAATCATTTATTCAAAACTATCGAAAATTATAGCCATATTAAAGCTTATATGGTAAAAATTATTTTTTATTCCAAATTGTTCAAAACTAAGCTTATTTTTAGAAAAACAGCAATTATAAATTGACTATAATTTTATTTAAATTCATTTTTTATAAGCTAAAAAATATATTATTTGTTATGTTTAGATAAATATTTAATAAAAATAAACAGTAAAAAAGGCGAACGATATTTTGCTAAGAGATTTCGTGCTTTTAATATAATATATATATATATATATATATATATATATATATATATATATATATATATATATATATATATATATATACAAACTAAACCAATTATCTTACAACTAACTTAAACTCATATTTTTTTAATTTTTTACTATTTTTTGAATTAAACCCTTGATGTTAACTATTTACAACTATTTACCAAAACCAAAATCAATCTTAATTATTTACACCTATATTTTGAGATGGTTAAACTTGAAAAGAAACAATTCTTGTGTTATTGAAAATTCAAATCGTACCTAAATGCCTAATTTACGCAAAATAATTAAAATTCGCATTTTTTATTGAACTTAATTACATATTAACAACTTAGTTTATTAAAGATGATATTAAAGAAGTTCTCATTAATTCAATTAACAAAAGAGTAATTCATTCTTCCTAAACAATTTGAATCATTAATAAACACATTTATAACTATACTATTTAATAGTCATTTTTAGAAGTGATTTATTATTGCTACAACAACGCTTAATTATTTAAAGTTATCACAAAACTTACAGAATATTAATATGGAATTTATTAAAACATAATCTGTAAAAGAAGATAGAAATAGAAACTATTTAAAATTTCAACAAAATTCTCATCTTTCTCATATATTCATCTTATCATTTAAACATGATTAGGTATGTACATGATATTGGAAAGAAAAGAATACCGGTGATCAACACAGCAAATAACACAGCAAATCACAGCAACAACAGTACAATCAAGAATACCAGTTTAAGCAATGAGAAATAATAACCAGAATTGAACTTCAGAATAAGATTTGTAAAATGGAAGACTAATTTGTTTTCAGATTTTTTTTCGTTTTTTTTTGTTTTCTTTTTCTTTTCTTCACTATTTGGTAACACTCTTAAGATTTTTCAGATTTTTTCTCTCTAGGATTTTTTCTCTTCTTAATCCTCTTCCTATGAAATGAAATTATGATTCTTATATAAGCAAGACTAAACTCTTTCTTTAATTAAAAACAAATCATTATTAATTAAAAACTAAAAGTAAGACTTCCACTTTCTTTTATTTTAATCTAACTTTTAATTCCACTATGTTATGTTTTATTCTCCACTATACATATTCTATCAATACTTTAATTACCACTATCTTTTGTTTTGTCCCCCACTTTAATTTAACAATAATTAAATAACTAATGAACAAAATAACTTTAATTCAAATAATTGACTATAATTTAATGACTAAAATAACCCCAAAATTATTGAAATTTACTACTATACCCTTATCAGCTATAACCAATTCACCTAAATCAAACAACCAAAATATAGTAAATTTAACCAATTCTTAAACAATTTTAACAACCATTCTAACAATCTTGAAGAACAACCAAGAACAATATGATCTTTAACAACAAAAATTTCAGATTTATAATGACAACAAACAAGTAACTTCAAATCACTTAAACTTAACATATCAAACAAACTATTTTAATTCTACAATTAAAATCCGAATTTAGAATTAAGCAAAATAATGAACCAAATTTAGTCTACTAAATTCAATAATCATCTAATATTCAAATTAAATCTACCAATATCACAACCAAGATTTAGGATGTAAAAAATGATTGAACTATAACATTTCTATATTAACAACTTAACAAAACACATGATTAAAGTAAGAAAAATGAAGAAATAATCAAGAACATAATGAACAACTAGTAAGAAACAAAATCAATCATATACTATCTAAATCCGAAAATATACATATATATATTTATATATATAGAACCGGTCTATATATATACATATATTCATAATATACATAGAAATGAAATTCCTATATATATATATATATAATATATCATCCGAAAAATAAAGATAAATAACTAAAAAAAATCTGTCCAAAAATGAAAATAACAATATATATATATATATATATATATATATATATATATATATATATATACATATATATATACATATATATATATATATATATATATATATATATATATATATATATATATATATATATATATATATATATATATATATATATATATATATACGAAAAACCAAGAAAATATATATATTGTCCGAAAAAATAAAAATAAATAATAAAAATAACGAGAAATATATTCTGCCTGAAAAAATAAAAAAGAGGTCTTGTCGAAAGAATATAGTCATATATATATATATATATATATATATATATATATATATATATATATATAATATACCCATATATACACGTATATACACAACATATACATAGTATATACACATGCATAATTATGGTTTTTATTACTTTATTCAAACATATATATATATATATATATATATATCCACCCTTGCCGGAAAAATCAAAAAGAAAGAAAGATGAAGAAGAAAAGCTCGGGACATGCTCGAAGACAACAACAACCATGGCGACTGGAGCTCGGCAGCCATGGATGGGCTGGAGCTCGGCGATAATGGAGCTTGGTCGTGTCTTCTCGGATAGAAGACGACGCAGCAGTCATGGTGAGCTGCTGCTCGTCGTCGGCAGTGAGCCATGAGCTGCTGCTCGTCGTGGCAGCGAGGTCAGGGACGGAAGGAGGAAGAAGAGAGAAAAATATTAAGGTGGAGGCTCTTTTGTGTTATGTGTGTTATGTTAGGTTTAGGGTTTGTTTGAATATTGTATAGTGGTGTAGTTGATGGGTTATGGGTTTGGGTCATGGGTTATGGGTGATGGGTTTGGGTTATGTTGTGACGACCCAAAGGGTCATCACTTGTTTATTTAATCATTCCGAGCTTTTGAGGTCTTGAAAACCTCATTTATAGTTGCCTCGATTTGCGTGCACAGTCCGGGCACAAAGCTGGAAAAGATTTATGTTGAAATATGTGAAATATGTGAAAAACTAGAAGAATTTTGATATTAATATTGATATGGTTGACTTTGGTCAACATTTTTGGTAAACGGACCCGGATCCGTGATTTGACTATTTCAGAAAATCCGTAGAAAAATATGGAACTTGGGCATATGTCCGGAATTGAAATCCGAGGTCTAGAACCCCAGTAAAAGAATTTTTCTATTAAATTGTTTTCTGAAAATGTTTAAGGAAAATGAAACTGAATTTTGATTAAAAAGTACTGGTATCGGGCTCGTATTTTGGTTCCGACGCCCGGTACAGGTCATATATATTGGTTAAGCGCTTCCTGTAAAGTTTGGTTGAAAACGGACGTCATTTGACGTGTTTCGGCCTTAAATTGGAAAGTTTGGAAATTATGAAATCTTAAAGAATTCTTGAGCTTTAAGGCTCAATTCATTGATTTTGATGTTATTTTAGCGATTTGATCGCGCGAGCAAGTTCGTATGATGTTTTTGAGTTAGTGTACATATTTGGTTTGGAGCCCCGAGGGCTCGGAAGTGTTTCGGAGGTGGTTCGGGGTGTTTTTGGACTTAGAAAACTGGCAGATTTTCTGCAATTTTTACACAGACATTTTACCCTACGTGATCGCGGACTTGTCCACGCGATCGCACTGCCTTGTCACGTTACTCAACGCGATCGCGGCTGTCTTCACGCGATCGCGAAGCTTTACGTCTTTCTTCAACGCGATCGCATCCGTCTTCACGCGATCGCGTAGCTTTCCGTTTTCCTTCAACGCGATCGCGACCCTTTTCACGCGATCGCGTAGTACAAATGTGCCACCCAGCGAAATTCTTCTACGCGATCGCAGCATTGTCCACGCGATCGCGTAGTGTTGAATATTTGCCTTCCGCGATCGCGACCCAATTCACGCGATCGCGTAGAACAAAATTTCGCCCAGTGAATTTAAGACAGAAAACAGAACAGAAACAGGATAAAAATCCCATTTCTGTTCAAACCCCTTCTCCACAGCGTTTTAGGCGATTTTTGAGGCTTTTCTTCATCAAAGTTCATTGGGTAAGTATTGTTAACTCGTTTTCTTCGTTTTTCATCAACATCAATCAAATCCTTAGGCTTAAACATGTATAAATTGGTTGAAAATTTGAGAAATGGGTATAGTTAGGGCTTTCAAAGAATTTGCGATTTAGACCTCGTTTTGGAGTCGAACTTAAGAACAAATTGTATATTTGAACTCATGGAAGATTGGGTGAAATTATTTTGGTTCGAAACTTGAGTTTCGATTATGTGGGCCCGGGGTCGATTTTTACTATTCCGGGCAGAATGTTGTAAAAACCATATTTAGCAATATGAACTAGTTTGTTAAGTAGAATTGATGATATTAAATCAATTGTGTATAGATACGATTGGATTGGAGTCAAATTCAAAAGGAAAAGACATTTCCACTGGGTGAATTGTTCATAAGCATTCGATGTGAGTGTTTGTTCTATCCTAGCTTGAGGGAATAGGATTATGTGTTATGTGTTATGTGATCGAGTGCGGTGTATGGGCTGTGGTGACGAGCATCCATACACTGGCGTCTAGTATGACCGCGAGTCGTTGGAAAATGATATTTTGAGATATATTACAGGTGAATTGTTATTGTTCTCCCTTGTTGGGACTTGTTGTGCAGATGATTATTGTGTCCCTTGCCTTGACGGTTCATGATTATTGTTTTCATTCTTTTGCCCTCAACTGTGATTGTTATTTGGGTGAGGAAGAGTGATAATGCACGGACGGTGATGCCGTGCCTTGTTTTATTGGTTATGCATAAAGGATCATGTCGTTCCTTATATTATTGATTATGCACGAAGGATAATGTCGTGCCTTGTTATTTATTATGCACGAAGGATCATGTCGTGCCTTATTTGGTGAGGATGAGAGTAAAAGCACGAAGGGTGATGCCGTGTACTTTATTTGTTTATTTGGCGAGGACGAGAGTAAAAGCACGAAGGGTGATGCCGTGCAATTGCTTGCTATTTCTTGAAGTGATATTATTCGTGTTTACATTATACTTTGTTTTCTTTGTGAAATTATTAACTGTGGTTAGTTGTTAAATTCTTTAAGATCTTTGTTAATGGTGTTGCTCAATACCTCTGTTATTCTGTGGTACATACATATGTAGAACTGCACAGGTTTATATGAGTGTCTGGTCCTAGGCTTGTCACTACTTCGCCGGGATAGGCTAGGCACTTACGAGCACATGGGGTCGAATTGTGCGGATACTACAAATTTGTGCTTTTTTGCACAGGTCCAGTGTTTGAGCAGGAGCAGCAGTAGTAGTACACTAGCGGGATTATCGTACTTTCGAGATTGAGGTAGCTTGCAGTCGTCCGCAGGCCCGGTGTCTCCTCTATTTGCTTTTATTATTGTTGTGGTCTCATTGTTCCGAGACAAACAGAATTATATTATATTTCCTTCATACTTTTATGTGTAGTATTCCATAGTAGTTTGTGAGTTGGTGACTCCAAGTCTTGGGTAGAGGATTTCAGTATGATTTTTACCTCGTGATTTATTATTTCCATTTCGATAAAGTATTCCGCATTTATTTAATTAAAATTGTGTTAAAAATAGGATAGTATGAATACAGTGGCTTGCCTAGCTACCACGAGTAGGCGCTATCACGATCCCGATGTTGGGGGAAAATCCGGGTCGTGACAAGTTGGTATCGAAGCTCTAGGTTACATAGGTCTCACCACTCACGAACAAGCTTAGTAGAGTTTGAGAGGTAGGTACGGAGACGTGTGTACTTGTCCTCCAGAGTCTATTGAGTTAGGAAAGAGTCTCTTTTTTGTTCCTTCTGTCGTGCAATTTTTTACTAATTGAATTTCTACTCTGTCCTTTCGCAGATTGTGAGGACACGCGCTTCTTCGTCTGCTGACCAGCAGCCAGAGCCCCAGGCAGCTCCCGTGAAGGGCAGGGGTCGAGGCCGTATCGTAGGTCGTAGTAGGGGCAGAGCTCAGCCCTCGGCAGCTATTCCAGAGGTGGAGCCTCATATTGAGACTGGCAAGGAGGTTCCAGTCCCAGCAGCTCTAGTAGGCCCAGATCAGGTCCCAGGAGAGGCTTTATTTACCCCGGATCTTCATGACGCTCTGGTCAGGTTAGCGGGATTTATGGACAGCGTTGCCTGAGCAGGCTTAATACCAGCTGCACCCGCCACTTCTCAGGCTGGAGAAGGGGCCCAGACTCCTGTTGCTCGTACTCCGGAGCCAGTAGCTCCCTAACCTCAAGCACCAGTGGTTCAGCCAGCTGTGGCTACTCAGTCAGGTACCACAGCTCATGCCGGTGATGGAACGGCCATGACTTCTGATTCGTTATGGAGGCTTGATCGGTTCTCCAAGCTATTTACCACTACTTTCAGTGGAGCCGCATCAGAGGATCCTCATGACTTTTTATTCAGTTGCCATGAGATTCTCAAGACTATGGGGATCGTGGAGACAAACGGAGTTGATTTCTGTACCTTCAGACTTGCAGGATCCGCCAAGACTTCGTGGAGAGATTATTGCCTGACTCGACCAGCAGGTCCCCAGCTCTATCATGGGACCAGCTTGCGAACTATTTATGGAGAAGCTTCTCCCTACTACTCGCCGGATTTACTTCGGAGGCGCTTGAGCGCCTCCATCGTGGCACCATGACGAGCATACGCACGATGAGACGAGATTTATCGACTCGGCTCGTCATGCAGTGGTGATACTTCCCACGGAGCAGGGTCCGCAGATTTATAGACGGGCTTAATCAGCCGATTAGACCCCAGATGCATGGGCGCGGGGAGTGACATATCATTTCGCGAGGCGGCCCAACGCAAGCACGCGAGTCGAGATGGCTCTCGCAGTGGAGGCGGTTATTCTTCGGACAAGAGGCCTCGTCATTCAGGCAGATTTGGTGGTTCTTCCTCCGGTAGCAGAGAATCCTTTGATAGAGGCCAGTCCTCCAGGCCTTTTCATTCCGCCCTTCAGCTTCACAGGCTGGATCAGGTGATCGTGGTTCTCGGGGGTATTATTCAGACCAGTCTCCTATTAGTGCTCAGCCTCTTCAGAGCGTTCGTGGAGGCCATTCAGGTCGTCAGGGCCAGCAGCCCCATCAGTCTAAGAGTTGCTACGGTTGTGGCGACCCAGGTCATTTTATCAGGAATTGCCCTATAGCAGCGGGCAACTCTCAGCAGCGAGGTCCTCGTCCTATGATTCAGTCCCCAGCTGACCCTCAGCCTGCCCAGCCAGCCAGAGGCGGGGGTAGAGATTATAGAGGCGGAGGTCGAGACCGTAGAGGTGGAGACCGTCCAGCCAGAGGTAGAGGTCAGCCAGTTGATGGTCGTCCTAGAGACGCAGCTCAGAGGGAGGTGCAGATCCCCGATTCTATGCTTTACCAGCCCGGCCAGAGGCAGAGGCATCAGATGCCGTGATTACAGGTACTATTCTTGTGTGTGGCACAGGTGCTTCAGTATTATTTGACCCTGGATCTACATATTCCTACGTGTCTTCCTACTTCGCACCGTATTTGGCCGTGCCCAGCCATGCTCTGGATATTCCAGTTTATGTGGCTACACCAGTGGGTGACTCCATTGTAGTCGATCGGGTGCACCGTTCGTGCGTAGTTATATTTGGGGGTCTTGAGACCCGTGTTGATCTATTGCTTTTGGATATGGTAGATTTTGATGTCATATTGGGAATGGACTGGTTGTCCCCATATCATGCTATTCTTGATTACCATGCTAAGACAGTGACCTTAGCCTTGCCAGAATCACCCCGACTAGAGTGGAAAGGTACCTCAAGCCACTCCGTTCGCACTGTTATTTCTTATGTTAAGGCTCGACGTATGGTCGAGAAGCGGTGTCTAGCTTATTTGGCTTATGTTCGTGATTCCAGCGCAGAAGTTCCTTCCATTGATTCAGTCCCTATTGCACGGGAGTTTACGGAGGTTTTTCCTTCAGACCTGCCGGGCATGCCACCCGACAGGGATATTGATTTCTGTATTGATCTGGCACCGGGCACTCAGCCCATCTCTATTCCACCCTATCGTATGGCCCCGCCGGAACTAAAAGAATTGAAAGATCAGTTGCAGGACCTTCTTGAGAAGGGCTTTATCAGGCCCAGTGTTTCCCCCTGGGGAGCACCTGTGTTATTTGTAAAGAAGAAGGATGGCTCGATGCGGATGTGTATTGATTACCGGCAGTTAAACAAGGTGACTATCAAAAATAAATATCCACTGCCGAGGATTGATGATTTGTTTGACCAGCTCCAGGGAGCGAGGGTATTCTCTAAGATAGACTTGAGATCAGGCTACCATCAGCTGAAGATCAGGGCGGCTGACATTCCTAAGATAGCCTTTCGCTCTAGATATGGGCATTATGAGTTCTCGGTCATGTCCTTCGGGTTGACCAATGCCCCAGCAGCATTCATGGAGTTGATGAATCGAGTATTCAGGCCTTACTTAGATCCGTTCGTGATAGTTTTCATAGATGACATCCCGGTGTACTCCCGCAGCCAGAAAGAGCACGAGCAGGACCTCAGAGTGGTTCTTCAGACTCTGAAAGATAACCGACTATATGCCAAATTTTCTAAATGTGAGTTCTGGCCGAGTTCGGTAGCATTTCCGGGTCACATTGTATCGTGGAAGGTATTCGGTAGACCCAAAGAAGATCGAGGCGGTCCCGCACTGGCCTCGACCAGCCTTCGATGATCGAGATACCGAGTTTCTGGGATTAGCAGGTGTTACTACCGTCGTTTTGCAGAGGGTTTTCTTCTATTGCAGCCTCCGACGACCAGTGTCGACCCGCAGGGTGTTCCTTTCTTATGGTTCGAGGAGTGCGAGGCGAGCTTTCGAAGCTCAAGACGCACTCGACCACCGCACCGCTGTTGGTACTACCTACGTGTACGTGGCCTTATACGGCTTATCGTGACGCATCTCGTACGTGGCTTGGAGCGGTATCGATGCAGGATGGTAAGGTTATCTCTTATGCTTCGAGGCGCTAAAGATACATGAGAAGAATTATCCAGCTCATGATCTTGAGTTAGCAAGCAGTGGTTCATGCCTTAAAGATCCGGAGGCATTATCTATATGGTGTGACATGTGAGGTGTACACCGATCACAAAAGCCTACAATACTTGTTCAAGCAAAAGGAGTTGAATCTACGATAGCGGAGATGGTTAGAGTTGCTAAAAGACTATGATGTTACTATATTATATCACCCGGGTAAGGCCAATGTGGTGGCCGATGCATTGAGTAGAAAGTATGCCAGCATGGGTAGTCTTGCATATATTCCGGTCAATCAGAGACCATTAGCTCTAGATGTCCAGGCCTTAGCCAACCGGTTCGTGAGATTAGACATTTCCGAGCCTAGCAGGGTGTTAGCCTACACGGTCGCTCGTTCTTCTTTATTAGAGCATATCCGTGAGAGGCAACTTGATGATCCTCATTTGCATGACTTAAGGGATACTGTACAGCGGGGAGGTGCTACAAAGGTAACTCTAGATGATGACGGAGTATTGAGATTGCAGGGGTGCGCTTGTGTGCCCAATGTGGAAGGGATTCGAGAGTTGATCATAGCGGAGGCCCACAGTTTGCAGCATTCTATTCACCCGGGCGCCGCAAAGATGTATCAGGATTTACGGCAGCACTATTGGTGGCGCATGATGAAGAAGGACATCATTGCGTATGTCGCTCGGTGTCTAAATTGTCAGCAGGTGAAATATGAGCACCAGAGGCCTGGTGGTGTATTCTAGAGGATTGAAATTCCCGAGTGGAAATGGGAGCGGATCACTATGGACTTCGTTACTGGACTTCCTTTGACTCAGAGGAAATTTGATGCTATTTGGGTCATTGTTGATAGGCTGACCAAATCAGCACACTTTATTCTAGTATCCGTCTCCTACTCGTCGGAGAGGTTAGCGGAGGTTTACATTAGGGAGATTGTTTGTCTCCATGGAATGCCAATATCTATTATCTCTGATCGGGGTACGCAGTTTACCTCGCGGTTCTGGAGAACGGTCCAGCAGGAGTTAGGCACCCAGGTTCAGTTGAGTACAGCATTTCATCCTCAGACGGATGGCCAGTCCGAGAGGACTATTCAGATTCTAGAGGACATGCTTCGAGCCTGTGTTATTGATTTCGGAGGCTCGTGGGATCAGTTTCTACCATTAGCAGAGTTCGCCTACAATAACAGTTACCAATCTAGCATCCAGATGGCTCCGTATGAGGCGTTGTATGGTAGGCGATGTCGATCACCGGTTGGATGGTTTGAACCGGGAGAGGCTCGGTTGTTGGGTACAGACTTAGTCCAGGAGGCCTTGGATAAGGTCAAGACTATTCAGGAGAGATTCCGTTCAGCTCAGTCCAGGCAAAGACTTATGCGGATCGTAAGGTTCGAGGTGTAGATTTCATGGTTGGTGAACGAGTATTGCTCCGAGTGTCGCCTATGAAGGGCGTGATGAGGTTTGGGATGAAGGGCAAGCTCAGCCCTAGGTATATTGGCCCATTTGAGATTCTATACAGAGTGGGAGGGGTGGCTTACAGATTAGCTTTGCCGCCTAGCTTATCAGCCGTGCATCCAGTTTTTTCATGTATCTATGCTTCGGAGATACCACGGCGATCCCACACATGTGTTAGACTTCAGTACTGTCCAATTGGACAATGATCTATCCTATGAGGAGGAGCCGGTGGCCATTCTAAACCGGCAGGTTCGACAGTTAAGGTCGAAGAGTTATACTTTTGTGCGTGTTCAGTGGAGAGGTCAGCCTCCTGAGGCATCGACCCGGGAGTCCGAGTCCGATATGCGGAGCCGCTACCCTCATTTGTTCCCCAACTCAGGTACTTCCTTCTCTCGTCCGTTCGAGGACGAATGGTTGTTCTAGAGGTGGAGGATGTGACGACCCAAAAGGTCATCACCTGCTTTCCTCATTTGTTCCGCACTTCCGAGGCCTTGAAAACCTCATTTATAGTTGCCTCGATTTGCGTGCACAGTCCGGGCACAAAGCTGGAAAAGATTTATGTTGAAATATGTGAAATATGTGAAGAAGTAGAAGAATTTTGATATTAATATTGATATGGTTGACTTTGGTCAACATTTTTGGTAAACGGACCCGGATCCGTGATTTGACTATTTCAGGAAAATCCGTAGAAAAATATGGAACTTGGGCATATGTCCGAAATTGAAATCCGAGGTCTAGAACCCCGGTAAAAGAATTTTTCTGTTAAATTGTTTTCTGAAAATGTTTAAGGAAAATGAAACTGAATTTTGATTAAAAAGTACTGGTATCGGGCTCGTATTTTGGTTCCGACGCCCGGTACAAGTCATATATATTGGTTAAGCGCTTCCTGTAAAGTTTGGTTGAAAACGGACGTCGTTTGACGTGTTTCGGCCTTAAATTGGAAAGTTTGGAAATTATGAAATCTTAAAGAATTCTTGAGCTTTAAGGCTCAATTCATTGATTTTGATGTTATTTTAGCGATTTGATCGCGCGAGCAAGTTCGTATGATGTTTTTGAGTTAGTGTACATATTTGGTTTGGAGCCCCGAGGGCTCGGGAGTGTTTCGGAGGTGGTTCGGGGTGTTTTTGGACTTAGAAAACTGGCAGATTTTCTGCAATTTTTACACAGACATTTTAGCCTACGCGATCGCGGACTTGTCCACGCGATCGCACTGCCTTGTCACGTTACTCAACGCGATCGCGGCTGTCTTCACGCGATCGCGAAGCTTTACGTCTTTCTTCAACGCGATCGCATCCGTCTTCACGCGATCGCGTAGCTTTCCATTTTCCTTCAACGCGATCGCGACCCTTTTTACGCGATCGCGTAGTACAAATGAGCCACCCAGCGAAATTCTTCTACGCGATCGCAGCATTGTCCACGCGATCGCGTAGTGTTGAATATTTGCCTTCCGCGATCGCGACCCAATTCACGCGATCGCGTAGAACAAAATTTCGCCCAGTGAATTTAAGACAGAAAACAGAACAGAAACGGGATAAAAATCCCATTTCTGTTCAAACCCCTTCTCCACAGCGTTTTAGGCGATTTTTGAGGCTTTTCTTCATCAAAGTTCATTGGGTAAGTATTGTTAACTCGTTTTCTTCGTTTTTCATCAACATCAATCAAATCCTTAGGCTTAAACATGTATAAATTGGTTGAAAATTTGAGAAATGGGTATAGTTAGGGCTTTCAAAGAATTTGCGATTTAGACCTCGTTTTGGAGTCGAACTTAAGAACAAATTGTATATTTGAACTCATGGAAGATTGGGTGAAATTATTTTGGTTCGAAACTTGAGTT
The DNA here is from genome assembly GCA_032618575.1 of Nicotiana noctiflora. NCBI lineage: Eukaryota > Viridiplantae > Streptophyta > Magnoliopsida > Solanales > Solanaceae > Nicotiana > Nicotiana noctiflora. The sequence goes on along the minus strand of JASVEL010006006.1, from coordinate 37,335 downwards.
TCGATTATGTGGGCCCGGGGTCGATTTTTACTATTAAGGGCAGAATGTTGTAAAAACCATATTTAGCAATATGAACTAGTTTGTTAAGTAGAATTGATGATATTAAATCAATCGTGTATAGATACGATTGGATTGGAGTCAAATTCAAAAGGAAAAGGCATTGCTACGGATTGAATCGTTCATAAACATTCGAGGTAAGTGTTTGTTCTATCCTAGCTTGAGGGAATAGGATTATGTGTTACGTGTTATGTGATCGAGTGCGGTGTATGGGTTGTGGTGACGAGCATCCATACACTAGCGTCTAGTATGACCGTGAGTCATTGGAAAATGATATTTTGAGATATATTACAGGTGAATTGTTATTGTTCTCCCTTGTCGGGACTTGTTGTGAAGATAATTATTGATTGCCCTTGATGGGACGATTTATGAATTGTTGTTTCTTTCTCTGCCCTTAACTGTGATTGTTATTTGGGCGAGGAAGAGTGATAATGCACGAAGGGTGATGCCGTGCCATGTTTATTTATTTATGCACGAAGGTTAATGCCGTGCCATGTTTATTTATTGATTATGCACGAAGGATCGTGCCGTGCCATGTTATTGAACCATGTACGAAGGATCATGCCGTACTATGGATGTGAGGATGAGAGTAAAAGCACGAAGGGTGATGCCGTGTACTTTATTTGTTTATTTGGTGAGGACGAGAGTAAAAGCACGAAGGGTGATGCCGTGCAATTGCTTGCTATTTCTTGAAGTGATATTATTCGTGTTTACATTATACTTTGTTTTCTTTGTGAAATTATTAACTGTGGTTAGTTGTTAAATTCTTTAAGATATTTCTTATTGTGTCATTACTTGATTATTTCTTGTTATTTTGTGGTACACATATATATATTGAATTGCACAGGTTTTATGTGAGTGTCTGGTCCTAGGCTTGTCACTACTTCGCCGGGATAGGCCAGGCACTTACCAGCACACGGGGTCGGTTGTGCTGATGCTACACTTCTGTGCGTTTTTGCACAGGTCCAGGTTACGATCAGGAGCAACAGCAGCAGTAAATCGATTTCGTGGGAGTTGATCATATTTGAGACCGAGGTAGCTTGCAGACGTCCGCAGGCCCGGCGTCTCTTTCTTTAATTATGTTAATAGCTGTAGTCTCATTGTTCCGAGACAAACAGAATTATGTTATATTTCCTTCATACTTTTATGTGTAGTATTCCATAGTAGTTTGTGAGTTGGTGACTCCAAGTCTTGGGTAGAGGATTTCAGTATGATTTTTACCTCGTGATTTATTATTTCCATTTCGATAAAGTATTCCGCATTTATTTAATTAAAATTGTGTTAAAAATAGGATAGTAGGAATACAGTGGCTTGCCTAGCTACCACGAGTAGGCGCCATCACGATCCCGATATTGGGGGAAAATCCGGGTCGTGACATATGTAGAATAAGTTTGGGCCTAAGTTTAAAATTTAAGAAGAGGCCCAATTCCGAATTTATCTTCTCTATATTTTTTTTTTAATTTTTATTTATTATGAAATAAAATGTTAAGACTAAATTATAAAAACCCAAAATTATCTTTAAAACACTAATTAACTCATAATAATAATTATCACACAAAATTAGACGTTAATTAAAATAAAATGGTACAAATTGGATATTAAATGCTAAAAATACAAACATACATATTTTTGTGATTTTATAAATAAACTTAATTATTCCTAAGTATAAACTTGAATTTTATATACAAATGCAACATAATTCATATTTTTTATTTATTTAAACAAATAAATATGCACAGATAAATGCAAACAATTCAAGAAAAATAACACAAAATTCACAAATATTGCAAACAACACAGAACTCTTTTATTTTGAATTTTTGGGAGTAATTCTCATATAGGGGCAAAAATCACGTGCTCACAGCTGCCCCTCTTTGCGCGTAAACACGAAGAGTTTCTGTGCAAAGACAAGTGAGCGGATACGAGCGATTTTTGCCCGTTTGAGCACTCCGTGAGAAGCATTTTTTTTCAAAATTTTTGACCGAACCTTTGCTTCAAAAGGTTTCCTACATATCCCTGGCTAAAAGGGAATCAGGTCAATGTAGTTCGGAAAGTTTTGGTAGCTGGGACTACCAATGAAACTGCTATTTTTGCTGTTACTGTTGTTGTTGCGGTTACTGCTTGCTGACCTCCTTATTACACCATGCAAAAGCAAAATAAGAAGCTATACTAAATTATGATCTATGAACTGTAAACTCTTATCTATATCTTCAATTTATCCTTCTGCTGGGGGATACCGCTTCCTCGATTTAAGACTTGTTATGCAGGGGGTTCTCGTTGTAACCCTTGGTATTATTGAATTCTGTTTCGACCTTGAAATGTATTCCTCTGTTTTACAGGCGGGCTCCTGATTGTGATAACTTGCAATTAACACCTCCGTTCTACAGGTGGGCTCCTCATCTTCTCAACATGAAAATAACACCTCCGTTCTACCGGCGGGCTCCTGATCTTCTTTAACATGAAAATAACACCTCCATTCTACAGGCGGGCTCCTGATATCTTCAAAATAACAATAACACCTCCATTCTACAGGCGGGCTCCTGATTTCTTCAACTTAAAATAATAACCTCCATTCTACAGGCGGGCTCCTGATTTCTTCAATTTAAAAATAACACCTCCATTCTACAGGCGGGCTCCTGATTTCTTCAACTTAAAAATAACAACCTCCATTCTACAAGCGGGCTCCTGATTTCTTCAACTTAAATACAGGCGGGCTCCTGATTTCTTCAAAATAACACCTCCATTGTTACGGACCATTTTCTATCTTTAAAGCTCTCATTTAGGGACTAAGTGTCCCAAAATACTTCAAATTTCAGGGCCGACTCTCCCGGCAAACCACAATAGCATAAATGTACTTAGGGAAACAGTTAAATTAGGGATTGGGGCAAAATTTTCTAAAACGACCGGTTGGGTCGTTACATTTCTTCAACTTAAAAATAACAACCTCCATTCTACAGGCGGGCTCCTGTTTTCTTCAACTTGAAATAACAACCTCCATTCTACAGGCGGGCTCCTCATTTCTTCAACTTAAAAATAACAACCTCCATTCTACAGGCGGGCTCCCGATTTCTTCAACTTAAAAATAACAACCTCCATTCTATAGGCGGGCTCCTGATTTCTTCAATTTGAAATAACAACCTCCGTTCTACAGGCGGGCTCCTGATTTCTTCAAAATAACACCTCCATTCTACAGGCGGGCTCCTGATTTCCTCAAAATAACACCTCCATTCTACAGGCGGGCTCCTGATTTCCTCAAAATAACACCTCCATTCTACAGGCGGGCTCCTGATTTCTTCAGAATAACAATAACACCTCCATTCTACAGGCGGGCTCCTGATTTCTTCAACTTAAAATAACAACCTCCATTCTACAGGGGGGCTCCTGATTACTAAGACATGAAAACATGAAAATTATTCCCTTGTTATACAGGTGGGCGCCTAATTGCTAAGACATGAAATGTATTCCCTTGTTATACAAGTGGGCGCCTAATTACTAAGACATGAAAATTATTCCCTTGTTATACAGGTGGGCGCCTAATTACTAAGACATGAAAATTATTCCCTTGTTATACAGGTGGGCGCCTAAGTACTAAGACATGAAAATTATTCCCTTGTTATACAGGTGGGCGCCTAATTACTAAGACATGAAAATTATTCCCTTGTTATACAGGTGGGCGCCTAATTGTTAAGATGTGAAAAGTATTTGCTTGCTTCCTCGTTCAACCGAGAAAATTTTTGACAATGACAGAAAATTTTCTGCCCCAGTTCGTGTGACTTTCATTGTGGAACCTTTATTTTCCTGTAAAACCAAAGAAAATTTTGTTAGTTTCAAAACATGGTGAGTGATCTTGCTACTTCTGCTGGGACTATTTGTTTTTCTTTTCTTCCACCTCTCTTGCTATATGCCTCTCAATTGGTTGAGGATAATTTCACTTGCTGGGGATGGTTTCTCTGTTAGGGATGGACTTTCCATTATCCGTTTCCCCCTCTCTTTTTTCAAAACCACTGGGGGAGTCTTTTTTAACTCCAAGCCACTCTTTTTACGAGTTATTTTTCCTTCAATACTGCAGGGGCCAAGATGTTATAGATGTAGATATTGGGATCACTTGCTATGGATGGGTTTTCCTTTCTCCTTCCTTTTCTGTGTGGTCTTGACCATCTCCAAACTTGGTCAACAATCCATCAGAGTTCTGCTGAGTATCTTCTTGGAACTTGATTTGTAAGTTCCTCATACATCACTTATCAACTTTTCTCCATATTCTCCATTGTACTGTCTCGGCGACTGGTAGTATACTTTAAAAACCTTTCTCTTAAATACAAAGAGAACGAATTTCTAGAAAAGTCTTTTAGACAAAAGAAATGAAAAGAAAAAGAGAAAATATTTCTGAACAAAATGCTGAGAAAAGAAAAGAAAAAGAACTTATCTGGATGGTATGACTGTTCCCAATGATCATGTCATGCATTCCGGATTAAATGACCCAGTCTATTTGTATCAATCAAACTTTCTGATGGCCTTATTTGCCCGGGGTAAACAGATGTGCAATTCTTTGCTCATGTGGATCATTTCCGCCAAAACTCGCCCTGTCGACTCATAGCGCCCTTCGGGGGTTTTCACTAATGAGACTCTCTCATTTCTCTCAGCTCACGTCGCCTTAAGGTGCCCGTGAAGGTTTTCACTCTAAAACTCTCTCATTTTGATTCATCTCAGCTTACATCGCCTTACAGTGCCTTTTGAAGGTTTTCACCGATAAGACTCTCTTATTTTATTTTTTCAGTTGGGGATTGGAATGTTGCCGATAAGATTCTCTCTGTTGGGAATTCTCTCAGCTCATGGTCCTTTTCTAGTCAAGAATCAGTGTATTACACTGAGCTCTCCTCTTCCTATCCTGATACTTATTAAACAATGATCGGGAGGTCTTTTGGACATAAGATGGTTTTTTTGTGTGGGTAAAAAGGATCATCACGAAGTTTTAAATAACTTGATGAGTAAAGGAATACAACTCTTGGAATCAAAATTTCTAAATAGAAACATAACTTCTGCCTCAGTTTTCTTGTTTGGGGATTTTTGAATTGCGTGACCTTTTGTCACGTTGCGACCGAGCCGTGTGGCGCCTACGTATCCTTCTTGAGGAATCAGGTCAAACGTAGTTCAATTAACTTGTGTTTTTATTATCAATTTTTTTTTCTCATTTTATTCTTTTTTTTTATTTTAACGATTCCAAAAGAGGGGTATGAAACAAAAATAATTAAGGCTCAAAAGGGAAAGCAAAGGTTGAAAGTGTTTGGATAGAAGAAAGAATTGCCTCCGTCATTTCATTGTTCAATAAACACCAAATACAGACAAATGAGCAAGCAATTGTCATGATCAAAGAAATTACACATAATATCTCTTGACTGCATCAGAGTTGATGGCCATGTCGGTGTTTCTTCCTTCAATATCTATCAGACACAAAGCGCCATTGGATAGCACCCTGGTCACAGTATAAGGTCCTTGCCAATTTGGGGCGAACTTGCCCTTCGCTTCAGTTTGATGCGGGAGAATCCTTTTCAACACTTGTTGCCCTACTTCAAATTTTTTGGGGCGCACCTTCTTATTGTAAGCTCTTTCCATTCCCCTCTGATACAATTGGCCATGACATCAATTAAACTCAACTGATCCAATCGAGTTTTGACCCATTCGTCATCATCAATCTCAGCTTCAACGATAATTCGGAGAGATGGAATCTCAACTTCTGTTGGTATTACTGCTTCAGCTCCATATACCAACAAGTAAGGAGTTGCACCTACTGAAGTGCGGACAGTAGTGCGATAACCCATCAATGCAAATGGTAGCTTTTCATGCCATTGCCTAGACCCTTCTACCATTTTTCTCAATATCTTCTTTATATTCTTATTTGCTTGCCTCAACTGCGCCATTTGCTTTAGGACGATATGGGGTGGAATTATGATGTTTAACCTTGAACTGTTGACATACTTCTTTCATCAACCCACTGTTAAGATTAGCACCATTGTCCGTGATGATAATTTTTGGAATCCCAAATCTACAGATGATATGGGAATGCACAAAATCCACAACTGCCTTCTTGGTCACCGACTTGAAAGTCTTGGCCTTTACCCATTTGGTGAAATAATCAATGGTTACCAGAATGAACCTATGACCGTTGGAAGCTGCCAGCTCAATTGGTCCAATGACATCCATGCCCCATGCAACAAATGGCCATGGTGCTAACATTGTATGCAATTCTGTTGGCGGAGAATGAATCAAATCTTCGTGTACCTGACACTGATGGCACTTCCGTACAAAATTTATACAATCACGCTCCATGGTGAGCCAGTAATATCCTGCCCGTAGGATCTTCTTCGCCAACACGTATCCGCTCATGTGCGGTCCACAAACTCCGGCATGTACCTCTGTCATCACTGTTGTGGCTTGACCTGCATCTATACATCGCAACAATCCCAAATCCGGGGTTCTTTTGTACAACACTCCTCCACTAAGGAAAAATCCATTTTCCAATCGCCGAATAGCTCTCTTTTGATCTCCAGTCGCCTGCTCTGGGTATATTCCCATTCTGAGGTATTCTTTGACATCATGAAACCATGGCTCGTCATCCATTTCCTTCTCTATCATGCTACAGTAAGCATGCTGCTCATGAACCTGGATATGTAATGGGTCAATATGAATTTTGTCTGGGTGATGCAACATTGATGCCAAGGTGGCCAGTGCATCAACAACCTCATTGTGAACTCTTGGAATGTGTCTGAATTCCACCGATCGAAATCGCTTACTCAGATCGTGCAAACATTATCGATATGGTATAAGCTTTAAATCACGTGTCTCCCATTCACCTTGAATTTGATGTACCAGGAGGTCCGAGTCCCCCAAGACCAAGACGTTCTGTACATCCATGTCTGCAGCTAATCTTAATCCCAAAATACAAGCCTCGTATTCAGCCATGTTATTGGTGTAATAGAATCGCAGTTGTGCCGTGACAGGATAGTGATGTCCTGTTTCTGAAATGAGAACTGCTCCTATCCCAACTCCTTTCGAGTTTACGACTCCATCAAAGAAAAGCTTCCATCCTGGTTCCTCCATTGATTCTACCTCATCTACGTGCATCACTTCTTCATCGGGGAAATACGTCCTCAATGGCTCATACTCTTCATTAACAGGGTTTTCAGCCAAGTGATCAGCCAACGCTCGGGCCTTTATGGCCGTCCTCGTCACATAGACGATATCAAACTCTGTGAGTAATATCTGCCACTTTGCTAGCCTTCCCGTGGGCATAGGCTTTTGGAAGATATATTTCAACGGGTCCAAGCGTGAAATGAGATAAGTAGTATATGAAGATAAATAATGTTTCAACTTTTGGGCTACCCAAGTAAGGGCGCAACATGTCTTCTCTAGCTGAGAATACTTAACCTCATATACTGTAAACTTCTTGCTGAGATAGTAGATGGCTTGCTCTTTTCTCCCTGTACCGTCATGTTGCCCCAGTACGCAGCCAAATGAATTTTCCAGTACCGTTAGATAGAGAATCAATGGTCTTCCAGGTTCAGGTGGAACTAGCACGGGCGGATTTGATAGATACCCCTTGATTTGGTCAAAGGCTTCTTGACATTCTGTCGTCCATTCTACCGCAACATCTTTCTTCAACAACCGAAATATGGGCTCACAAGTTGCCGTGAGTTGAGCAATGAATCTGCTGATGTAATTTAATCTTCCCAATAGACTCATTACCTCTGTTTTATTCTTTGGCGGTGGCAAGTCCTGGATGGATTTGATCTTGGATGGGTCCAACTCAATGCCTCGTCGGCTAACGATGAATCCCAACAACTTTCCTGATGGAACCCCAAAAGCACATTTGGCCGGGTTGAGTTTAATATCATACCTTCTAAGTCTTTGAAAAAACTTCCTTAGGTCCATTATATGGTCCTCTTGCCGTCTAGACTTTATGATCACATCGTCCACGTACACTTTAATCTCTTTGTGTATCATGTCATGGAATACAGTGGTCATTGCTCTCATGTACGTTGCCCCAGCGTTCTTCAAACCAAATGGCATTACCCTGTAGCAATAGGTTCCCCATGGCATAATGAAAGCTGTCTTTTCTGCATCTTCTTCATCCATCAAGATCTGATGATATCCTGCATAGCAATCCACGAAGGATCCGATCTCGCGCCCCGCGCAATTATCAATCAGGATATGGATGTTGGGCAATGGAAAATTATCCTTAGGGCTTGCTTTGTTGAGATTGCGGTAATCAACACACACCCTGATCTTTCCATCCTTCTTCGGCACTGGTACCACATTGGCCAACCATTCTGGATATCGAGTGATGCGAATAACTTTGGCTTGTAACTGTTTAGTTATTTCTTCCTTAATCTTGACACTCATATCTATTTTAAACTTCCTCAATTTCTGCTCGACAGGAGGGTAGGCCGGGTCAGTGGGCAATTTGTGAACCACTAAATCAGTGCTCAATCCTAGCATGTCATCATATGACCATGCGAAAACATCTTTGAATTCAATGAGGGTTTTGACTAGCTCTTCCCTAGTACTTGATTCAATATGGATGCTGATTTTTGTTTCCCTAACATCATCTGTGCTCCCTAGATTGACAGCTTCAGTTTCATTTAAATTGGGCTTCGGGTTCTCTTCGAACTGGCACAATTCCCTACTTATTTCCTCAAAGTCTTCATCCTCTTCGCATTCAGATTCATTATTTAACTCAAACTCCGGTTCAACTAAGTTGGAGTTGGATTGATTATTTAGACTAGGTCGAGGATCCGTTGTGCATTCCATGTCTTTAGGACCAGTAACAGAAGAACTGTTCAGAAAAGAAGAAGTAAAAAATTAAAATCAGAAAAAGAAAGGAAACACTTTCGTTCTTATTAAGAAAAATGCGGAACAAAACAGTTTCACACTTTGAAGAAAAATACAAACAAAACAAAAGGATTACAATTCTGGGATAACCCAGGAAACAAGAAAGGAAATCCAAAGCTGACTACCAAGACTCCCTTCGAGTGGGAAGAGGAGTGGCCGCCCAGTTGTTGATTTTAGCTTTAGGCCATACAAATTGTATGTCCGCTTTGCTGGAACCCTCTCCAGCTTCTAACATGTGGACATCAACAAACATTTTTTCAAAGGTCAGTTCTAAATCCCCATCTATACCGATCAATGGTCCTTGGATTTTCGGAACCGCTAATTTCTTAGCCCTTGCTTTGATGAAAGATTTGGACAGGCGTGGAACTGGTTTGGGGAGAACCCAAACTCTCTTCTTCATTCTCCTGGCCCGTTGTATATCCTCCACAGTGGGTTTGAACCCCAATCCAAATGTCCCTGAATTTTCGGGCAAAGATACAGGCTCAACAATACCCTGAAGCCCTACCCCCAGGCCTTTCCATGGCACAAACCCATTTCCCAGCATCTCTGAGATTGTCATGACGGTTGTGGGAGCTATGCCATGAAGTGTGAAGTTCTTTCCTTCAGAAATTTCTGCAGCTGGAACCCCGTCGAAGATTTGGTACACCCACGGTCCTTTGTCATCTTCTGTCTCTATAAATGGTACAATATCATCTCCCCCAAAGATTGTGCCGTCAGATCCGTACACAACTATCTCCTGCCTGTCCCATTCAAATTTCACCATCTGGTGTAATGTGGAAGGCACCGCTTTGGCAGCATGGATCCAAGGTCGCCCAAGTAGGAAATTGTAGGATACTGTCACGTCGACCACCTGGAACTCCATGGTGAACTCAACTGGACCAATGGTTAATTCCAGTATGATATCACCCACCGTGTTGGTACCACTCCCGTCGAAACCTCTGACGCAGACGTTGTTCTTACGAATCCGGTTGTGATCCACTTTCAACTTGTTTAAAGCAGCTAAGGTACAGATGTTGGCACTAGATCCATTATCAACCAATACTCGAGTGACCACCGAGTCTTCGCACTTTACCGTTAGGTATAGGGCTTTGTTGTGTTCTGTGCCCTCTATTGGTAGCTCATTGTCAGAAAAGGTCACCCGATTCACTTCGAAGATTTTCTGCACCATCTTCTCTAAGCGATTTACTGAGATTTTGTCCGGAACGTGGGCTTCGTTCAAGATTTTCATCAGCGCCTGGCAATGGTCATTGGAATGGATCAACAAAGACAACAGTGAAATTTGAGCCGGAGTCTTCCTCAATTGCTCCAGAATGGAGTAATCTTGGGCTTTCATTTTCTTCAAAAATTCCTCGGCTTATTCATCCGTCACTGGCTTCTTTGTTGTTGTTGAGTTGGGCTTTCTTAACTCGGCGGGAGCAAAGCATCTCCCTGAACGAGTCAATCCCTGGGTCTCACATATGTTCTCTTCTAACTCCTTGCCCTGGTATGTTACTGCTGCTTTTTCATATCTCCAAGGCACCATCTTGTTGCTAATTATCGGAAATTGAACTACCGGTTTGACAATGACCGGCTCTCGGCAAACTCCTTTTACCACTAACACGGGTGCGAGTGGCGCCCCCAATACTACCACTTTGGCGGATCCTGATTTCTCTGGAGCAACAGCTGCATTCTCTTCCACTATCACTCTAGACTTACCCTTTAACTTCCCCTCACTTATTACTGCTTCCTTACCCGCTATTTTGTCTTTCGGAACAACTCGGATCATCATCACTGTCTGTGATGGCTTCTTCGTCTCTCCTCCCTCATGCATAAACTCAATCATTTGAGTCTCGTGATGCGCCGGCAATGGGTTTTGATTAATGTTGGGCACTTCGGGTGTTTGGACCTCGATTTTGCGTGTGTCAATGAGATCTTGCACCGCATGCTTCAATCTCCAACACCTTTCTGTTTCATGTCCTAACATCCCCGAACAGTACTCACAGCTCTTCGATTGGTCTATATTCTAGGGCGGGGGGTTTTGTACCCTAGGATCGACATGATTTAACAAACCTACCTGCCTCAACTTGTGAAATAAGGCGGTGTAGGTTTCTCCCAATTCGGTAAAGGCTTTTTGCCTTTGTACCCTGTCGTTTCTGGAAGCTGTATTTCCACGAAAACCTGTTCCTGTAGGGTTCCTATAGGCCCTTGGTGGAGGATAAGCATTTTGGGGTGGTGGGTATGTGTTTTGTGGTGGATAGTTGCTTTGAGGAGGTGCATATGTATGTTGGGGAACCGGTGCGCGCCATTATGGGCGAACCGGTGGTTGATTGTATGCATGTGCCTGATGTACGGAGAAATGTGGCTCTTGATGGGGGTAATAGGATTGTGGAGGGTAATTTGGAATGTGGGGGTAATTTGGGTGAGGAGGTCTGAATTGGTGACGGGGAAAAGGACCTTTGGATCGGGACCAATCACCAGCCTCTATCATGGTGACATCCTCTCTTTTCTTCTTTCCGAGCGCACCTCCTGTGCCGCTCTGAATAGCATGTGTAGTCGCTTTGATTGCTGAATAACTCAAGATTTTGTTGGTCTTGAGACCTTCTTCTATCATGCTTCCCATTTTGACCATTTCATTGAAGGATTTTCCTACTGATGTCACCAAATGACCGAATTAGGTCGGCTCGAGAGTTTGCAGAAAGTAATCTACCATTTCCCCCTCTCTCATAGGTGGATCATCTCTAGCCCCCTGTTCTCTCCATCAAAATCCAAATTCCCGGAAGCTCTCCCCGGGTTTCTTCTCAAGCTTTAGTAATGTGAGACGGTCTGGGACTATCTCAAGGTTATATTGGAAGTGTCTGGCGAAAGCTTGTGCCAGATCATCCCACGTGTACCACCTGCTTGGATCTTGTCTGGTGTACCACTCCAATGCCGACCCACTCAAACTCTGGCCAAAGTATGCAACCAACAACTCGTCTTTGCCTCCTGCTCCCCTCATCTTACTACAAAAACCCCGCAAATGAGCCATAGGATCGCCATGCCCTTCATATAAATCGAATTTGGACGTCTTGAATCCCGCTGGTAATTGGACGTCAGGAAAAGGGCATAGATCCTTGTAGGCTACGCTGACCTGGTTGCCTAACCAACGCATGTTCCTGAAGGACTGCTCCAGGCTCTTGACTTTCCTTATCATCTCATCTTGTTCCGAGCTTTTGGCCGGATTTTCCACTTGGACTTCAAAGGGAGGAGTATAGGTGGAAGGTTCGGGTGCCCTGAAAGTGGGTTCCGGGGGGTAATATTGATTGTCGTGAACCTGTAATAATGGCTCACTTGATGATCTATGCAATGGAGCTAGGGGAGGTGCCACAAAGACAGGCCCTTTGGTGGAGGAGGGTTTTGATTTGGTGGTGGAGCTGGGTGGTCGTAAGCATCCCTTCCCTGGTGGTAATGAAGGTCCGGGATTCTTGTTGAGGGACCGGGAGAAAGGTATTTTGGGGTAAATCCCGGTGGAAAGGTAGAAGGAGTAGGTACTTCAAGACCCTTTTGTGTTCTGGCCAGCGCCGTCTGCATTTCGCTCATTTCCAACCGCATCTGTTCCATTTTTTCAAGAGCTTCTTTGAGCATCTGGCTCATTGCTTTTTCTGACTCATTACTTTGATCTGACCCAGTCATACTTTTAGGTATAGGTCCTTTCGATCTTGTGTGATATCTGTGTGATGCCAGTACACTCTTAACACTAACTGAATTTAGAAGAAAAGAACGAACTTGTTAGTGTTAAAATTTTAACAGATATGGTAAAAGCACATTGGAGATGCAATGTCCATATGCAATGAACCATTTCTATTATGCTTTTGCTTAAACCGCATGCGTCATCCCAGCTTATCGTCTACGCCTTTCCATTATTTCTCTTATTTCTCTTATTTATTTTCCCCTGTTTTTACTATAAGTAATGGTCGAATCTTATATAGATTGCCTACGTATCATGTCCCTGCATGAATCAGACCCTAGCGTAGTGCATGTGAATACAATACACAAAAATATTTTTCAAAAGGGTTTTTTTTTTTCAAAAAAACTTTTTAACACCCAAAAATATTATTTTTGAAGAAACGCTAATAGGATTTTGACATTGTTTGGACAAAACTATTATTCTTATTCAATTTTAAGTTGGTCAGCATGCCGATCTAATCAAATAAATGCACATAATCTCATGTAGCAGGATGGTCTTTTCATTTCAGGTTACCTGTCCTAGACGGACCCAACCCCTATGTTGAGTCCCCAAAGTCAAATGCAACATGATGCAAACAAACGTTCCTACTAGGGATCCGGCATGAGGTTTTGTTATTCTAGGTTTAAAAACTGGGATTATTGTTCTAAACCTGGCTTACCCGAGTGGACAACTGGGCTGAGGAGGGGGTGACGTAACGGGAGCACTAAAGTCTGCCCGGCCTTGTCACTTACCCTAATACTCACTTATTTGGAATAATTTTGAAAAGTGGGCTACGCGAACGTATGCACCATTTTTAGAACTCAAAAGAAAGTGGGATTTCGGCACAGTTTATATATACAGTTCAAATAATATCAAAGCGGTAAAAATCATCATTTTGCACATTAAGCATTTATCATATAAAAATATCAGATAATAAACAAAGCCAAATACAACAATTATTCTAAGCTCGAATTTCTAACCTTGAACCAGTGGTTCTGGGTTAAGGTCCCCAGCAGAGTCGCCAGAGCTGTCACACCTCCTTTTCCCGCAGGCCCGCGAGGGCTCTAGGTATAAAAAGGAGTTTTTCCAATTAAAGGACAATCAAAACGGGATTCATTTATTGAGATATTCAGAGTCGCCACTTGAGAGATTTATGGTGTCCCAAGTCACCGGTTTGAAACCCGAATTGAGGAAAGGTTTGACTCTATTTAACAGTCCGTGAACCAAAATCCGGATAAGGAATTCTGTTAACCCGGGAGAAGGTGTTAGGCATTCCCGAATTCCGTGGTTCTAGCACGGTCGCTCAACTGTTATATTTGGCTTGATTATCTGATTTTAATACAAATATGAATTAATGTGCAAACTACCACTCCAAACCGTTTTAATTCTTAGAAGAAAAATTATAATGTCGTGAGAATATATCTCGAATTTCGTCACATAAATGTGTCCGCAATCTTTGATATATTTCGACTTCATTGTGATTTGGATTGGGGTCACATAAATGTGTACCCGAGTTTAGGGAGGTACAATTATTAAATACGCGCTTAAAACTATTAACGCGTCACTATTTTGAGAATGCCGTGAAAATTTACTAAACGACCAATCTCATATTTCTAAGTAAATATATACACTTATGAGGGCTTCACAGTTTTTGCGATTTATTTGGCAAGGTTCATCTCATTTATTAACAAAATAATTGAAAATCTCATTCTATGTTGCCTCGATTTGCGTGCACAGTCCGGGCACAAAGCTGAAAAATATTTATGTTGAAATATGTGAAATATGTGAAAAAGTAGAAGAATTTTGATATTAATATTGATATGGTTGACTTTGGTCAACATTTTTGGTAAACGGACCCGGATCCGTGATTTGACTATTTTAGAAAATCCGTAGAAAAATATGAAACTTGGGCATATGTCCGGAATTGAAATCCGAGGTCTAGAACCCCAGTAAAAGAATTTTTCTGTTAAATTGTTTTCTGAAAATGTTTAAGGAAAATGAAACTGATTTTTATTAAAAAGTACTGGTATCGGGCTCGTATTTTGGTTCCGACGCCCGGTACAAGTCATATATATTGGTTAAGCGCTTCCTGTAAAGTTTGGTTGGAAACGGACGTCGTTTGACGTGTTTCGGCCTTAAATTGGAAAGTTTGGAAGTTATGAAATTTTGAAAGAATTTCTTGAGATTTAAGGCTAAATTCCTTGATTTTGATGTTATTTTGGTGATTTGATCGCGCGAGCAAGTTCGTATGATGTTTTTGAGTTAGTGTGCATATTTGGTTTGAATCCCCGAGGGCTCGAGTGAGTTTCGGATAGGTAACGGGATGGTTTTGAACTTGAAATTGCAGCAGAAACTCCGCAATTTTTGCACAGAGATTTTCTTCTATGCGATCGCATAGGTGAGGCTGCGATCGCATAGAGCAAAGATTAGAGGTCCCAAAAATCCTTCTGTGCGATCGCAATAGAGCCCATGCGATCGCATAGCTTCCACTTTTCATCCTATGCGATCGCATACTATTCCTCGCGATCGCATAGAGTAAGACTGAGGCCCAGAATTTCCTTCTATGCGATCGCGTACCATTCCCTGCGATCGCATAGAGTAATTTCACTTCATCCATTTCCTGCTATGCGATCGCATTTGTCCTCCGCGATCGCATAGAGCAATTTTGTTGTCTCCTTATTTTCTTCTATGCGATCGCATCACAGGCCCTGCGATCGCATAGAGTAAATTTTCGCCCAGTGAATTTAAGACAGAAAACAGAACAGAAACGGGATAAAAATCCCATTTCTGTTCAACTCTCTTCTCCACAACATTTTAGGCGATTTTTGAGGCATTTCTTCATCAAAGTTCATTGGGTAAGTATTGTTAACTCGTTTTCTTCATTTTTCATCAACATCAATCAAATCCTTAGGCTTAAACATGTATAAATTGGTTGAAAATTTGAGAAATGGGTATAGTTAGGGCTTTCAAAGAATTTGCGATTTAGACCTCGTTTTGGAGTCGAACTTAAGAACAAATTGTATATTTGAACTCATGGAAGATTGGGTGAAATTATTTTGGTTCGAAACTTGAGTTTCGATTATGTGGGTCCGGGGTCGGTTTTTACTATTCCGGGCAGAATGTTGTAAAAACCATATTTAGCAATATGAACTAGTTTGTTAAGTAGAATTGATGATATTAAATCAATTGTGTATAGATACGATTGGATTGGAGTCAAATTCAAAAGGAAAAGACATTTCCACGGGGTGAATTGTTCATAAACATTCGAGGTAAGTGTTTGTTCTATCCTAGCTTGAGGGAATAGGATTATGTGTTATGTGATCGAGTGCGGTGTATGGGCTGTGGTGACGAGCATCCATACACCGGCGTCTAGTATGACCGTGAGTCGTTGGAAAATAATTATTTTGAGATATATTACAGATGAATTGTTATTGTTCTCCCTTGTTGGGACTTGTTGTGAAGATTATTATTGATTGCCCTTGATGGGACGTATTATGAATTACTGCTTCTCTCTTTGCCCTTAACTGTGATTGTTATTTGGGTGAGGAAGAGTGATAATGCACGAAGGGTGATGCCGTGCCATGTTTTATTATTTATGCACGAAGGATCATGCCGTGCCCTATTATTGAACCATGTACGAAGGATCATGCCGTACTATGGATGTGAGGATGAGAGTAAAAGCACGAAGGGGTGATGCCGTGTACTTTATTTGTTTATTTGGTGAGGATGAGAGTAAAAGCACGAAGGGTGATGCCGTGCAATTGTTTGCCATTTCTTGACTTGATATTACTTGTTTTTCCATTATATTTTATTTGGGTGATGCCGTGCAATTGTTTGCCATTTCTTGACTTGATATTACTTGTGTTTCCATTATACCTTGTTTTCCTTGTGAACTTATTTGATTGTTACTTGGGTGAGGAAGAGTGATAATGCACGAAGGGTGATGCCGTGCCATGTTTATTTATTTATTTATGCACGAAGGATCATGCCGTGCCCTATTATTGAACCATGTACGAAGGATCATGCCGTACCATGGATGTGAGGATGAGAGTAAAAGCACGAAGGGTGATGCCGTGTACTTTATTTGTTTATTTGGTGAGGATGAGAGTAAAAGCACGAAGCGTGATGCCGTGCAACTGTTTGCTATTTCTTGAATTGATATTACTTGTGTTTACATTACACTTTGTTTTTCCTTGTGAAATTATTAACTGTGGTTAATTGTTGAATTCTTTAAGATATTCCTTATGGTGTCAATACTTGATTAATTCTTGTTATTTTGTGGTACATATATATATATTGAATTGCACAGGTTTACGTGGGTGTCTGGTCCTAGGCTTGTCACTACTTCGCCGGGATAGGCCAGGCACTTACCAGCACATGGGGTCGGTTGTGCTGATGCTACACTTCTGTGCGTTTTTGCACAGGTCCAGGTTACGATCAGGAGCAACAGCAGCAGTAAATAGATTGCGGGGGAATTGATCACATTTGAGACCGAGGTAGCTTGCAGACGTCCGTAGGCCCGGCATCTCTTTCTTTATTTATGTTAATAGTTGTAGTCTCATTGTTCCGAGACAAACAGAATTATGTTATATTTCCTTCAGACTTTTATGTGTAGTATTCCATAGTAGTTTGTGAGTTGGTGACTCCACGTCTTGGGTAGAGGATTTCAGTATGGTTCTACCTTGAAACTGCTTAATACTATTTCTATAAAGTATTCCGCATTTATTTAATTGAAATTGTGTTAAAAACAGGATAATATGAATACAGAGTGGCTTGCCTAGCTACCACGAGTAGGCGCCATCACGATCCCGATGTTGGGGGAAAAATCCGGGTCGTGACAAGTTGGTATCAAAGCTCTAGGTTACATAGGTCTCACCACTCACGAACAAGCTTAGTAGAGTTTGGGAGGTAGGTACGGAGACGTCTGTACTTGTCCTCCAGAGTCTATTGAGTAAGGAAAGAGTCTCTTATTTGTTCTTTCTTATCGTGCAAATTTGTTCTTCAAAGTGTTAAGTTAAATTTCCACTCTTGTCTTCCTACGAATGGCATAGTCACGTACTGCTTATCCAGCCGAACAATGGCACAGGCTGGTGATAGATCAACTATGCCTTCAAAGGTTTTACGGAGGACAGATAGGTTTCACCAAAGTCTTCGCTGCCACCTTCAGCGGTGCATCTTTTGAGAACCCACGAGATTGTGCTTGACAGTTCTTATGAGGAATTACAGAAAGTGGGAATAGTCGAATGCGAGGAGTTCATTTTACCGTGCTACAGAAGGCACACAGAAATAGTGGGAAGATAATGTATTTACCACATCAGTTATGGTCCCAACGGAAGATGCAATTATATCAGGAGATCACCTAATAAATCGTGTTGGGTTTCAACGGACCTTGACGTCCGGTCGATGTGTTGGAGTTGTGAAGGACAAATATGGTGAGTTATTGGACTATATATATATGGTATAGAAAGGTCCTCTAAATAACTTATACATATTTAAGTTGGTTCATTTCATGGGGTAAGAAATCGCCCCAGAAGAATAACGAAGAGTTTGTGAGTAAACGGGGTAGCTCAACAGTGTTAAGCCAACATAGCAAAAGAGGAAATTGGCCATCAATGTTTGTGACAAGATTACCAAGAGGGCAAGCCGGCCAATGCAACGCTATCTACTAAACTCTATTTTTAGAAAATGTTATGAAGACGTCACCCCGAGATTCTCTGCAATATGTGGTATATGCGATCTGAACGGTTGTACCAGGTCACAATGACTGTGTCCGAATATATATTGCCATGAGCAATAAGTTAACTGATCCTTAAAGGAATTGCTGTGAATGTGGAATATTGGAGAAATACAATTTTAGGAAAGCACTCAGGCTACACGCTCCATTGCAGTTAATAATTATCCTACCTGGCCAGCCAGATGTAGAGGTTATGATGTTAGAGGTGGAGGTGAAAATCCTAGAGGTGGAGACCCGACCATTGATATAATTTTTATGATATGAGGGAGGTCACTACACCAAATGTGGTCATCACACGTATAATTCAGATTGTTATAGACAGAATAATTTTTCCTTTAATTTAATTTGGTTTTTGAAAGAAAATTTAGGCGAGTCCTTTTAACATGCTCCATTCATGAGCGAGCATCGTAATCATACTACTTAAGGAAATACTCCCGTTGAGATATTACATGAGGATAGACATCCCTATTATTAGGTGTTAGTCACTAAATATCCATGAGACTAAGAGTGACTTTATATTACTTATTACAGTATGTTTTGATATAATTCTCGGAATAACTAATTTTAATCGTTAATTGTGTGCCCTATCAGTATGGGGATTCATTTTATGTCGTGATTATCTTTGACGGACAATTATTGAAAGGAAGAAAGAAATGAAATGAAAAATTTCAGATTATATGATGTGCAAGCACTGTGATTCAGAGTTGAGGATGAGATCCTCCAATTTTTGGCATAATGTGAAATATTTCTAAGCCGAGCTTCAAGTTGCGGTGGATATCATATGAGGACTGGGTCCTGGTAGTAAGAGTTTATGTGTTTAAAATTCTTCTTTTATGAATTAATACTTTCGTATCGCATTCGTAAATAAGAGTCATGTCCGTTAGGACTATTTGACAATTCTTGTATAGTTTCTATTCATATTAGCCATTTCTATTTTGAAACCGTTGAGCTTAGCCTTTGAGACGAGCACCAGGTAAGGATAAATATGATGCATTAATTCGGGAAAATAATCACGAGGTCACCATACCTCATTCTGAGTAAAGTGGGATTTGTAGAATAAGGTATTTGATAACAGGGTTAATTGACGATGTTGTAATTTAAGAATAACTCTTATGGCCAGACTTCAGAGTCATGGATATGTGCATACGCACGAGTGTGTTCGTGCCTTATTTAGACTTGTTCGTTGTAGTCTTCATTGTTTCCATATTGACATACTCCTGCAGTCATGAGGAGCATGCGCAACATCTCGGAGTGACTTTGCAGACTCTGAAAGATAGCCAACTATATGCAAAAATTTTGAAGTGTGAATTTTGGCTAAGTTCAGTTGCATTCCTGGGTCATATTGTGACGGCAGCAGGTATTCGGGTTGATCCGAAGAAGATTGAGGCAGTCAAGGACTGACCTAGACTAACATCAGCCACAGAGATTTGGAGTTTCTTGGGATTAGCGGGTTATTATCGGCGAGGGATTTTCATCTATTGCAACCCCACTGACCAGATTGACACAGAAAGGTGTTCAATTTGAATAGTCAGATGAATGTGAGGCGAGCTTTCAAAAGCTCAAGACATCCATGACTACAGCACCGGTATTGATTTTACCCACAAGTGCGGGACCTTATACTGATTATTGTGATGCTTTCCGTATTGGGCTTGGTGCAGTGTTAATGCAGGATGGCAAGGTTATTGCCTATGCTTCGAGGCAGTTGAAGATGCATGAAAAGAATTACCCAATGCATGATCTAGAATTTGCGGCGATTATTCACGCATTGAAGATCTGGAGGCATTATTTGTATGGTGTAGTATGTGAAGTATACACCGATCATAAGAGTCTTCAGTATTTGTTTAAACAAAAGAGTTGAATTTGCGACAGCGGAGATGGTTAGAGTTGCTAAAAGACTATGATGTTACTATATTATATCACCCAGGTAAGGCCAATGTGGTGGCCGATGCATTGAGTAGAAAGTATGCCAGCATGGGTAGTCTTGCATACATTCCGGTCAGTCGGAGACCATTAGCTCTAGATGTCCAGGCCTTAGCCAACCGGTTCGTGAGATTAGACATTTCTGAACCTAGCAGGGTGTTAGCCTGCACGGTCGCTCGTTCTTCTTTATTAGAGCGTATCCGTGAGAGGAAATTTGATGATCCTCATTTGCGTGAGTTGAGAGATGCAATACAGTAGGGAGGAGCCATGAAGGTAACTCTAGATGATAACGGAGTATTGAGATTACATGGACGAGTTTGTGTGCCCAATGTCGAGGGGATTCGAAAGTTGATCTTAGCGGAGGCCCACAGTTCGCGGTATTCTATTCACCCAGGCGCCGTGAAGATGTACCAGGACTTACGGCAACACTATTGGTAGGCGATGTCGATCACCAGTTGGATGGTTTGAACCGGGAGAGGCTCGGTTATTGGGTACAGACTTAGTTCAGGAGGCCTTAGATAAGGTCAAGATTATTCAAGATAGGGTTCGCACAGCTCAGTCTAGACAAAAGAGCTATGCAGATCGCAAGGTTCGAGATATAACTTTCATGATTGGGGAGCGAGTATTGCTCCGAGTGTCGCCTATGAAGGGCGTGATGAGGTTTGGGAAGAAGGGCAAGCTCAGCCCCAGGTATATTGGCCCATTTGAGATTTTAGACAGAGTGGGAGGGGTGGCTTACAGATTAGCTTTGCCGCCTAGCTTATCATCCGTGCATCCAGTTTTTCACGTATCTATGCTTCGGAGATACCACAGCGATCCCACACATGTGTTAGACTTCAGTACTGTCCAATTGGACAATGATCTATCTTACGAGGAGGAGCCGGTGGCTATTCTAGACCGGCAGGTTCGACAGCTGAGGTCGAAGAGTTATCCTTCCGTGCGTGTTCAGTGGAGAGGTCAGCCTCCTGAGGCATCGACCTGGGAGTCCGAGTCTGATATGCGGAGCCGTTACCCACACTTGTTTCCTGACTCAGGTACTTCTTCTTTTGTCCGTTCGAGGACGAACGGTTGTTTTAGAGGTGGAGATTGTGACGACCCAAAGGGTCATCACTTATTTTATTAATAATTTCGAGCTTCTGAGGCATTGAAAACCTCATTCTATGTTGCCTCGATTTGCGTGCACAGTCCGGCACAAAGCTGAAAAATATTTATGTTGAAATATGTGAAATATGTGAAAAAGTAGAAGAATTTTGATATTAATATTGATATGGTTGACTTTGGTCAACATTTTTGGTAAACGGACCCGGATCCGTGATTTGACTATTTCAGAAAATCCGTAGAAAAATATGGAACTTGGGCATATGTCCGGAATTGAAATCCGAGGTCTAGAACCCCGGTAAAAGAATTTTTCTGTTAAATTGTTTTCTGAAAATGTTTAAGGAAAATGAAACTGATTTTTATTAAAAAGTACCGGTATCGGGCTCGTATTTTGGTTCCGACGCTCGGTACAGGTCATATATATTGGTTAAGCGCTTCCTGTAAAGTTTGGTTGGAAACGGACGTCGTTTGACGTGTTTCGGCCTTAAATTGGAAAGTTTGGAAGTTATGAAATTTTGAAAGAATTTCTTGAGATTTAAGGCTAAATTCCTTGATTTTGATGTTATTTTGGTGATTTGATCGCGCGAGCAAGTTCGTATGATGTTTTTGAGTTAGTGTGCATATTTGGTTTGAATCCCGGAGGGCTCGGGTGAGTTTCGGATAGGTAACGGGATGGTTTTGAACTTGAAAATTGCAGCAGAAACTCTGCAATTTTTGCACAGAGATTTTCTTCTATGCGATCGCATAGGTGAGGCCGCGATCGCATAGAGCAAAGATTAGAGGTCCCAAAAATCCTTCTGTGCGATCGCAATAGAGCCCATGCGATCGCATAGCTTCCACTTTTCATCCTATGCGATCGCATACTATTCCTCGCGATCGCATAGAGTAAGACTGAGGCCCAGAATTTCCTTCTATGCGATCGCGTACCATTCCCTGCGATTGCATAGAGTAATTTCAGTTCATCCATTTTCTGCTATGCGATCGCATTTGTCCTCCGCGATCGCATAGAGCAATTTTGCTGTCTCCTTATTTTCTTCTATGCGATCGCATCACAGGCCCTGCGATCGCATAGAGTAAATTTTCGCCCAGTGAATTTAAGACAGAAAACAGAACAGAAACGGGATAAAAATCCCATTTCTGTTCAACTCTCTTCTCCACAGCATTTTAGGCGATTTTTGAGGCATTTCTTCATCAAAGTTCATTGGGTAAGTATTGTTAACTCGTTTTCTTCATTTTTCATCAACATCAATCAAATCCTTAGGCTTAAACATGTATAAATTGGTTGAAAATTTGAGAAATGGGTATAGTTAGGGCTTTCAAAGAATTTGCGATTTAGACCTCGTTTTGGAGTCGAACTTAAGAACAAATTGTATATTTGAACTCATGGAAGATTGGGTGAAATTATTTTGGTTCGAAACTTGAGTTTCGATTATGTGGGCTCGGGGTCGATTTTTACTATTCCGGGCAGAATGTTGTAAAAACCATATTTAGCAATATGAACTAGTTTGTTAAGTAGAATTGATGATATTAAATCAATTGTGTATAGATACGATTGGATTGGAGTCAAATTCAAAAGGAAAAGGCATTGCTACGGAGTGAAATTGTTCATAAGCATTCGAGGTAAGTGTTTGTTCTATCCTAGCTTGAGGGAATAGGATTACGTGTTATGTGATCGAGTGCGGTGTATGGGCTGTGGTGACGAGCATCCATACACTGGCGTCTAGTATGACCGTGAGTCGTTGGAAAATAATTATTTTGAGATATATTGCAGATGAATTGTTATTGTTCTCCCTTGTTGGGACTTGTTGTGAAGATTATTATTGATTGCCCTTGATGGGACGTATTATGAATTACTGCTTCTCTCTTTGCCCTTAACTGTGATTGTTATTTGGGTGAGGAAGAGTGATAATGCACGAAGGGTGATGCCGTGCCATGTTTTATTATTTATGCACGAAGGATCATGCCGTGCCCTATTATTGAACCATGTACGAAGGATCATGCCGTACTATGGATGTGAGGATGAGAGTAAAAGCACGAATTGTTTGCCATTTCTTGACTTGATATTACTTGTTTTTCCATTATATTTTATTTGGGTGATGCCGTGCAATTGTTTGCCATTTCTTGACTTGATATTACTTGTTTTTCCATTATATTTTATTTGGGTGATGCCGTGCAATTGTTTGCCATTTCTTGACTTGATATTACTTGTGTTTCCATTATACCTTGTTTTCCTTGTGAACTTATTTGATTGTTACTTGGGTGAGGAAGAGTGATAATGCACGAAGGGTGATGCCGTGCCATGTTTATTTATTTATTTATGCACGAAGGATCATGCTGTGCCTTGTTATTGAACCATGTACGAAGGATCATGCCGTACCATGGATGCGAGGATGAGAGTAAAAGCACGAAGGGTGATGCCGTGTACTTTATTTGTTTATTTGGTGAGGATGAGAGTAAAAGCACGAAGGGTGATCCCGTGTACTTTATTTGCTTATTTGGTGAGGATGAGAGTAAAAGCACGAATTACACTTTGTGTTTCATTGTGAAATTATTAACTGTGGTTAATTGTTGAACTCTTTAAGATATTCCTTATGGTGTCAATACTTGATTAATTCTTGTTATTTTGTGGTACATATATATATATATATATATTGAATTGCACAGGTTTACGTGGGTGTCTGGTCCTAGGCTTGTCACTACTTCGCCGGGATAGGCCAGGCACTTACCAGCACATGGGGTCGGTTGTGCTGATGCTACACTTCTGTGCGTTTTTGCACAGGTCCAGGTTACGATCAGGAGCAGCAGCAGCAGTAAATAGATTGCGGGGGAATTGATCACATTTGAGACCGAGGTAGCTTGCAGACGTCCGCAGGCCCGGCGTCTCTTTCTTTATTTATGTTAATAGCTGTAGTCTCATTGTTCCGAGACAAACAGAATTATGTTATATTTCCTTCATACTTTTATGTGTAGTATTCCATAGTAGTTTGTGAGTTGGTGACTCCACGTCTTGGGTAGAGGATTTCAGTATGGTTTTACCTTGAAACTGCTTAATACTATTTCTATAAAGTATTCCGCATTTATTTAATTGAAATTGTGTTAAAAACAGGATAATATGAATACAGTGGCTTGCCTAGCTACCACGAGTAGGCGCCATCACGATCCCGATGTTGGGGGAAAATCCGGGTCGTGACAAGTTGGTATCAGAGCTCTAGGTTACATAGGTCTCACCACTCACGAACAAGCTTAGGCAAGCCCGACCATAATATCCTCTTAACCAGCCAATTATTAAATAAATTAAACTTAAACAGTAGTTAGTCATAACAGGTAATAACCGAAACGTCAAAACATACAAAATACGGTCCCAAACATATCGTGGTGTCACGAGACTGAGCCTCTACAGAATAGCATCCTAATACAACCAAGTCTAGACAAATAGGAAATCAACAAGATGATAAAGAAGGAGAAAACAAGCTCTGCGGACGCTGGCAGCTACCTCGTAATCTCCGCAAAAGTAGATATGGATCAGCAGCTACAATGTCTCAACTGCTCTCGGGCACCTGTGGATCTGCACCAAAAAGTGCAGGGGAGTGGGGTGAGTATATTTCAACTCAATGAGTAACAATAATAAATAATAACTGAAAGTAAGAACTCCTGTGCTATCACTTAGCAGTTCTAAGGCAATCTTCACAAGTACGTCATCACTATAGTAGTACTTTAACCTCCAATCTACGTTTATCTCTACAAGATCTCCACACTGAACAAACCCTCGCTCGTACCCCTACGGTGTACGGTCATCTCAACATATAAAGGCACATACTTATGTCTATAATGTATAAGTATCTAAGTAAATAGTAGGATATGATTAAGTATAATGCTGCGGCGTGCAGCCCGCTCCAATACATATACTGCTGCGGCGCGCAGCCCGCTCCATTTAACGTCGACGGCGCTCACTGGGGGTGTATACGGACTTCGGAGGGGCTCCCTAGGCCCAAGCGCTATGGTGCTATGGCGTGCAGCCAGGTCCACCATATATCACTGCGGCGTGCAGTCCGATCCAACATATATACTGCTGCGGCGTGCAGCCCGATCCCATAATATACCAGCGCTCACTGGAATGTGTGCAGACTCAGACTCCGAAGGGGCTCCTACAGCCCAAGCGCAATAATACTGCGGCGTGCAGTCCGTCCCACATGTATATTACATGTATATCACATGTATATTACTGCGGCGTGCAGTCCGATCCAATATAGGTATATATATATAATACCTCATAATGGGTCCTCGACCCTATCCCAGTCAGTATATACTTGGCCTCTCGTGCCCAATATAATATATCACAGTGGGTCCTTGACCCTGTCTCAGTTAATATAGACTTGGCCTTTCATGCCCAATATAACATCTCCTAGTGGGTCCTCGACCCTATCTCATCTCAATCGGTATAAACTTGGCCTTTCAGGCCCACTCAGCTAGAACAGGGAATCCCACCCTAGATAATCTCTCTCAATGTACACATCTAGTACAGGCTCATATTATGCTATGCAGCTAGAGCCATGGCTGAGTGTATATTTCCAACACAATGTAAAGGTCACCTAGCTCTATAGGTTCCCTAATGCTTTACAGATCGGCACGAGGCCCCAAACATGGCTATTAGCCCAATGGTACAGTTATAACCTCATTAACAGTTGTACAACACAGTATTCTATTAGCCGGGAAGGACTAAGTCCGAACCCCCAATCACAATGTCACCACGCCCGTCATAGAACGCGTGTCTCATCTCAATATAGCACTCTAAAGTGCTAGTACGGGGTTTCAAACCCTCAGTACATTGTTTACTACTACCACTCACCTCGAACCGGTAGAAGCTTCAATCCGCCTTGCGCTTGCCTCGCAAATCAATCTCCTCGGATGCCAAATCTGCTCAAAGTCATAGAGAATGCATCAATATACGCTAATTTCACGAAATTCATTCGAAATAACCCAATTTATATCAAAACCCACAAGTTGTCAAATCCCGACTTTTGGTACACTTGTCGAAAAATTACAAAAATTACATATTCGATCAAAAACCCGACCAAACGACGTCCGAATGACCTGAAATTTTCAAAATCGGACTCCATTTGCCCACTCAAATCAGTGTTTTTCTTTAATTTAGGCCTAGGGCTCAAACCCACCTTTAATCTTCCATTTACGGGGATTTAACCAAGGATTTCATGTTAAAATGATGTAATTAAGCCACAAAACTTACCTCCGACGAATACCCGATGATTTACCAACAATTCCCGTGAGTTTCTCTCTCTAGAACTCAAAAATGGAGGTTTCATGAATGAAACCCGTAGCTCCTCTGTTCTGTGATTAAATTCTCTGCCAGACGAATTAACCCTACGCGATCGCAGCCTTTGGCACGCGATCGCGATGCACAAATTTTGGGCGGCCTAATTTTCCTCTACGCGATCGCGTGATCCTTGACGCGATCGCAATGAACAATTCAGTGACTCTACGCGATCGCAAACGAACTAACGCGATCGCAGTGAACAAACTCGGCCGGCTCCCAGATTAACCTACGCGATCGCGACACAAGACACGCGATCGCGCTGCTTCCGACCAAATACCCTACGCGATCGCATAAAACTTCACGCGATCGCAATGTTCCAACCTTCAGACGTACGCGATCGCAGGCTTTGCTTCGCGATCGCAGAGCTCCGGATTTCTCCCTTACGCGATCGCATGGCCATCTCCGCGATCGCGGAGAACAAAATTTTTCTGCGATTATTGCAGCAGAACAGCAGTGCCTTTTGGCACAAATTGGTCCGTTTGGACCCCCGAATTCATCCCGAGGCCCCCGGGACCCCAACGAAAACCACCAACATACTCCAAAACACGATACGAACTTGTTCCAATCATAAAAACACCACCCTAAACATCAAAATCACCAATTACACACGGATTCAAGCCTAAATTTCTTAAAACTTTCCGAATTACACATTCGATCAAAACCCGACCAAACGACGTCCGAATGACCTGAAATTTTGCAGCACATCCAAAATCACCTAACGAAGCTACTGCAACTGTCGGAACTCCATTCCGGACCCCGGATCTAAATCTCACCTATCGTCCGGATTTCGCCAAAATTCAACCTTAGCCAATTCAAGCCTATTTCTACACCGGGCCTCCAAATTCAATTCCGATCGCTCCCCTAAGTCACAAATCACCTTCCGGAACTAACCGAATCATCCGAATCCGATTCCGAGCCCTCTAGCTAAATAGTCAACTCCGGGTTGACTTTTCTTATTCAAGTTTCCTTCACAAAGGCTATATGCCTCATTCCCAATTTAATTCACTCCTAACTCCCCCGATAGACTCTAACACTTATATAAAAGCATGAATTATGTAATTACAACACAACGGGTGGTAATTCCCGTGACGACGGGCCGGGTCGTCACAATAGAATTATAGACATTCACTCCAAATAGAATTCTATTCTTAACAATTCTATTGTTGTTTAGTCTCGTTTGCCCATAAACCTCCCAAGTAGCCTCCTCCACGGGTCGACCTCTCCACTGAACCTTAACCGATGCAATCTCCTTGGACCTCAATTTTCTCACCCGACGACCCAAAATAGCAATAGGCTCCACATCATAGGACAGATCACCATCAAGCTGGATGGTACTGAAGTCTAATACATGAGACGGATCTCCAATGTACTTCCGGAGCATAGACACATGGAATACCGGATGAACGCTGGATAAACTGGGTGGCAAGGCTAACTCATATGCCACCTCTCCAACTCTCCCGAGTATCTCAAAAGGGCCAATATACCTGGGACTCAACTTCCCTTTCCTCCCGAACCTCATGACACCCTTCATGGGTGAAACCTTCAGCAATACTCTATCACCAACCATGAAAGACAACTCTCGAACTCTACGGTCCGCATAACTCTTCTGACGAGACTGTGCTGTACGAAGCCTCTCCTGAATCAACTTTGCTCTATCCAGAGCATCCTGAACTAACTCAGTCCCTATCAATCTATCCTCACCAGGCTCAAATCATCCGACGGGAGATCTACACCGACTGCCATACAATGCCTTGTACGGGGCCATCTGAATACTCGACTGATAATTGTTATTGTAGGCAAACTCGGAAAGTGGCAAGAACTCATCCCATGAACCACCAAAATCAATCATACATGCCCGCAACATATCCTCCAGGATCTAAATAGTGCGCTCCGACTGCCCGTCTGTCTAGGGGTGAAATATGGTGCTCAACTCAACCTGCGTACCCATCTCTCGCTGAAAAGCTCACCAAAACTGAGAAGTGAACTGAGTGCCTCTGTCAGATATAATAGACACTGGGACCCCATGCAACCTGATAATCTCCCAAATAAAGATCGCTGCTAGCCACTCCGATGAGTAAGTAGTACTAGCTGGGATGAAATGTGCGGACTTAGTCACCGATCAACAATCACCCACACAGAATCAAACTTCCTCGCTGTCCGAGGGAGTCCAGTAACGAAATCCATGGTGATCCTCTCCCATTTCCACTCGGGAATAACCATACGCTGAAGAACACCGCCCGGTCTCTGATGCTCATATTTGACCTGCTGGCAATTGAGGCACTTAGCTACACGCCTAACAATATCCATCTTCATTCTCCTCCACCAGTAGTGCTGTCTCAAGTCTTGGTACATCTTTGCGGCACCTGGGTGAATAGAGTACCGCGAACCGTGTGCCTCCTCAAGTATCAACTCCCGCAAACCATCAACATTGGGCACACATATACGGCCCTGCATCCTCAAAACACCATCACTGTCGATAGTCACATCCCTGGCATCATTATGATGCACTCTGTCCTTAAGGACAAGCAAATGTGGGTCATCATACTGTCGCTCTCTGATGCGATCATATAAGGAAGATCGAGAAGCAATACAAGCCAACACTCGACTCGGCTCCGAAATATCTAATCTCACTAGCCGATTGGCTAGGGCCTGAACATCATAAGCAAATGGCCTCTCCCCAACTGGGATGAAAGCTAAGCTGCCCATGCTAACCGCCTTCCTACTCAAAGCATCGGCCACCACATTGGCCTTCCCCGGATGATACAAGATGGTGATCTCATAATATTTAAGCAATTCCAACCACCTCCGCTGTCTCAAATTAAGGTCCTTCTGTTTGAATAAGTGCTGAAGACTACGATGATCCGTGTACACCTCACACGAGACACCATACATGTAATGCCTCCAAATCTTCAAAGCATGAACTATGGCTGCTAGCTCCAAATCATGAACAGGGTAGTTCTTCTCGTGAGGCTTCAACTGATGAGAAGCATAAGCAATGACCCTACCCTCCGGCATCAACACACAACCAATGCCAACTCCTGAGGCATCACAATACACAGTATAATGATCTGAAGCTGACGGCAGAATCAAAACTGGTGTTGTGGTCAGTGCTGTCTTGAGCTTCTGAAAGCTCTCCTCGCACTCCTCGGACCATATGAAAGGAACACCCTTCTGAGTCAATCTAGTCAAGGGTGAAGCAATAGAAGAGAACCCCTGAACGAATCGACGATAATACCCTGCCAATCCCAGAAAGCTACGGATCTCAGTAACTGAGGTCGGTCTGGGCCAACTCTGCACTGCCTCGACCTTTCTCGGATCTACCTGAATACCATCACAGGACACCACGTGCCCTAAGAATGCCACGGACTCAAGCCAGAACTCACATTTGGAGAACTTGGCATACAGCCTCTCCTCTCTCAATCTCTGCAACACAATACTCAAGTGCCGAGCATGCTCCTCCTGGCTACGAGAGTAGACAAGTATGTCATCAATGAATACGATCACAAATGAATCAAGATACGGCCCGAATACACTGTTCATCAGATGCATAAATGCTGCTGGGGCGTTGGTCAGCCCAAAAGACATCACAAGGAATTCATAGTGACCATATCTGGTCCGGAATGCAGTCTTCATAATGTCAGACTCTCTAATCTTCAGCTGATGGTAGCCTGAACGAAGATCAATCTTCGAGAACACCCTAGCTCCCTGGAGCTGATCAAATAAATCATCAATACGAGGAAGAGGATACTTATTCTTCATTGTTACTTTGTTTAGCTGCCTATAGTCAATACACATCCTCATAGATCCGTCCTTCTTCTTAACAAACAGGACCGGTGCACCCCACGGCGACACACTCGGCCGAATAAACCCCTTATCTAGGAGTTCCTGGAGCTGCTCCTTCAATTCCTTCAACTCAGCTGGTGCCATACGATACGGAGGAATAGAAATAGGCTGAGTGCCCGGCACCAAATCGATACCAAAATCAATATCCTTGTCCGGCGGCATGCCCGGCAGGTCTGAGGGAAACACATCAGGAAAGTCTCGCGCAATGGGAACAGAATCAATACTGGGAGTCTGGGCCTCGACTTCCCGCACAAATGCTAAATAAGAGAGACATCCCTTCCCAACCATTCGTCGGGCCTTGAGGAAAGATATTACCTTGCTAGGTACATACTCAGTCGTGCCTCGTCACTCGATCCTCTGAATGCCCGGCATAGCCAAAGTGACCGTCTTAGCATGACAGTCCAGAATAGCATGACATGGAGATAGCCAGTCCATGCCCAATATAACATCAAAATCAATCATGTTGAGAAGCAACAGGTCTACTCGGGTCTCCAGACCTCCAATAGTGACCAAACAGGACCGGGATACGTGGTCCACAACAATAGTATCCCCTACCGGGGTAGATAGATTCACTGGCAGCTCAAGACTCCCTCGGGTCGTGCCCAAACGAGGAGCAAAATATGTAGACACATAAGAATAAGTGAGAACCTGGATCAAACAATACCGAGGCATCTCTGTGGGACCGAAATAATACCCGTAATGACATCATCGAAGCAACAGCCTTCGGATCGTCCCCGAAAAGCATAAGCATCTAGCTCCGACCGCTCGATCGGCCTCCCTCGAGTGGCGACCTCTACTGTTCGACCTCACCCCTAGCCGGCGGGCGGTGCCGAGAGAAGGACCGATGACGAGGGTCGCCCTCTCGCCGATAAGATCCGGAAACAAGACGGGGACACTCTCTACGGCGATGCCCAAACTCTCCGCACTCGTAGCAACTCCCGTGCCGGGTACCGAGACTGATAATGACCTCTAGCGCTGGAGTGGCCAACCGATGAACTAGGCCGAGATGAACCCCGAGCGGATGGGGCTCGCGAAGAACTCCGAGCCGGCACGGCACCGAGAGCTGGCCGGCTCGGTGCGAACCCCGATAATCCTGGTCTAAGAGACCATCCGCGACGATCCGAGCGTCTCGACCGCGAAGACCGAAAGAGCGACCTCGGCTCCGCCGACTCCGGCTCGGTCCGTGTGCCACCGGAACTAGTCGCTCCTCGAGGCCTTCGCCTCCTCTCATCCCGCTCCTCGCGACGATCCGTCTCAATGTCGCGAGCAATATCCACAAGCATCCTCAAATGTACGACTCAAAACCCTCTCCCGAGTCATCGGAATACGAACGGGTAAATGAGGCCGTCCACAAAGCCGCCCAATCCTCTCTCTCGTTTGAACGAACCAACCACGTGCATATCCGGACAACTCCGTAAATCCGATCTCATACTCGACATCGACATGTCCCCTCGACGGAGACCCTCAAACTCGCCTACGCATCTCCTCTCTCCGAGATCGAGGCACCCATTTCTCCAAGAACATAGTGGAGAACTCCGGCCATGATAGTGGTGCTGCCCCTGCCGACCTGCGGCGCTCATAAGCCTCCCACCAAGCAAAGGCTGGTCCCCGAAACCGAAAGTAGTAAAAGATACCCCACCGGACTCCAATATCCCTCGCCGTACGAAGCATCCGACGGCACTTATCCGGAAAACCTTGGGCGTCCCGCCCGGAGCACCAGCGAACACCGGAGGAGATAACCTCGTGAACCTCTCGAGACGACGCCGCTCATCGTTCGTCATAGTTGGGACCCCGTCCCTCGAATCCGATCCGTCGGTCGAACCGTAACCACAGTCGAACCTGGAGGAGCTCTGCGTGTCCGTATGCCTCGCACCGCCGGCTCTGGAGCGCGCATCGCGGGTCCGACGACCACCCCGATCCTCGATGCAGCCGCTGCAGTAGTAATCGAAACCGCCCGTGCTAGGCCGCGGCATCGCTAGTATCCGAGCCGTGGTCTCTCGTAGACCCGAATAGCAACGGGCACAACTGGTGCTCGATCCGGTGCCGCCGGCACCTCTCGCAATCGGGGCCGCGGGTCACCGGCACCGCTCGCCCGCCCTAACTCCGCCACGACCGCGACCGCGTCCACGCCTCTAGTAGGTGGTAGTGGTGGTCGTCCCCACGTCCGGATGATCGAGTTCTCGCCATCTGCGAGAGAGTAGAAGGTCAAAGTTCAATTCAAGTCAAAAGTAATCGCACGACAAGAATTCCAAGAATTGAAACTTTTCCTAAAAAGGTTTGCAGCCTCCGAGGATAAGTACAGGCGTCCCCGCACCGATCCATGAGACTCTACCAACCAGCTCATGACTCGCGAGACCAGTTAACCTAGGCTCTGATACCAACTTGTCACAACCCAAACCCTGGTCGTGATGGCGCCCAACACAATGCTAGGCAAGCCCGACCATAATATCCTCTTAACCAGCCAATTATTAAATAAATTAAACTTAAACAGTAGTTAGTCATAACAAGTAATAACCGAAACGTCAAAACATACAAAATACGGTCCCAAACATATCGTGGTGTCACGAGACTGAGCCTCTACAGAATAGCATCCTAATACAACCAAGTCTAGACAAATAGGAAATCAACAAGATGATAAAGAAGGAGAAAAACAAGCTCTGCGGACGCTGGCAGCTACCTCGTAATCTCCGCAAAAGTAGATATGGATCAACAGCTAAAATGTCTCAACTGCTCTCGGGCACCTGTGGATCTGCACCAAAAAGTGCAGGGGAGTGGGGTGAGTATATTTCAACTCAGTGAGTAACAATAATAAATAATAACTGAAAGTAAGAACTCCTGTGCTATCACTTAGCAGCTCTAAGGCAATCTTCACAAGTACGTCATCACTATAGTAGTACTTTAACCTCCAATCTACGTTTATCTCTACAAGATCTCCACACTGAACAAACCCTCGCTCGTACCCCTACGGCGTACGGCCATCTCAACATATAAAGGCACATACTTATGTCTATAATGTATAAGTATCTAAGTAAATAGTAGGATACGATTAAGTATAATGCTGCGCGTGCAGCCCGCTCCAATACATATACTGCCGCGGCGCGCAGCCCGCTCCATTTAACGTCGACGCTCACTGGGGGTGTATACAGACTTCGGAGGGGCTCCTAGGCCCAAGCGCTATGGTGCTATGGCTTGCAGCCAGGTCCACCATATATCACCGCGGTGCATCCGATCCAACATATATACCGCTGCGCGTGCGCCCGATCCCATAATATACCACGCTCACCGGAACGTGTGCGTACTCGCATCCGGCGTGGCTCCTACACCCAAGTCGCAATAATATCGCGCGTGCAGCCCGTCCCACATGTATATTACATGTATATCACATGCATATCACTGCGGCGTGCAGTCCGATCCAAAATAGGTATCTATATGCATAATACCTCATAATGGGTCCTCGACCCTATCCCAGTAAGTATGTACTTGGCCTCTCAGGCCCAATATAATATATCACAATGGGTCCTTGACCCTGTCTCAGTTAATATAGACTTGGCCTTTCATGCCCAATATAACATCTCCTAGTGGGTCCTCGACCCTATCTCATCTCAATCGGTATAAACTTGGCCTTTCAGGCCCACTCAGCTAGAACAGGGAATCCCACCCTAGATAATCTCTCTCAATGTACACATCTAGTACAGGCTCATATTATGCTATGCAGCTAGAGCTATGGCTGAGTGTATATTTCCAACACAATGTAAAGGTCACCTAGCTCTATAGGTTCCCTAATGCTCTACAGATCGGCACGAGGCCCCAAACATGGCTATTAGCCCAATGGTACAGTTATAACCTCATTAACAGTTGTACAACACAGTATTCTATTAGCCGGGAAGGACTAAGTCCGAACCCCTTATCACAATGTTACCACGCCCGTCATAGAACGCGTGTCTCATCTTAATATAGCACTGTAAAGTGCTAGAACGGGGTTTCAAACCCTCACTGTATTGTTTACTACTACCACTCACCTCGAACCGGTAGAAGCTTCAATCCGCCTTGCGCTTGCCTCGCAAATCAATCTCCTCGGATGCCAAATCTGCTCAAAGTCATAGAGAATGCATCAATATACGCTAATTTCACGAAATTCATTCGAAATAACCCAATTTATATCAAAACCCACAAGTTGTCAAAACCCGACTTTTGGTACACTTGTCGAAAAATTACAAAAATTACATATTCGGAATCCTCATCTCGATACGAGTCTAGGCATATAAAATTTACCAAATTCGGACTCCATTTGCCCACTCAAATCAGTGTTTTTCTTTAATTTAGGCCTAGGGCTCAAACCCACCTTTAATCTTCCATTTACAGGGATTTAACCAAGGATTTCATGTTAAATTGATGTAATTAAGCCACAAAACTTACCTCCAACGAATCCCCGATGAATTACCAGCAATTCCCGTGAGTTTCTCTCTCTAGAACTCAAAAATGGAGGTTTCATGAATGAAACCCGTAGCCCCTCTGTTCTGTGATTAAATTCTCTGCCAGACCAATTAACCCTACGCGATCGCAGCCTTTGGCACGCGATCGCGATGCACAAATTTTGGGCGGCCTAATTTTCCTCTACGCGATCGCGTGATCCTGGACGCGATCGCAGTGAACAATTCAGTGACCCTACGCGATCGCAAACGAACTAACGCGATCGCAGTGAACAAACTCGGCCGGCTCCCAGATTAACCTACGCGATCGCGACACACGACACGCGATCGCACTGCTTCCGACCAAATACCCTACGCGATCGCATAAAACCTCACGCGATCGCAATGCTCCAACCTTCAGACTTACGCGATCGCAGGCTTTGCTTCGCGATCGCAGAGCTCAGGATTTCTCCCTTACGCGATCGCATGGCCATCTCCGCGATCGCGGAGAACAAAATTTTTCTGCGATTATTGCAGCAGAACAGCAGTGCCTTTTGGCACAAATTGGTCCGTTTGGACCCCCGAATTCATCCCGAGGCCCCCGGGACCCCAACGAAAACCACCAACATACTCCAAAACACGATACGAACTTGTTCCAATCATAAAAACACCACCCTAAACATCAAAATCACCAATTACACACGGATTCAAGCCTAAATTTCTTAAAACTTTCCGAATTACACATTCGATCAAAAACCCGACCAAACGACGTCCGAATGACCTCAAATTTTGCAGGCACATCCAAAATCACCTAACGAAGCTACTGCAACTGTCGGAATTCCATTCCGACCCCCGGATCAAAATCTCACCTACCGTTCGGATTTCGCCAAAATTCAACCTTAGCCAATTCAAGCCTATTTCTACACCGGCCTCCAAATTCAATTCCGATCGCTCCCCTAAGTCACAAATCACCTTCCGGAACTAACCGAATCATCAGAATCCGATTCCGAGCCCTCTAGCTAAATAGTCAACTCCGGGTTGACTTTTCTTATTCAAGTTTCCTTCACAAAGGCTATATGCCTCATTCCCAATTTAATTCACTCCTAACTCCCCCGATAGACTCTAACACTTATATAAAAGCATGAATTATGTAATTACAACACAACGGGTGGTAATTCCGTGACGACGGGCCGGGTCGTCACAAAAATAATCTTAAAATGACTACATTTCCTATTTTTTTTAGTTTTTTATAAATAAAGAAATATCATAATTAATCTAGAAATTAAAAATGCAACACTTATCTAATTTATGACAAAAAACTTAATGAAACAGATTTTAATTTATGTTTAAAACAGAAAATATTTTTTTTTCGGAATTATTTTATTATTATTTTATTAAATACGAAATTTCATAACTTAATAATAAAAGAAGCTAATTCAGAATAATATTAAAACTTGAATATATAAAAAGAAAAACTAATAAAATCATTTATTCAAAACTATCGAAAATTATAGCCATATTAAAGCTTATATGGTAAAAATTATTTTTTATTCCAAATTGTTCAAATCTAAGCTTATTTTTAGAAAAACAGCAATTATAAATTGACTATAATTTTATTTAAATTCGTTTTTTATAAGCTAAAAAAATATATTATTTGTTATATTTAGATAAATGTTTAATAAAAATAAATATTACTTAAATAAATATAAAAATAAAAGTGCAAAATCAACAACTAATATATATATATATATATATATATATATATATATATATATATATATATATATACAAACTAAACCAATTATCTTACAACTAACTTAAACTCATATTTTTTAATTTTTTACTATTTTTTGAATTAAACCCTTAATGTTAACTATTTACAACTATTTACCAAAACCAAAATCAATCTTAATTATTTACACCTATATTTTGAGATGGTTAAACTTGAAAAGAAACAATTATGTGTTATTGAAAATTCAAATCGTACCTAAATGCCTAATTTACGCAAAATAATTAAAATTCGCATTTTTTATTGAACTTAATTACATATTAACAACTTAGTTTATTAAAGATGATATTAAAGAAGTTCTCATTAATTCAATTAACAAAAGAGTAATTCATTCTTCCTAAACAATTTGAATCATTAATAAACACATTTATAACTATACTATTTAATAGTCATTTTTAGAAGTGATTTATTATTGCTACAACAACGCTTAATTATTTAAAGTTATCACAAAACTTACAGAATATTAATATGGAATTTATTAAAACATAATCTGTAAAAGAAGATAGAAATAGAAACTATTTAAAATTTCAACAAAATTCTCATCTTTCTCATATATTCATCTTATCATTTAAACATGATTAGGTAT